>CM038472.1:3839731-4106019 GCA_021464305.1 Kandelia obovata
CACAGCCCAAAACCAAACTAAACCACAAAGCCAAACAAAACCTACGAAACAAAAAAAAAACAACAACAACAGAACATAGAACATGTGCGAGTTGCTAAACAGCCATTACCAAACCTGCGAGGAGCTTGGCCGCGGCCGATTCGGAAAAGTCTACCGCTGCTTCTCTGCCGCCAAGAACCAATTTTTAGCCTGCAAAACCATAGACAAGACCCTTCTGACGGACCCCACCGACCGCGATTGCGTCGTCAACGAGCCGAAGATCATGTCCCTCTTGTCCCACCACCCAAACATCGTACAGATTTACGATGTCTACGATTCCGAGGATTCTCTCTCCATTGTCATGGAGCTTTGCGAAAGTTACAGTCTTTATGATCGGATGGTCGCGGGAAATGGCGGCCGGCTCTGCGAGGCGAGGTCCGCCCGTGTGATGAAGCAGCTCCTCGAAGCCATCGCCCATTGCCATAGTTTTGGCATTGTGCATAGGGACATAAAGCCTGATAATGTTTTGTTTGATTCGAGGAACAGAGTGAAACTGGCGGATTTCGGTTCGGCGGTTTGGGCGGCGGAGGATGACGGCGAGGAGGGTGGAGGGAGGAGGAAGATGAGTGGGGTGGTGGGGACGCCGTACTATGTGGCTCCGGAGGTGGTCTTGGGGAGGGAGTATAATGAGAAGGTGGACGTTTGGAGTGCCGGCGTGGTTTTGTATGTTATGTTGGCCGGGGTTCCGCCGTTTTATGGAGAGACAGTTCAGGAGATTTTTGAGGCGGTGATTAGAGGGAATCTCCGGTTTCCGCCAAGGATATTCCGGACGGTCTCGCCGGCGGCTAAGGATCTGTTGAAGAAGATGATTTGTAGAGATGTTTCCAGGAGATTATCAGCTGATCAAGCTCTGAGTAAGTGTTTTTTTTTTTTTTGGGGGGGGGGGGTTGGTCTTCTTTTTCCCAGTTAAAAGGAAAATTTTCCTTTTAATTTTTCTTTGTTTACTGATTGAAATTGGGCAATTGATTTATGAGTTTTGACTCTGGGTTCTTCTTTCTGAAATGCAGGGCACCCATGGATCCAGAGTTTGGGAGAGTCAAACTCAATGGACTAATTTGCCCTCACGAAAGCAAAGAAATTACAGCTGAAATCCACAAGCCATAACTTATCACTGTGTAGATCCACTCCACTGTACAGATCAAAATATCACATGAGATAGCCTCACATCCCACATACGTGTCAGTGGCGCAGAAGCCGAGGATGGGTACTCCCAGAATTCCCAGTTTTGTCACTTATGCCAGATTTGGTACAGAGAAAGTAGAGAGTAGTCACATGGGATGAGAAGCTATCTGCTAGCGATGGCCCTGGTCCAAGTTGCTCTGCATTTTTTGTTTAATCCTTTCTTGCTTTTTTTGAGGTGTTCTTTTTTTTTTTTTTTTTTTTTTTTTTTTTGTTTTTTTTTTGGGTTTTTTTTTTTTTTTTTTTTTTTTTTTTTTTTGGCTTATGTGATAGAGAGAATCTGGTGGAAAGAGATGTGGTGTGTAGATAGATCAAGAGAGAGGGTGAGAATGCTAAAAAACCTGTCTTTCCCCTCCTTTGCCTTTTTCTTTTCTTTCGGTTAAGGAAGTGAGAAAGCTAAAGAAAACTTTGTATCACTACTGTTTCTGTTAATTTGATACGTATCTTTTATTATGATTCCTATCACCTTTAGTTTTTGTAGCAATACCTTTTTGGTTCTAATTACAATAAAGGTATAACATTTATAGAAAAATTTTAAATACATAATAATATAGTAAAAAGCATGAGAGAGAAAAAGTTAATATAATTTTCAATTTAAATGAATATATATATATATATATGTGTGTGTGTGTGTGTTATATTAACGTGAATTTATTATATTATTCTTCTGTAATAATATCACCCCAATACAATGGATGTAGACCAATGTAACATAATTTTGAAAAAATTTATTAAATTCAAAAAATAATAAAAATGTGTCATAAAATACACCAAATATTTTTTTATATATATTATTACTAAATCACATCTTAAAATAATAATAATAATGATGATGATAATGATAATTTGCATTTCCCTTTGATATTGGAGAGAAACTGTGAAAATGTTGAATATTGTGCATCTTCCGTTGAATTTTGTGTATTCTTAGGAGGGGCCATTTACTAGAAGGATCATCTGCCCACCAAATCAAAGGGGTTAAACATGAAGACCCACGAAATATGGAAGACCTTTACCAGTGACATATTCCACTCCATTGCCCTCATTCCTTGGCTTAATGTGTGGAATCTGCTAGAGGGTTCAAAGCAAGAGGTTGGAAAAACTGATAGGTTATCCATTAATTATTGAGGTGGTTGTCAATCCCCCAAAAAATTGGGTCCTGTCTCTTATACCTAACCTTATTCATCAAACTTTTCAAAATTTTTCTTAAATATTTTAGTTCTTTATCCCTGTTCATGGCCCATTCCATATTATGTTGTGGCCTAGATGAATCATGGACATATGGAGCATAAGATGTGCAATTCATATGCCCTTCTTTCAATTTTGTATTTTCAAGGAGCTACCAAACCCAATGACCAGAGATATAAAAGAAAAATAAATAAATAAATAAATAAAATAAATAAAATAATAATATATAATAAAATTGTTTTTTCAGCAGAGGAATTAAGATTGATTGAACAAGCTGATGAACGACTGTTAACTTCAAAAGGTAAAGAACTGCTAACTTCATAAGCAAAATTTATAGTAACCTTTGTGATTTTAATTAGGTGTTATTGGGTCATACCTTTCAGTAAGCATAAGCATACCACTTCAAGTGGGAACTTAATGGTGATTTGGTCTCTCTCTCTCTCCCTCTCTCTCTCTCAGTTTTAGTCTGAGATTTAATTTACTTAGCGGGTGCCTTCCTAAATAAATATAAGGTAGATTAAGATTAATAAGTTGTTAAATTTTAAATTTAATACGTCGTAATTGAGTGTAAAAAAAATTCAAAATTTTAATATGTAGTAAATAATAATAACGAGTGATTAATATTTTTTAAATACCCTTTTTTTTTTCTTTAGAAATAATAATAAAAAAAACTTTTGCGTGGACTATTTTATGGAACATCACAAAAAAATTTTTAATGTCATATACTGACCTACATGATTTTTAAATTAAAATTAATCATTCAATATAGAAGACATTTTTTAAAAATAAAAAAAAAAAAGAGGAAAAAATTGAAGGCAGGACTGTCTTTGATAGCTTATCATCAACCAGAAACTTCTATACTTCCAGAAACGGTGGAAAATTCTACGTCCCAAAAAGGATTTGCGGAAACTTTGCTGCAAGTTGTTGGAATTGGGGTGTTCTAATTGTTTAAATTATAGTCTACATTTGACTAAGTTTCGAAGAATTGTCAAGCCTTCTCCTCCACGCACTCCTTAAACGATGACACAATTTCATTAAAAAAATTAATAAGCATTTGAAAATGGGGAAAGAAGGAAACCCGACTTTATTTTATTTTATTTTATTAGAGAGAGAGAGAGAGAGAGAGGAAGTAGTTGATTCTATTCACTTATTGAAAGCACGTCTAGCACTATATTATATAAGTGCAGCTTGGCCATCTGGCGATAAGTCAGCTAGGGTTGTAAATTTGATAATTTATTGTGATCGGTTGCATTACGAGTCTAGTTTGATTTTATTAATATTTAAATAATAAATTATTTTTTAAAAAAAAATATATTGAATCAGAATTTAAATTAAGTGTGTTCTACTTGAACTTATAAATACCATTCTTGTCATATATATATATATATATATATATATATATTTCAATTAAAAAAATATGCTATATCAAAAATGGATACACGTAAGACTAACGTGTCCATTGAAAAAAAAAATATTCAAAGCACATCTGTATATACGTTAATTTCATTTTCATTTTTTCTTTTTTTTTTCAAATTTAAAAGAGAGAGAGAGAAAGAAAGAAGCTGAGATATGTCAACTGTCAGTAATAGCCTACAGTAGAACGGAACACTGAACTGTAGCTATCCATCGTGAACCCCCCCCCCCCCCCCCCCCCCCCCCCCCCCCCCCCCCCCCCCCCCCCCCCCCCCCAGAAGTGCGGTCAAACCTGTGCGGCGGGCAGAAGTTGGGACCAACCCCATGTGATCAAACGTCTCCAAGACGTGTCAATTCTTGTTGCTCTTACTGTCGCGGAAACTTGTGCAGGCAGGCAGCAAAGTCCTCTTTTTCATCCATCTATCTTTTGCAATTTTCCAGTCTCAGGAACTTCCTTGAGGCTTCCGTGAAGCCAAGCTAAAAGCCGAAAACATGTGCGGCCAACTGCCATTGTTTTTCATTTTTTGTTTTTTGTTTATTGCACTGTGGTCTCACTGAGGGTCTGATATAAGGGAGACATCAGATAGGTGTAAACGCGTATCAACAAACTCGATGGCAGTAACCTGTTTAATTGTTCTTGTTCAAAAAGAAGGAAAAAGAAAGAACGAAAAAAGAAAATGTTAATTGTTCGACCTTCAAAAAGTCAAAGAAAGAGTACAAGTGTCTTTTGAGTTGGTCCTCTCTACCTAATTGCCTAACTATTCTGAATTCTCATTCCTTCATCGCCACACCCTCTATATATATATATAATTCAAAAACACACATGGGTTAATTATTATAAAATAGTCTCAATAACTCAGCAAATGAAAAATTTACTAAAAAATAAAAGAAAACATTCAAAATTAAGAAGGGTAACTAATATAAGCTTGCTGACTGTAAGATGCCACAATTTGTTGCATGTCTTATTAATTATAGATACATGTATCTTTTATGAAAAATAAAAAAATAAAAAAAGAGAGTACTTTTTCTTTAAAAAAAATTATTAATCAGTATATCATAAAATAAAATAATTTTATCTATTTTTATAAATTTCATATTCACATTCTTAGACTTCAATTTCCGAACATCAAAAATAAATATTTAAATTCTTAATCTTGGATACTTTCTTATGAATGTCTACAACATTTTTAGTCAAATCAAAGATAGTTATCTTACCTTTTTCTTTCTTGGGTTGCATTGGGAGGAATATTGTGGGTTAATTATTAACCCAAAAATAGGCAAACAGCCACCAGACATTTAAAAAACATGTGAGAAAATACATGTTTTATTTCAATTGGATTTGCACTCTCAGTTGGACTGAGCAGCAGAAACTTTCGCCCCCAAAGCTTGACTCTGCTTTTCAGAGCCTAAACTTGACAGCAGGATACAAAAAACACAAGGACTTCTTCAAGGTTTTGGATCATACTAAAGAGATTCAGAAAGGAATATTGTTCATGTCAACCACATGTGAAGTTGACAACTTCAATCTCTCCAAGTTCATAAATTGCCCCCCCCCCCCCAAAAACAAAAAAAAAAAAAGAAAGAAAAATAGAGTTTTCTTCATAAGCAACACAAACATGTTAAAAAAACAGTCCATGTTGCGCCTTGAATCGCCAAAAGCATCCATTTGGTATTCATCATGGTCTCAGGAAGTGAGAAGGACATAAAACGCAACATGGAAAGAATTCAAAGCAGTAACTCTAGCAGCTACTTAGTGTACAGTCAGGAAGAGGAAGATAAAGCTTCTATCTTGAACCCAACTTCATACAAAGGTTAGCAATCCTTTGCATTACTTACCCTTTTCTTCCTTTCAATTTTCACAACTTTCAGTGTTTCATATTAAAAGTAAATCAACTTCGAGTTTCCTTTGCCAGCCTTGGTATGTCCATGAACCAACTAAACTTGATCTATTACTTGAAATCAAATTGTCATACTTTTGCACTGGGGAAAGACTGCAAAGCGAACAAAGAAACTGGGATAGTCAACAGATTTTATGCACTGTAAATGTACAATCACCTAATGTAAAGGACGAAGAAAGTGAGTAGAAATAATGCTAAATTTGTCAAAGCAACCGTATAAAATTTAAAGCTTGATGTGGAATTGAAGTTGAAGTAGCATGTGATATAAACCACAAAAGTGCTCCCTCCAAAAACCAAGCCCAAAGGTACCTACATACAATCTTCTTCCACCAATCTCTCACAAAGGATAACTTCTTATGAGATGAGAATCCTTTTATACAACCGAACTCCCACAACAGTGGACCTTATACACAGGATCGACATCATTAATCATTGAATGAAACCTGGAAAAATATACACAAGCCACATATAGTTGCTCTAGAGCTTATGATTAGGTTAATTTATCTCCAAGTTATAGCTAGAAAAAAATGTGAACCATTTTGGAACATTGAGTTTGACGAATATTACTAACGGTGAAGGTATTGGTGCATGCTTAACAAGTCAATTAAGGACAACTAACATGGTTGCCACATTTCATCACTGACAGGAAAAATACAAACAACAGTTTTACTGGTTCACAAGTTAATCGATTGTCTGGATGCTTCATTTTAACCAATGAAACTAATTAAATATTTTGTAATAAACAATCACATTTTGTTCCACCACACAACAAAACATCATCATCAATTGAAACCCTCTATACTCACAATAATCATAAATTAATAAACACAAGAACACCAGACAGCAAATAAGCAAAAATTTTCTTTTTATGTTATGAGTCTACCTTTGCTCCTCCTAGGGAGTCTCCAGGCTTAGCTGCAGTCAGGTCACCAAAAACACCAACTCCTGCTGAAGGCTTTCCTGGGGTTGCACTTGAAAAGTTAAATTTTGACTTCTTATCAGCAGGCTTTAATATTTGGAAAGAGCACATTAAAGTCTCATCCACACTCATCATGGCACCGGCATTGTCAAACTCCCCACAATAATTAGGTGCTGAGAAAATAGTTACAAGTTGTCGATTGGCAAAGAACTCATATCCATCCTCCACAACCTGCACCAGAATAACCACGTAAGTGCTAAAGCTATAATAAGAAAACTTATATGGTTCACTCAAAGGAATGCATAAAGGTGTAGAATCATTAGAAGGCGAATCAAATGTTCAATTCTTACTTCAAAACTTAAAAAATTTAGACCTAAACAGAACAGGTGTCCATGCAAAGGGGCACACATAATTCCAGATAGCTTATTCTATACATCCTTACAGGCAGTTTCTGAAAGGACATAAACTCATCCAAATACTGAACAGCATAAAATGCAGTACGGTGATATGGCAGGTAAAACCTGATGGGCGCGGCAAATGAGATCCAGATCATGCTTCTGAAGAAACTCTGTCACCTTGTCAGGACCAAAGGTATAGGAGACACCCCTGTCATTCATCCCCCAGCCTCGAACATCTTTACTCGGATCTGACCAAAGAAGATCACAGAGCAAACCTGTATCTGGTACATCAGTTGGGCGCAGCAAGCTTCTGATCTGATCCAAATTATGCAGGTCAGGAGAAAGGCCCCCATGCATGCAGAGAATCTTCTCATCAATTAAAGCCGCAACTGGAAGGCAATTAAAACAATCTGTGAATACCTTCCAAAGCCTAACATTGAACCTTCTCTTACACTCATCATAAAACCCATATATACGGTTGATAGAAGCACATTCATGGTTTCCCCTTAAGAGGAAGAAGTTTTCGGGGTATTTGATCTTGTATGCAAGGAGAAGGCATATAGTCTCCAAACTTTGCTTGCCCCGATCCACATAATCCCCCAAAAACAGATAGTTGGCACTTGGAGGTAATCCACCATACTCAAACAGCCTTAGAAGATCTGAATATTGGCCATGGATATCACCTGTGTGTCACCACAATATTCTATCAATAAAAACAAAAAAGCTGCCTGAAGAACAAGTGACCCAGTTTGACACGAAGATGATTATGCTTCATGTGAGGTTCCCATTCACACTAATCAGCCCTCAAATCCAGTAAACGAATAGATAGACATTTGAATCCAATGACTTCAAGCACCAAAGGTATAGAAAATGTGAAACTAATACCAGCTAATTATCTAGAAAAGAAAACATAGTCACTTGCAGCAGAACTGAAACTTGGTTGCACCACGCATCAAATAGCAAAACAAAAATCCACAAATATGGTCAAATAGTTTCAAATCAATGACTTCAAGACCACAGTATGATACAGGACACGCAAATCTAATGCTAATTAAGTACCTGTACAAGATTAAATACCTGTACAGGATAAATAATAACCCTAATATGCAGCAAAACTAAGACTTGATCTTACCACAAGCATATTAATAGCAAAGAAATCACCTCAAATGCAATCATACTCAAAGAAAACCAGAAGTTGCACCCGCCACAGTGAAAAGCCAAGTAATGCATGCAGCAATCACCAAGTTAGGTTCATCTATGCCAAACTAGAGTTCATAAAACAAACTTCCAATAAACAGTACTGCACATCAAAAACTGTATTCACAAGTGAGACCCAAGGAACCAGATGTGCTTGGTACAAGCACCACTTACTTTGATAATAGAAGCATGAATAACCAACAATAAGCTCAATAGAAGCAATAAACTATAACCAACAAGCAAAGCAATCGGAATAAAAGAAAAAACAGAGATGAAACACAACAAAGCATTGCTTCTTCATCAAAATATAAGGTTGATCAATGGAGACCTTCCACATATGTAAAATAATGGAAAGGAACATATTGAAGTGAGATGAAGTAGTGGGATTCCAAAATCATAATTATGGGGCTAAGAATCACATTCCATTCTAAGTAGTAGATTAACCTTCCAAAAACCTTGAGCATAAACATTGTGAACATAAACAGGTTCAACTCATAACAGCCTTGCACTGAATCCCAGAAAGATAAGCAAACACACTGGATACCACACCAATATCACATACAACTTTATGGTTTAACGTTAATAGACATAAAATCATACTGAATTACCACTTCACAGCATCAAGAATTACGTATGCTGATCCAGTAAGCACAAACCAAAACAATAAATTAATCCAAAGCAGAATATTGAGGTTGCACAAGCCAATGCAAAGACTAAGAGTTCCCCGAAAAACCAAGACACAAAGGGGTTTTCTAGTACAACTAAAACGAAAAAAGGAGTTCCACTATAATCATTGCAGATCTTTAATGACTATGTCGAAAAACACAGACTTGGCTTCATAAACGCAAAAAGTTTCAGGATAGCCAACGCAGGTTCAAGGACTACACTTCCAACTACCCAAAAGAAGCAACAATATCATGTATCAAACGCAACTTAACTGGCAAAGACACCAAAACAGCAGGCGGTTCAGTTCACTCCAACAAGAAAACACCGACTAGACAAAAACAAAACAACATAACCAAAAAGATACCCAATGAAAAAAAAAAGGTAAAAAAAAAAACCAACCAACAAAAGAAAGAAAGAAAGAAACATGGTTTTGGACAATTGAACAAGAACAACGAGTTACCACAAATCTTGACGGGGGCTTCGAGTTCCAGCAAATTGGGCTGTTGCAAGAAAATATCTCTAGACACAACACACAACTGCTTGATCTCGGATTCAGACAACTGGACCTGCTTCCCAGGTCTGCCTCGAACATCGAGAAGCCGGCCGATAATATCGTCAAGAACCGATTGCTCCATTTCTTCTCTTTCAGTTCTTGATCAAAATTTGAAAGCCGAGAAAAGAAAGTCAACGCCTTTTTCCCTACTTTTCACTTCTTTGTTTTCTAGTCTATTGGGTGTGAAAAGGAGGAGGGAAGGCGGAAGGGGTAGATGGGGAGGAGCCGCGGCGGCCAGTGAGCATCGACGACATGGCTTTAGTGTAAGTGGTGGATCGTCGTAGTCGTTTTGTGAAGAAAGGTGTGTCGTTTTTGGAGGCTTTAAAGGGAGTCTAGTAGCATTCCCTTGGATGAGGCTTTGGTTTTGTTTTATTTTATTTTTTATTTTTTTTATTCTTGTGTATCTAAGAGCAGAGATGGTGGAAGAAAGAAACTTCTTTTGAGCTTCACACAGTGACAGACATGGTAGTTGTGCAAATGGGGCTACATAACCTAGCAGCACATGTCTTTCATTGTATGGCTAAGACAATTTGTCAATACATAGTCGGCTGTAAAAAGGGTTCAATAATGATTGGAAAGATTTAAAATAACTTAATTTTTAATGCTTGCATCTCTATCCTAATCATATTTGAGTCGTAAAAATAGTCATTTTAAATTATAACTCTTTTTTAGATTCTAAGGCGTTATTATTATTATTATTATTTTAATGCATTGTTCTAACTTGACTGTACAATAATATAAACCCTAGAATCGAGAACCGATTGTTCCTTACTTATCACATTAAAATTAGTCAAACCCCATTTTATTTTTTATGTCTGACAAATTTGCAATTTAGCCAAAAAAAAAAAAAAGGAGGGTTATCGGAGGAGAAATCGTCAAACAATTACAAATGGCAATAGTTGTTTAATGGCGCCAATAGACCAATTCCGAATCAGGAAGTGTGTGTGTGTGTGTGTGTATATATATATATATATATATATATATATATATATAGTAGAGGAATGAGCAGTGCTTGGACTTTGTTTACTTAAATTCTTCTTGTATGTTCCATCCTCCCTCTCAAAATATTGGCAGTGTCCAAGAGGGTCAACGCTAGACCACCGCCATCACTGTCCAATTTCCCCACTGGCATTACTCTCCTCCACCGCCATTTCAGCTTCCATTGCCGCCACCGCCACCAGCATTACTTCTTAACTGGACTCCTCACCCCACTTTGGTCTCCACTGCGACCAGTTGTTGAACCATGATCACTACTAGCGCCACCATCTTAAATTCTTAATGTCTCAGTTTCCTTCCCTATCCATTTATATAAGTAACCACATGAATATCAAATTCGATTGCTTTTTTTTTTTCTTTTTTCAGTGTTGTAATTTTCTAGTCTGCTTTTCTATTTCAATAAAAAAGATTGCTCTATCCTCTTTCTAGTCTATCCTCTTTTTAAAACGTCATAGCTATGTACTCATGATTGAAAACATCCTGTCACAATTTAGAATAATTTTGGAGTGAAAGGCTATTCTATTTTCACAGTTGTTCTGTCCCTCTCGGTTATACCCTCCCGGGGGGGGGGGGGTTAACATTATTATCAATTTTTGTTACTTAAAGTTTTTAACTGAATTAATTAATATCATAGAGTGGCCTAATTGGCAGAGTTGGCATGTTTCTACCCTTTTGATAATGTTTGAATTACAAGAATCATGTTGAAAAGAGGTTGTGCATGCTTTTTTAATTTAGTGTTGTAGAGAAATGAAGTTGATGTACATATGATATTATCTGACCATAATATTAAATTTAACCAAAAAAAAAAATTATTTTTTTGCTAAGGTGGTATAAAAGCTACCAAGAAATTGAGTCTACCTAGAATTTATTAATCTCTCACAATAAATAGAAGCCAAAAGCTTCAGCAACTAATAATCTCGACCAATTTGGATTATCATTTTCCTTTTTGGGATTATCATTTTCTGTGGCAAAGCATCCAAACGATGAAGGAGCGAAGCCAGCAGATTTTCAACCAATAGACCGTTTGCTAGCCTCTCAAGCCTCTTGTCATAGAAATGTAAATGTTTAGTGACATTTTACACCAATGTTTAGCATAGAGTTTGGCATGAATTGATCACGTTAAAAGAAGTACGGCAAACACAGACTCATCGCACATGGCAGCAAGTCAGCAAAGCTTTAAGTGCAGGCAATGGAATTGGCATCAAACGGGAAAAGAGCCACGGGTTGTAGTAAAGATGCCATTGCGACTGGCATGAGGTCGACAGCATGGTGACAGCTCAGGCAAGACAGTATCTCCTCTTACACTCGAGCTTGGCTCTCGGGCTAATGCTGTGTGGGTTTAGTTACAGACTTACTAACAAGACAAATCGCTTGCCGTACGTATTAAGTTAGTAAATGCACCAGCCACCTTGAAGAAAAAAAAGGTGATTATGAGTGTTACTGTTCAAAATTGTGCTACATGTTATTGGTAGTAGATGTACCAATCAAGTTAAAGTTTTATTCAAAATTAATGTACTAATAAGGTGATTATGAGTGTTACTTTTAATAATGTACTAATATAATTTGTTGTAATATGTGTATTAATCAAGTTTTTTTTTTTTTGAAGCTTTCAATTCTCTTTAAACATAACAAGACATGAAAATGTTGATGGCCAAAAAGGTGAGAATACTTATGGACAACCTCAAGTGGAAATGTAGGCCAAGGAATGATATTCAAGGCATTGAATATGGAGCATGAAAATGAGAAATTCTGGGTACTTTTCTAAGTTACTAAGACATAAAACCATGCATTTAGTAAAATATGATTGAATTAATAGTTAAATCATGTGAGGTTAAGTAGTTAGGATGTTAATTACAAATTTTATAAATATATATATATAATTAATGAAAAGCTTGTAATACAAATATAAAAAAATTTGAAAAATATTTAAATAAAATTTGATTATATATATATATATTATATTTTTATGTGAAAAATAATAAAAAGTTGGGATGATTGTATATGTATTGTGTCTTCTTCTTCTTCTTCTTTTTTTTTTTTTTTTTTTTTTTTTTGTATAATTATGAATTCTGAGTGAAAATATTTTATTTATATATGTTTATGTGCTATTTTAACGGAGACGCGGTATGGGTTGGGCTTGCTTTGCTTTTTGGGCCAGGAGACCTTCTACCAATAGGCTTGCGAGGTTCGATCCTTTTTCTTTTTCCTAAAAGTAGATGCCGAAAGCTTACGGAACCACAATTGTAGACAAATTGAAAATTCGGATTATATATATATTAAAATTAAAATCCGAAACATTAGAAACTGTGTATTCGGTCTGTGATTTTCACGTCGGAATTGACGATTGAGTGGACACAAAATAAAAAATTGTTGTGACACTGGAAGAAAGAGAGGAAAAAAAGAAGGAAATTTTGGCACCATTCAAGCAAAAGTCAGAGCAAAATGGCGTCGATACTGACAGGTGTAATATATTTTCACCAACTTCATATCACATCAGTTTACGGATTTCTTTTCTTTGAACTTTCCTGGAGTCGACTTTGAAAGAATCAAAGTCAAATCTGCAACAAGAGATTTAATAGCCTGACAGACGAATCAACAACTTCAATGCCTTTTATCATTTAGCGTGGTTACGAGGAAGGCGAGCTTTGTGTAACATAGCAGTTTGGAGAGTCTCGTTGTTGTGTGAAGTTGATTATCTTTTCTAAACCTCGGTCTTTCTCCAATGTGGGGGGCTCTTCTCTTCTTGATGAAGAAATTTTCGCATAAAAAGATATATTAAGACAGAAAGTAGATACAAGAAATCCAATTGTTGGGTTTTGGTTTGTACAATGAGTGATATTATTTTACGTTTGCCCACTGTCTTGTTTATCCAGGCGCTGCTGATGTTGTCCTGCCATTCTGGTTGCATCCTGGAGGCTTCTGCAGGCCAAGCTCCTTTCTCCAAGCTCAACGCAGGAGTCCGTAGAAAGGTCTTACCATCGCCCCCACCAACTCCTCAGCTGAACAAAGGACGCAATTGGAAAGTAAATCCTAGTCCTCCTCCGCCACCGTCGCTCTCAGTATTTAACGCACCCGAATCACTACCACCACCACCGTATCCATATTGATGGTAGAGGGTATCTGGTAAATGCTTTTGATTTCCAGGCTAGTTTTTGGATGTTTACCTACAAATAAATTGTTCTCCCTGATTTTCTTTTTTCCATTTCTCTTTTTAAAGCCAAGTTATATTTGTTGAAACCTGGAAAAGCCCACGTACGGGCTCGCTGCAAATCACCGGTGTTGATCTATGTACAATTTGAACATCATGGGTAGTGTTCATTGATTCGACCCGATTGTATGAATGTAAGAAAAATAAGTGCAACACAAATGTTTATTATTGATGGCCCTCAGATTCTGGGGGATTCCATCTATGGATATTGAGTAATTTTTGATGCAATTTTACTTTGATATGATGATGCGTTATTTATGATATTGAATAAACTCCAACATAATCTGGTATGAAAATTAGACATCAATTCCCATCGTTTTGAAGGAAATTACAAACTTTGAGGATTGGATCCTACTGGTTACAATTTAATGGCAAATGGCTTAACAATCTAATAGCGTAGGCTTGATATTTTCCGCCAAGTTCAAGGAAAAGATCCGTGTAGAGGGAAATAAAATTCATAGGCTTACATCAATAAAAATAACAACTACATCAATAATACTAACAACAACAACAACAGTTTGCTAGACTACTTTTTCTCGATCTCTTTGGCTGAGATTCAGTTTTTGGTTAGTATTGCACGCCAATGGCAATGTCCAATTAAATATTAGGACCCGCTACAAGGACGGGTCTTATAAATTAGGTTTAGACAAGATGTAAGTTCTTTGAAAGGGACTTGTCTCTTTTTTCTTTTAATATATATATATATATATATATATTGCATATGATTAAAGTACATATGCATACATGTATCAATTTTGTATATACTAGACTTTTTTATAATTATATATATATTATTATACATTTTATTTTAACTGTATGTACTATCTTTAAGTGCATGCTGAAAATGTAAGTCTTCTACTAAAATTCTGTGCACATCCCTTTCTTAAGAAAAATAAAATAAAATTGATTGATGAGGACTAAGATTTGAGCATTAAATTTTAAATTGAAACTTCAAGTAAATTCATCACTCCATCTTGTGCTTAGTAATGCGCGGTCCCATGTTAAAATACTAGGAATTCTGATAATTTTCTTATTTGGTTAAAAAACTTCAAATTTGCTTGTCTCTGTATGTACAAAAATTGAGATAAATGAAGCTAACTGTACCAATCCCTTCAAGAACAACATTATCGTTAATATTAACTTTCACTAATATCCAATAATTTTTTATTTTTTTTTTTTTGAAAAGGGTCCCAATGCACTAGGTTATGAGAGTTAAAAATATGATATTGTAATTCTTGCCATATCAAGAATTACATAAATTCCATGCTTTAACAGGAAAGCTAATTAGAGAGAGACTATTGACAAAATTATTGCACAAAAGACTGCAAGACCCTTCAATGTCTTGTTCAGGGGCACCTTCTAAAACTAAAAAAATACTTGAATAGCTGGGACTAAATTGTGAAGCTTCAAAAACACAAGATAAATTAAGGACTTGGAACTCACAGGTAGGCCAAAGAAGCAGGTGCATAAGTAAACAACATCACAGGTTTGATAAACCACATACACTACTTCAGCTTCTGCAATCAGCAGAAAGCAACATAAACTTATTGTTGGTTCTACCAATTATGCAAGATGCAGTTGCATAAACATTGATAATTCAAACACTAGTACAGCTTGTTGATGGCGATGCAGATACCTCCATGTTGCTTCATAGCTTAAAATGATCGAGGACGGAGACACCCGCGCCATGCTTGGTTACCTTGAACTGATCGAAATATTTCTTCACTGAAATTTCCTGGTATAACGGAGGATTGTTGTCCGATAATAGCTCCTTTATTGGACCATAAAGCCTGTTTGTTTGGTAAGTATGTGTTGAGAAAAAGAATGCCACGGATATTCTTGGTCCAGTGAATTTGGACAGTACTCTATGCTCAACACTCTTGAACTTGGCATTTGATACAAGCTGTTCCACAAAAACACTAGAGAAGTAAATTGCCAATTAATGCAAAAATTGATGCCTGAAAGAAAATTCTACGTGAGTTACAGGCCATAAATACTCCCAGGATTTGGTATAATTAACTAACCATGGTGCGTTGTGTTTACCTGCAGGAAATCACCAATGTTGACTATAAAAGCCCCTGGAACTGGATGGATATCAACCCACTGTTTCTGGTGAAAAACTTGGAGGCCGCCAATATGATCTTGGAGAAGGATGGTCATAAAGGATGCATCATTATGCTGGGTGGCTCCAATGGTTAGGTGGGGCTCAGGACAAGGTGGATAGTAATGGCACACGATAAAGTGCCCTTTAGCACAGTCAATATCTATCAGATGATTAGGCTTAAGGCCAAGGGCCTCAGCTAGTAATTTGAAAAGGGTCAGCCCCAAACCATTGACTTGGGCTGAATAACTGATTATCATGTCCCTGCAATACGGATAACCATGAGTACACATGACGTACAAACTGGAAAAACCTCACCTTAAACGATAAATGGGAAAAAAGAATGATCACCTGCAGACTTCTGGAAATTCTTCAGGACTGGGGGTTCTGGTTCCATGATAAAATAAGAAGTATCCCTCCAATTTGCACCTTCTAAATCATAAAGACTATGGTTGCTATTGTACTTAACCTTCTTGTCGTCATCGCGTGAATAGTACTTCATTTTTTCCTCCTTTGGTAGCTCATTGAATTTGTGGACTCCTTCAATCATTTGGTCAAGAACATCATTAGATATTCCGTGATTGACAACTAGAAAGAACCTCCATGTCTCTGAAGCCTGTCGAATTTCTTGTATAATTTTGTTGCGTCCAATGTTATTTTCGTCCAAGCCTTTCAGGTCCACAACAGGAATTTGCAGATTGGTTGACTCTGATGGCTTAGATTCACAAGAGATCACTTCATTGGGCGGCAAGGCAAAGATGGCAGGAATTTTCACAATTCCAGAATCTACAAGCCCTTTAACCCCTGCTTTTGATTCATCAAAAGCCTTTAGGTCCTTGAGCCTATCATAGCTTGATCCATCTTTTCCTGAATATAGTTGCAGTCGAGAGTTTTCCATTTCTCTGTGGCTATGTTGTGAAAAAGGATGTGACTTTCTATGGTAGCACAATAATGCACTCAAGGTGATTTGATTATATATGTGAATAATCGCGTGGACTTGGATTGTAACTTGTAAGATTGTTTGTTTGTAAATTGTTTTCGGCTATATTTAATCAAGGATTAAAGAAATAAGTCATCAATATTTCTCAGTCGTCATCTTCTCCTTCCATTGCGGTGTAAACAAAGCTTACAGACTGAAGCTATTGGACTGATCTCACAAAAGCTACATTGCGGTATTATCAAGGATCCATCTTGTTCTTGATGTCATTCGTATGTTCGTCCACAATAAATAAATAGTTTTATTTTATTTTATTAGAATTATCTCACAGGCAGACACGTCTGGACTTAGATTTACCTTTTACTTAATAGCAACATTTCCAAACTCCCCTGAGAAGCACCACTGTTTATTTTTTTTCAAATGTTATTTTTGCTCTCCCAAATCAAATGCCAGAAGCTTCACACGAAAACACAAAATAAACTTGCCAATTGGGTCTCGAGATCTGCGTTGATGTTTTTAAACAAACAAACAAAGGCCACGTAAATATGCTGTTGCACGGAGAGGAAAAGAGGCCAAGTTGGTTTCTCGAAAAAAAAAAAAAAAAAGCCATGTGAAGGATTTTGGACTGCATCAATGGTTCATGTGAGCAAATTATTAAATTCAATTTCATTATCCTTTTTGGCTGTTGGCAACACAACACAAAACGATTGTTAAAATAAGAAACCAGGAAAGTCAAGAAGTGCAATTCATTGAATTGCATAACTTACATGTGCATCAACAGAGATAATGACTTCCGTCAATTGAAGTGCCAGTAAATGAAGGAAAAAGGAATTGCACTAGAATCTGCATCGAACTTAAAGGAATCCACGGCTAAGCTTTCACGCGTATAACAACTGGATTCACTACATTTCTCAAAATAGCATCTGCAATGAACATACAAGTTACAAAGATAATAAATACAACCAATTATAAGGTGCTGTGAAGAAATAACGATTTCGCAGTACACCACGCTCTTACACTAAGAAATTAAGAAAAAGTCAACTTCTTACGATCTTATTTATTTTTCACTAAAAAAAGGAAAAAAAAAAATTGTTAATGTCACTCTCAAAACTGTGATCTTGATGTGAAAAGCTAATGCAATTGTCATAAACCCTTTTTCAACCATGAAGTTTACGCCATCGTTTTTGCTGAAAAGAGATTTGATTAACGAAGGAATGCACTGAGAGTACTGGGAATGTAAGGTTTTTGTCTTGTCCACGTCCAAAGATTGAATATGAGGTCAACAGAAGGATAATTGGTCCTCCGGAACTTAGCCCAAAAAAGCATCACTCGGCTAACCCAAGGGACCGACGAACCTTTATGATTTGGGGATAGTTAGGAGATTACATTTCTCATTCTTTTGAAAAACTTTAAACATTAACTAGGATTTAAGTAGGGAACAAAGCAGCTTATTGATAGAGTATTTGCGACCACAAGTTTTCCCTTTTTTTTTTTTTTTTTGGCTCACAACCAATAACTGATTATTAACCATTTCAAAGTTTAAAGAGTAGGACATTGGCATATTGGTGGATAAATTCTATTGAAAAAGAGCCAGAAAGAGCTGACGAGTGAAGTATAACAAAATGAGCAAGAAACCTCCCCCCCCCCCCCAAAAAAAAAATAATAAAATAAAATAAAGAATCTTTTATGTTCATGCACATTTCTTCCTAGTTTCGTGGCTCTCTGGGCTTTGGCCCCCAGAGAAGAAGAGGAAGAAGAATTAAAAAAAAAAAAAAAAACTGAAAGTCAGATCTGCAAGGCGGCATTTAATAGCCTGCCAGATCAATCAACAACTTCAATACCTTTATCATTTACTTGTTTTAAAGAAATAATAATAATAACCAAAAAAAAAAAAACATTTAGCAGTTTGGAGAGTCTTGTTGTTGTGTAAAGTTGATATCTTTTTCTAAGCCTCGGCCTTCTTCCAATGTGGGGGCTCTTCTCTTCTTGATGAAGAAATTTTCGCATAAAAAGATATATTAAGACAGAAAGTAGATACAAGAAATCCAATTGTTGGGTTGGGTTTTGGTTTGTACAATGAGTGATATTATTTTACGTTTGCCCACTGTCTCGTTTATCCAAGCGCTGCTGCTGCTGCTGTCCTGCCATTCTGGTTGCATCCTGGAGGCTGCTGCAGGCCAAGCTCCTTTCCACGAATTCAACGCAAAAATTAGTAGAAAGGTCTTACCATTGCCCCCACCACCTCCTCAGCTGAACAGTCGACAGCGTTGGAGAATGATTCCTCCTAGTCCTCCTCCACCACCGTTACTCCCTCTGCCTCCGCCACCGCCGCTCTCAGTAATTAACACGCCCCCACCACTACCACCTCCGCATCCATATTGATGCTAGAGGCCATGTGGCCAGATGAATTTGCAGGTTACTTTGGTTGTTTATCTACAAATAAATTGTTGTTATTGATTTTCTTTTTTCTCTTTCTCTTTTTAAAGCCAAAGTTATATTTTTTTTTGAAACGTGGAAAAGCCCATATACGGGATCGCTGCAAATCACTAGCTTTGATCTGTGGATCAAAGTCTCTGTACAATTTGCACACCATGGCTAGTGTTGATTGATTCGACCCGATCGGATGAATATAAGATAAATAGGTGCAACAGTGGAAACACTTAAAAAAAAAAAAAAAAAAAAGACACAATTCGAACTACAGATAATGAGTGACTTTTGATGTAATTTTACTTATATACCGTGGTGTGTTTCTTTATATTTGACTTGAAAATCTCGTATGAAAGTTTAAGACATTAATTTCCACCCTTAGGAATCTGAAAATTACAAAAACTCTGAGCATTGGATCCTACTTGTTACAATTTGATGGCAAATATCAGCCAAGTTCTAGGCAGAGATCCTTGTAGAGTTCCATAAATTCATAGGATTACATCATTATAGTGAAAAGGGGAATATTAATAATAATAATAATAATAATAATAGTTGGCTTGTCAGAAAAAATATACTTTTTCTTGATCATTTTGGCTGAGACTCATTTTTTGTTTGTATTGCAAGTGAATAACACCGCAACACTACAATATATATTCAATTAAATATTAAGATTCCGCTACATAAAGGGTCTCCCAGATGGGTCTAAACGAGAAGAAGACTCTTTGAAGGAAACTTGTTTCTTATATCTATATATATAAAATTTACATATTAAAAAAATATATGTATACATGTATCAATTTTGTAAATATTGAACATTATATGTATATTTTATCTTATTTATTTATACAATTTATTTTAAGTATATTAACTGTAAGTACATCTCTCAAAATAAATAAATAAATAAATAATTTATTGTGTAACTAGTAGCTGCATAGCAGTACCAAACCTTCCGGTTTCCTTACGAAGAAGGGAAAACAACGGAGTCAGACAAACTATACGGTAGGTCAGTTCTCAAATCCAGCCAATTCATGGTTGGCAAAGTTGACTTTTTTTTTTTTTTTTTTTTTTATATCTTTTCCCGCATCCCAAAAAGAAAGTTGATTTCAAAAGTCCTAAAGTTTTTAACGTATTATTGGAGGGTGGTGCTTGGTACAATATGTCAAATTTTTGTATTTATTAAAAGAAAAAAAAAAGGAAAATACATATATATGTCAAATTTTTGTAGGAGTGCAAGCTGCAAATGGAAGTCTTCGACTAAAATTCAGTCCATATTCCTGTTTTTTCTTTATATATAATTTATTTTTTTAGATGAAGTTTAACTTTAAGATCTGAATCTTAAACTAAGACTTCAAGTAAATTTATCACTCCTCAGTAATGCGCGGTCCCATGTTAAAATATTTAGAAATTTGATACTTTTTCTTATTTGGTTAAAGAACTTCAATCTGCTTGTCTCTTTGTATATTCCCTGTGTACAAAAATTGAGATAGATGAAGCTAACTGTAAAAATCCCTTCAAGAATTACCTTGTCATTAATATTAACTATCACTAATATCCAAGAAATTTTTTTAAAAAAATCCCAATACACTAAGTTTTCACCCCAATTGGGAGTTAAAAATATGGAATTATAATCCTTCCCAAACCAGGAATTATGTAAATTCCATTCTTTTAACAGGAAAGCTAATTAGAGAGAGAGAGAGAGACTCTATTAACAAAATTACTGCACAAAAGATTGCAAGACCCTTCAATGTCTTGTTCAGGGACACCTTCTAAAATCAGAAAAACCTGAATATCTGGGACTGAGTTATGAAACTTCAAAAACACAAGGTAATTTAAGGACTGGGAAATCACAGGTAGGCCAAAGAAGCATCCCAGGTTTGATAAACCCCATACATTACTCCAGCTTCTGCAATCAGCAGAAAGTTTGTTTTTGTCTAAAGAAAATGCGGAGTAGACTTTAATCACTCGAAATTATAGAAGTGACAACTAAAATGATTCATGATTGTTGTGGTGGACACCTTGCAGAGCCACTTTCTATGGCTTGTGCAAAAACTAGTCTGTGATCAGTTTGCCTAATGAAGCATAAGCATAGATAATGACTTCCGCCAATTAAAGTGCCAGTAAACGAAGGAAAAGGAATTGTACTGGAATCAACATCGAGCTGAGAAGAATCTATGGCTAAACTTTCACGCACACAACAACTTGATCTGCTAAATTTCTCAAAATAGCATCTGCAATGAGCATACAAGTTACAAAGATAATAGAGCCAGACAATTATCAATTGCTGCGAAGAGAAAAAAAAAAGTGTTTCGTGGTACACCCCGCTCTATACAATTTTACCCCTTTTTCACAAAAAAGTTAATATATATATATATATATATATATAATTTTGCAACTCTCTAAGCTGTTATCTTGATATCACAAAAACGTGAAAACTTGATGTAATTGGCATAAACCCTTCTTAACCATGAAGTTTACGCCATCGTTTTTGCTAAAAAGAGATGTGATCGACGAAGCAATGCGGTGTGAGTACTGGGAATATAGGGTTTTGTCTTGTCCGTGTCCAAAGATTGACTATGAGATCAATAGAAGGATAATAAGGATAATTCGGCCTCCGGGGCTTAGGGAAAAAAAAATAAAAATAACAAAATCACTTAAGCTAACGCAGTGACCACCAAACCTTCATGATTTGGAGACAGTCAGGGGATCAAATTTCTCACTCTTTGAAAAAACTTACACATTAAATGGGATTTAAGTAGAATGCAAGCCACCCTATTGATATTGTCTTTACACCAACACTCTTTGACTCACAACTAACAATTAATCATTAACCATTTCAAAGTTTAAAAAATAGGACATTGGCATATGGACAGAGAAATTCTATTGAAAAAGAGCCTAAATGAATTGGTAAGCGGGGTTCATGGATTTTTAAAATAAAAATAAAAAATTAAAATTTTTGTGAAAGATATTATATGTGCAAGAAACATTAAAGAATGTGCAATAATTAGACATTTTATGTTTTATTAAAAGCTAGTCGTATATTTTATGATGCTTCTTACACATTTTATTAATTTTATTTTACATTGTGCATTTATTAGGTGAAAAAGTTTAAAATTCATAAAAAGAATAAAAATAAAAAATTTAACAGGATGGAACCCATGATGTCAACTCACTATGACTCTCTTCTTAATATATATTCTCTACCCACCGACATTTTCTAAAAGTAAAAAGGTTAGCCGAAAGTAAAGAACGAAATGCATGGGGGGGGGGGCATCAGGCATGGACGGCAAATCGTAGATCCATAGATACCGATAATGCACAATAAGCCCTGATGATAGGTGACTGGGCTGTGTTGCCTGGACCACCCTGGATTTTCTTTCTTTTTTAGGAGCTCGGGTCCAGCGCAGCGCAATGGCAAATAATGCCATGCACAGCTGCACCAGCAAATTTGCTGCCAAAAGTTTGGGCTGTCACAAATGGCACTTTCATCCAGGCTAAAAATGAATTGCCGAGTTAGCTGCCAGGCCCGAGTTAGCAAACCACGACAAAACAAATACTTCTCTCTCCCAGTTTCCTACCTTCTTGAAAATATCAAGCAACAACATTGCGTCTCTCTCTCTCTCTCTCTCTCTCTTTTTTCTTTTTATTGGTATAAGGTTTTTTATCCATTGGATTGAACTCCCACTCACTGTTTCTCACTCGCTCTTTACTCCAGACGCCATGCTTTCTGCAACTGTGAACACTTCATTCCACAGGGCACTCTTTTTGTCTAACCCCAATAAACTGATTTCTTCTACTAAAACCCGTCTTAAACTAAAACCCATATCAGCAAAACTTATACCATCCTCTCCACCACCACCACCACCACCTTCAAATCAACAACTTTACCAGCCATTTAGGCCACCTCCACCTCCTCTTCCCTCTCAATTCCGCTCCCTCGACACCGCGGGCCGCATCGACATCCTCGCCAACCGCCTCGGCCTCTGGTTCGAATATGCTCCTCTGATCAGCACCCTGATTCAGGAAGGATTCACCCCTCCTTCTATCGAAGAATTCACAGGCATTTCTGGGGTTGAGCAGAACCGCTTGGTGGTTGCTGCCCAGGTTCGTGACTCTCTTGTTCAATCTAACACCGACCCAGCTATTGTCTCGGAATTTGATTCTGGTGGTTCTGAATTGTTGTATGAGATTAGGCTTCTGAACGCCAGCCAGCGGGCAGCTGCTGCCCGTTACATTGTTCAGCACAGGCTGGATGCCAAGCGGGCGCAGGATCTAGCGCGGTCTATGAAGGATTTTCCTCGTAGACGTGGGGATAAATGTTGGGAGAACTTTGAGTATAGGCTTCCTGGAGATTGCCTATCTTTTCTGTATTTTAGACAGGCTAAAGAGCATAAGAATCCATCCGAACAAAGGACTAACTTTTTGGAGATGGCATTGGTAGTTGCAGAGTCAGAGAAGGCGAAAGATGCGATCTCGAAGGAGATAGAGGGCGAGAGTGGGGAAAGAACAGAGAAAGATAGGAACTTGGAAGATGGGGTTCGGGTTCCTGTTGTGAGGATGAAAATTGGTGAGGTTGCGGAGGCAAGTAGTGTTGTTATTTTGCCTGTTTGTAGAGCTGAGGAGAGGGAAAGGGAGATATTGGAAGCACCATGGGAGTGTGAGAGTGAGGGTGAGTTTGGGGTTGTAGCGGCGGAGAAAGGGTGGAAAAGGTGGGTGGTGCTACCTGGGTGGGAACCGGTATTGGGGTTGGGGAAAGGAGGAGTTGTGGTGGCGTTTTCAGATGCGAGGGTATTGCCTTGGAAGGCGAATAGGTCGTATGAGGAGGAAGCTATTTTAGTGGTGGCTGATAGGGGGAGGAAAGAGGTGACGGCAGATGATGGTTTTTACATGGTGGCTGTTGATGGCAATAGTGATGGTCGTAGTGGTAGATTGAAAGTGGAGAAAGGCTTGGCCTTGAAAGAAAGGGGTGTGGTGGAAAGTGTAGGAACTGTTGTAATTGTAATTAGGCCACCGAGGGAAGAAACTGACGATCAGTTGAGTGATGAAGATTGGGAGTGAGACAAAAATGTTGGATTGCTGATAAGAAATCCATCTTAATCATATGGGGATTAATGCGGGCATGTAGAATTTCAATAATGAAGGACACTGGAACTTCATGTTCCTAGGCATAATTTCAATAGCAAGAATCTTCTTTTCATGTTGTTGATAGAACTACTTATCCTATTGACGTTCTCTTCTGTGTTATTTGCGGGGAAGCAACTAATTTTTTGTATCATACACTATTTGTGATGCCGGCAGTGATTAAGAGTTCACTAGACATAAGCCTGTTGCAGTTCAATGTTGTTACATTGGTTACAATTAGTTAGTATTCCTAGTACTGCGTTTCTAAGGCCCCTGAATCAGGATCAGGCAAAACAATGTTTGAGAATTTCGAGTCATTAATAGTCAGTTACCTGATAGCAACACGAATGGCCGGACCCGTCTTGATTTGTGGCCTCACATTATTTGTGTGGAGTTGGAACACAACATGGCGTGGTTTCAGGTATAATTGCTATTGGCCATACGGGAGAAGAAAACCTACAGGGATCATGAATGCGAACGGCCAACGATATTACATCAAGAGTTTTAGCAGCATTCATAATCGGTTACTCATAGATACAAGTAACACTCAAATATTACAAATATGTTGGAATATAACAATTCAAGATGTGCGTTGGCTCCCAACCTAAAAAAGGACTAATCTAGCAATATCAAAATTTTATCTAACACATTATCTTTCAATTCCACCATGTTGTATTTGATCAAGAATTCCACCATCTATCGTCTCCTCAATTCTCCAATATCTGACCACAATCTTCAATGGCGACAGGTTGTTTTGTCGCACCACTTTGACTGCCCATCTTTTCCATTTCTTTAACAACACTATAGCCATCAACAACTTTCCCAAAAACAACATGCTTCCCATCTAGCCAGGAGGTCTTCTCGGTGCAAATGAAGAATTGGGAACCATTAGTGTTTGGACCAGCATTTGCCATAGAAAGAACACCAGGCCCAGTATGCTTCATATTGAAGTTTTCATCTGCAAACTTCGCCCCATAAATAGATTCTCCTCCTGTACCATTTCCCCGTGTGAAATCTCCACCTTGACACATAAAGCTGGGGATAATTCGGTGGAAAGTAGAGCCCTTGTAATGTAGTGGCTTTCCAGATTTCCCAATCCCCTTCTCTCCTGTGCAAAGGGCACGAAAATTTTCAGCAGTTTTCGGAGTAACATCAGCAAAGAGCTCCATCACCACTCTACCAGCTTTCATTTTTCCAATCACAATGTCAAAGAAAACCTTTGGGTTTGACATCTTAAACAGCCAAATTTAGACACTGCAAAACATCAAAACAGAAATAAAATTTCAGTAACTAATCCAATTCAAAAGGGCTGCATATAAATTTGATTACCATTGCCAAAAAGTGCCTGACAGATAAATTAGAATAAGAGAATTCTTTCCTCATTCCTGAAATATTTGATTTTGGCCCCATAAATTTTCATGAGATGAAAATTCAACCAAAAGTTATTGATTCACAATCAAAGACCTAAACAACCATTCATGTGATGTCTTGACCAAATGCCAGAAAAAAAATGCAATCAGAAAAGCAAAAAGTGCAACCTTTAACACCCATCTAACACGATAATTCTCCAAAGGGAGAAAAAATGTAGCAATTTGTTCGAGGCCTCAACAAAACAAGAGATTTGCCAGGCACGGAGAATTGCCATAATTGTTGCCAACCTTCAATGCAAATTACGCCACATATGACGCCCTTGCTCTGCTAATTGGCTTAATTATAGGTATCTTTAGAACACAGATTTGATACACAGAAAAAAGATTAAAAAAGATAAAAAGTAGCACATGTACCCTAGAATATGTTTTCATACCATGCTAATTGAACAAAGCGAAAAAACCAGAAATCTAGCAACTTGTTCGAGGCCTTATCAAAACAAAAGAAGGATTTGACAGGCACGGAGAATTGCTAACAGTTATTGCCAACCTTCAATGCAAATTGTGCCATTTAAGACACCCTTGCTCTGCAAATTGGCTTAACAGAACCTAAAAAGATAACAATAACAATCCATTCTACACAACAGAAACATTTACAAACATATAAATAGATTCAAACATAAAAGAACAGATAGAAAAGTGTAAACAAACGCAGTCTACTAACTCATAAACATAACAATATTAACCAAAATATACACACACAAACACTCTCACACACACACAATTACATATGACAAATGGGGCCGGTAAATGTAAATCATCCAACGCCAGACCCACAAGCAAAATAGTGAATTATGGCCAAAAGGTTTTTTTTTTTTTTCCGATGGATGATTTATGATATTGCACAGGTTTTGAGCTCACAGATCTTCACAAAAGTATAAACTGCAAGCCTTCGATATGTGCTTTTACACACACAAACGTCTATATGTGCATGAATGGAGAAAATGGGTTGATATGAGAGAGGAAGTAGAGAAGAAAAGCAAGTACCTTTGGAGAGATTGGACCTGGCGACGCTTGACCTAAGGCATGGAGTACAAGTTATATAGGCTGCAGAGAGAGAAAGGGTTTTAGGGTTTATGCTAGATTTTCTCTATATTGCGATGTAACCCCTCATCTTTTGATAAATTTCAATGCCACCCACTAGCAATAATTGGTTTTTTCAAATAAAATAATCAATATATATCATAGTATTTTATCTTATATTTATTTCACAAATATTATTCTTAATTTTTGTATAATTATCATGGGAATTTTTCTTTGTGTTTGTGTGTTCAACATGGTTAAGACCAAACTACTCAAACTACATATCTTTTAAGTAAATTGATTTTACTTTCTTATTGATCAAATCGGTTGCAATTTTGTAATTAGTGACAAATTAATTTACTTTCACCACTAAACTCAGATGCCACATCATCTAATCTATTTTGGACAGAAAACGAACAGGATGCTAGGTTTGATTGTTTTCATACAAAATAAAGATCAGACCAAAGTTGATAATTTTGTAAAAGTTCAAGATTGGTTCAGTGATTAACCTTTAAACAAAATCATTGGACCAAAAATAAAAAATAAAAAATTCATAATTTATACTTTGCAGAATTGCAGGGACAAAGATTGGGCCCAAACCAATCTCAAGCCTTTAGATACTTGTAGTTCAGGTCCATCTTAGGTTGGTGAGAGTATTGCTAGAAGTCTTAGGTCAGAAAAAGTTTTGGGTTTTCCTCATTACACCGCACCATGCCTTGTTTACGGGCGAAGTGCTTCAAAGTCCAGTCTTGCGTTATGTGATAGAAGTTTTCGGCTATGTTCTGGGCTACAAATATTGATGAAGTTTCATTTGGAAAAAAAGAAAAGAAAAAAAAAAACAAACAAACAAACAAAGATAACCACAAAACAGGTATCTTTAATTAATCCTTCTTAATAATAAGTCGCATTTTAGGAAATTTATTGTGATAGCGGATTTTCCAGTCAAAGTTTTAATTGATGACATGTTTTTATTCAATTTGATTTTTTTTTTTTTTTTAGGGTGTATTAGAAAGCTCATTGTACCATTTTTTGTAAATCTTACATTACATCCAAAATGGATGTATAAGTCCTCAAGTATTGGGATGCTCCATTGGGGAAATTGGGTTAGTGAATTAAATTCTAATCATTATATGTTATGTTTATTTATTATTATTATTATTTAATTGTTAGTAATGTTGTAGTCATTTACAGGAGTGAAAGTCTAAAATATAAACATTTAATCAAAACCCATTGACCATAATTACTAATAATTGTTGAGCAGAAACTGTTTTGTTTTTTTTTTTTTTTTCATTTTTCATTTTTTGTTGTGCATGGTTAATTAATATCAAATTTTGATACTAAGCAAGATATCTAAGTCAATGTATAAGAAGACTTATTACACTCATGAACATTGTAGAAAATGCATCAAATGTCCATGGTAAAGGATGTAATAATTGTTGGGCAGAAACTTTTTTTGTGTGTGTGCATTTATATAAATTCTTAATGGCTACTTGTAATTAATATCAAATTTGGATGATATCTAAGTCAATGCATAAGAAGACTTTAAGAAAAATATTGTACTCATTGACATAGTAGAAAATGCATCTAATTGTGTCCATGGTAAAAGATGTAATAATTTTTTATCAGAAACTTTTTTTTTTTTTCATTTTTTGTGTGCATTTATATAAATTGTTAATGGCTATGGTTAATTAATATCAAATTTTGATACTAAGCAAGATATTTATGTCGATGGATAAGAAGACTTTGAAGAAAAATATTATACTCATTTACATCGTAGAAAATGCATCTAATGTATCCGTGGTAAAATATGTAATTGTTTGTATTGAAGATGCACATGCACAGTGAACAATTTATTATTTTCTTTCTTCGTGGAGAAAATTCTATTTCATGTTGTTACTGATGGAAACATTTTTAAATTTTTAAGAGAGATCCAGTCAATCCTTCCTTCTCAATTGGACCTACTTTGTTTTTCTTTCTTTCTTTCTTTTCTTTTTTTTTTCCCCCCTACAAAACTAGTTTACAGTTACATTCACTTATAATTTTGCACCATATAATGAGTAAAGTCTACTTAAAATAAATAATAGTAAAATAAATTTAAGTTATTTAAGATTATAAATAAGTTATACTAAAAGAAAAAAGAAAGAATAAACATAGTAAATAAACCAATAAGATCTTACAATAAAAATAAGGATTAAATCAATAAGATTTTAATTTTCGAGGACAGTAACAAACAGTAAGAATGGTACTATTCGAACTCTAAACCAGAATATATACTTGCATAGGTCTATGTGTCATCACATTGGTCATTATATATATATATATTCATAATCATTAATTGCTCTCAAGGATGAATGAGAATGAGATTCATGAATAATAGCCAAAGACTTTATGATCATTTAATTTTAGATGCAGCAATATTTTTTTAAAAATAAATATTTAAAATAATAATCTTCTAACAATCCAGGGAAAGGAAGTGGCCAACGAAACAAACACACAAATGAGTTAAACAATTGAAATATATGAAATAAAAACTTTGCAAATCAAGGTTACCAATTGCATACAACCATAATTCATTAACAATTGCAATATTTCATCCAACCTATGATATAATTATAAATAATCTAGTACTTACATTGTGAAGTATGAAGTAAACGTCTAGATATCTTATTATTATGTACATATATATATCTTATTATAAATTATTCTATTTCACACAGCATAATCATTTGATAAATGTTGGGACGAGAGAGCAGGAGGAGCATCCCACCATTTTATATTGAGGGCACGCGACCCAACATTCAAAGCCCTAATTTCCAAGGCGACCACCATCTTTTCAGCTCTCTCTTTCTCAATAAAATATGCTCAATCATGGCTAATGTAGAAACAAACGAAGAGAAAGAGCCACGGGGGGAAAAGCATATCATATTGGGAGAAAATCACAAGAAAGTCACAGCTACCTAAGACCTTTGACACATCCCAATTCAAGGCAAACACAAAAAAACACCTCCATATGCACCCCCATGGTATTAATCCAAAGAGAGAAGGTCTTTTTCTGTCTTGTTTCAATCTCAAGTGTCTATAGCTCTCTCTCTCATACTTCAAGTTTTATTCTTTGATCAGTTTGCGTATATATTTTCAACTAGCTTGCTACCTTGTTTTCTTTTTGTAAAGAAAGTGAATGCAACTTTTTTCTCTTTCTTGTTCTAATTAAGATCATTTCAGTTTACATCCACCCCAAAGTTCATAGCATGTAGATGTGTGCTACTACTTCCTTCTCAGATCTACGTCTTCTTCTACGTACAGGCAATTTATATATTGATTTTCTTATTAGATCCAAAAGAAAACTTCTAATCGCGCGGCTGATCTTTGGTTGTTAATCATCATCTTGCTTGTTGAGACAACCATGGCAAACCCTTGGTGGACGGGGCAAGCGGGGTTGACCAGATTGGAAACGAGTTCATCATCTCCTGTGAAGAAGCCAGATCTAGGCATATCCATGTCCTATAGCAGGAGGGAAGCAGCACAGAGTGGCTTGGAAAGGGAAGAAGATCAAGAAGAGGAAAGAAAGCATAGCGATGAGTCTAAAGAAGGTGCTATAGAAGTCCCTTATCGCCGGCCAAGAGGCCGGCCGGCGGGATCTAAGAACAAACCTAGACCGCCCATTTTTGTCACTAGAGATAGCCCTAGTGCCCTCAAAAGTCATGTAATGGAAATAGCTAGTGGGTCCGATGTTGTCGACAGTTTAGCTTGTTTTGCAAGGAAAAGGCAAAGAGGGGTTTGTGTTCTTAGTGGAAATGGCGTGGTCGCCAATGTGACCCTCAAGCAACCTTCCTCACCTGTCATGGCACTACATGGCAGATTCGAAATTTTATCGTTAACCGGAGCTTTCTTACCGGGACTGGCTCCTCCAGGGGCAACCGGATTGACCATTTATCTAGCCGGAGGACAAGGTCAAGTCGTAGGAGGGAGTGTGGTGGGATCACTTATAGCATCAGGCCCTGTGATGGTGATTGCGGCTGCGTTTTCAAATGTTACTTTTGAGAGATTGCCTTTGGTGGAGGAGGAAGAGGAAGGTAATGGTGGGACTGAAGCACGCCCTAGTGGCGGCAGTGGTGACGGTAGCAGCGGCGGAACGGTGGATCTGGCGACATCAATGCCGCCGGTATACAATTTGGCTCCAAATTTGGTGCCTAATGGGGGGCAATTGAGCCATGAGGGATATGGGTGGGCTCAGGGAAGGCCACCCTACTAGAGTGATTTGGCTCTGGAGAATGAGCTATTTAAGCTCATGGGGCTAAGCGTTTGGGAGCCAAGAAAGTAAGTTAGTGAAGGAATAATAAAAGAAAATTCATCATCTCTAATTATGACTCTATCCGGTAAATTTCATATTACTCCAATAATCATGTCATGTGCTTTCACTTTTTTTTTTTTTAATTTTATTTTTTTTTGTGTAGTTTTTTCCTTTCTTTTCTTTTCTTTTTTCCATCCTTCAACGGAGATTAATAGACTGACAGAGACTTGAGTTCCACCGAGTTTCAATTTTCCATGGATCTTGAGTTGTGTGATTTTAATGTCATTCTGAAATTTTTGAAGGGGATTATGCATGCTATGTACAGTTTTTATAGTTGATGAAATTGGCCTTGCTGATCTAATGAGGCTTCAAGACCAGATGCTTTGCCAAGACCAAAGCTTTGATGCATTAATTAAGTATATGAGGCATCTCATTTTCTCTTCATAATACTCAAGCAAATTCTTAAGACTAGAAGCAGTTAGAGTATGCAAATTCTTGAAAAAAGATGGGCTGCCGTGAAGAGTGATCTATGGCAGTTCTTGTGAAAGGTAGCAACTCATGAGTATGACTATCGCATGAACAATTTGCGATTGCAATTCCTGTTGAAACTGAAATCCTTTCAAAGTTGTATGAAATGGAAGCTTCTTCAATTATTTCAAGATGCAATGTTTTTGGTCCATCAATCAAAATGGTCTTGCTTCACTTATATTTAACTTGTATAATGTTTACTATTGTTGGTGTAACAGAAGCCAAGAGCACAATCATAACCAGAAAACTTTATGGTTCAGTGCAGCCAAAAAAAAAGAACAGAAAACAAAAACCATGTTGGTGTAACAACTATCTCATTTCTTGTTCAACTATATATATATATTATAACTTCTACCTGCAAGGAGGAAAATATCAAGAAGAATTTATCTTCCATTCTTGCAATCCTTATTAACAATTGAAACTACCACGCCCCAACTAGTAATCGCACACAGTGGTAGAGGTTACAATTTATGGTAGTTGAGACAAAAAAAAAAAAAAAAAGATATGGGTATCCAAAAGAGAGAAAAAAAAAAACAGAGAGAGAGAGAGAGAGAGTAGAGCAAAATAAAAATTTTATATATTAGTGGAAATAAACATAGGAAATAGCAACAAAATCTAAATTACAGCGATCGCAGGTCCCTGCAAATTGCACAATACCTGCGAATAACGACATGAAAATAAAAGGTATGCAAAACTCATTCTGATACTATTAGAAGGTGTGGACTGCAAGAGTTTCTGGCTGTCATCATGGATGAACTCCCCGCACGGATGGTTGTTCCAAAGGTGCATATTTTAGACTACTTTAGTGCCTGCATAAGGAGCAAGTCTAATGTAATCAATGTGTACCTGTTTTGGTATGATGTTTGATGACATTAATAATCAAAGTCTGCGTACTATAAAGTTCCATAACATTGGAGATTGGAGCTTACAAAATTCGTCCGTGCTTTGATGGCGGCTTTCTCAGGAAATAGGTACGCGAGAAAGGAGCATTTGTTCATGTCATACACTCGTCAGTTATGTTTACTTTTTTTTTTTTTTTTTTGTTATGAAATTTTCAATTTTATGTTTCACAAAACTGTATCCTACTTAATTTTTATTTTCAACCAAATCCCACTTGGATTTTTTTAAATAACTCAGATTTTCTTAAAAGGTAAGTCAAATTAAATAAATACCCAGCAAAATTGTCTCCTTTCTTTTTCCTTTTTTTTTTTTTTATTTTGTTTTGGTTTTTGGGAAATTGGATATTGGTGAAATGATAATTGGAAATTAAGATGTGATTGTTGTAACATGTTGCTTATATGGCTGGTCAAAGAATTGTCTCAATCTCTGTTCATTGAAAAATTCATTGGCTCATAAAAAAAATAATATATATATATATATATATATATATATATATACATGGTTGGTCAGAAAGAAAAAGGGCACTAACAAAAATCTCTAATTAAGATCTGTATAATGTTCCTGAGAGGATGTTTTCTTGGCACTCAAAGGATCCAATAAATTTTCTTTTTTTTTTGTTTTTTTTTTATAGCAACACAAGGGACCCTCTTCACATGGATTCAAATGCCATTGTTAAGGAACCCCAATTTATTATTTGCTATTGCCTAATCACTTGCAAACAAGATTCTATGGTAAAGCATTAGTGCACTTTGTGCCCACCTTGGGTTTAATAATCGAAGCTATCTCCCTTTGATTAAAGTAATCATCGATTACTATTGCTTTGGAGAATTTTTAATTTGACTTATCTAAAATGTCAATTAAATTAATTTAATTTTAAATATAAATGAACTTCGATTGAAATAAAAAATAATTAAATAAATTTTTATAATATAAAATTATTTATGTGTTATGTGTGTGTGTGTGTGTGTGTGAATAAAAGTAAGAAGCACCTGACTTTTGTTGTGCAAATCTCCCTTTTTAAATTGTAATTTTACAACCATTTTCCAAGCCCTATACATTGGATTTCAAAATTCTACTTAACCAACTAAGTACAATTCTTTGAAAAAGAATCCTCAAGCAAAGCCAGCATTAAGGGACTGGGGGCCACCAGACTTATCATACAGATAACAAAGAAAAGCAACCAATTAACTTAAGGGGAAAGGCAGGGGGCAGAGATGACGCCCCTACTTTTCACTTGAATTTTTTTTTATAAAAAAGAAGAAGAAGAAGAAGAATTTTAAGGAAAAAAAAAACAAAATTGGGGTCTCAGACCTCTTAATGAAATCCTTAATTTAATGACAAGGATAATCCTACTTCAGGAATATAGGAAATTTGACACCACGTCGAGACTTTCCATGTCCTCCACGCCACAACAATTATTAAGGAAAAACACACACACACACACACACACACACACACACACACACACCCCAAAACAAAAGAAAATTGCATCTTCATCTTCAGCTATAGATGTACTCATCTCCAAATGTATCTAGTTGCCGATTGCAATGCAACATTTATATTTCCTACATTGGGACCTTTCTATTCTCTTAGGAATACTAATAATTAAAAAATATAGCCGACTTGGTAAAAGTCCCTCTATATTTAATTTTTATCATTGACTTGGTAAATCAAAATTCTAGTGGTATGACCTCGATATCATTCTTAAATTAGGCAATAACAGCAGCAACATGGCCAGCCACTTAGCAACTAGCCTTCCTGAAAAGATGATAATGATTAAATAAGCATTATCTGGTATAGGTAACTAAAAGTAATTGGCCGTCCAATGAAATTAGCCATTCTTGAAGAGAAAACCCCCCCAAAAAATTTAAAATTAGTCTGAGTTTTCTTCTTTGATTTGATCATATAAGTAAAATATATGGAAAAGGTTGTTAATCATAGGCTCTATTTTTGTCTCTATCTCAATATATATATAGTTAATATTGTTTGATCAAATGCTTATCCTAAACATTTAAAACTCTAGCTCGAGTGTTGATATACTTTTCTTTTTGGACATAAATCATTTTATCTCTCATTCAATGAATTTGGAAACCAGACGTTCAATTTGAAATTTAGAAATGTTAATTAGACATAAATAATGCGCTAAGGCGTTCCTTGACCATTTTTATTCTTCTTGTTATGTGAATCAAATATTGACACCCCATTCGTTCATTGCCTTACCTCTATAGAACATAAAGCTACACTACTTGTGTTTATTCATATCACTGACGAAAAATTTTAGATTGAAAAAGAAAATTAAGTTGTTTCTAAGTTTCGAGAAGATCAGTCTCTATGATTACTTTAAAAATTAATTTTCAAATAATTAAAATAATTTTAATATTTTTTTTATTATTTAAATTAATAAGTTATAAAGTATTATATATATATATATATATATATATATATATAGTGTGTAAATAATCTGATATAACAGTTATTAATAGAGAAATAATTATATGTACTAATATAAAGATAATAAAAATAATAAAAATAAATATTTAATTCAATAGTTAATTAAAAATTTTCATTAATTAGATATCTTAACTTCATTCGATATTTTTTTTGATTTAACTTTTTTTTGCATAATTTTTGTTTATCTAATGACTTGTGACAACAATAATTTTATCATTACATATACATGTTCATCTAGTAAAAATTTTATTGTTAATTTAAAAAAAATTAAAGTAATATTTCTCGTACCAATTAATGTTAAAAATAATTTTACAATTCTTTAAAATTGACATAATGAGTTTGTTAAACATATTTGAAGAAGCTTTTTTTAGCAAGTTTATCATTTATAAAATCATTATTTTTATCTAAATTAATCAATAAAACTTGGTATTTGTTTTTTAAATATTTATCAATTTTCAAAAGATAATATATTAAAATATTCAATTGAAGGTATAATAATCTCACATGAATTTTTTTTCTTTTGAATTCATGTTAATTGAATATTTGATAACTTATTGATAAGTTTATCAATAATACTTTTTAATTTGATATTTGACAATTTATTAATAATTTTATATCAAAATTGTTGAAACGTCCATTGGTCTTTGATTGAAGATGGTTATAAAAACAATTTGTTCTAACTAACTTAAATGCTCTTGTACAAAAAATATTGATGTTTCATGCTTTAAATTTATATCATCAAGAATTTTTTTTAATTGAGTATTTAAAGGTTTATTGATAAGTTTATCATCAACAATTTTTAATTTGATATTTAACAATTTATTGATAATTTTATCATAAAAGTTATGGAAACGTCTATTAGTTTTTATTGAATATGATATATAAAAATAATTTGTCCTAACTGCCTTAAATGTTTTTATATAAGAAATAATGATATTTTAATACGTGTTAATTTTGTTTAAAATTTAATAAATTGTGTGAAAATATAGTGTAAATTACAATTTAATAATGATAATATTTTTTTTTGATGAAAGCATAAAATAAACTTTTTTTTTTCTTTTTTTTTTTGTTAGTTGTAAGAATTTGGAACAAAAATGAAATCTTTAAAAATATCACTTTGATAACGATTGATGAAAAATTAAGAAATTAAAAAAATTATGAAAATAAAAAAAATTAAAAGATTGATTGTTTCAAATAAATTAATTTTTAATAATTATTTTAAGATATTTGAACTTTAAATAAATAAAATAATATTAACATATATTTTTTTATTATTTAAATTATTGTGTAATCACCCCTCTCTCTCTCTCTATATGTATATATATATATATATATATAACTTGACTAATATGAAAATAATTATGTTATTTATTATAAAAATAAATATTAAAATATGTAAAATATTAATAACTTTTTAATTACGTACATTTTAAATATCGAATTGTTGACCACGTGCATTTTGCAAAAACTAGGGTTTAGGAAAATTGGGTTCAAACATCTAATGGTGGAAGGAATAACGACTAATTTGGTACCCACCACAGTGTAATGCGTGAATTTTCATCGCATTTTTTTCCGATGCAATGTAATTATTATTATTATTATTATTATTATTATTATTATTATTATTATTATTATTTAATTAAAATTAATACATTTATTAAATTTTTATTTAATTTTTCTCGTGAAAAGATTAGTAGGAGGCTTAGGCGGTCTCCTTCACATGCAAGACAACACAGCCCAGGTTAGGCCACCCTTCAGAGCTCAACTAAACACCAGAACTTCGACTAAAAACAATTCATTGCACTCCTACCTGCAGTCCATCATAGCAATATTTTAAAGAGCCCCCACCCCAAGATTCAATACCAAATGGTACTTGACTCTTAGTTAGAAGGGATGCAAAGGCAAGTGACCTAGGTCTGGAAAATATCATAATCAAATTCTTAACCATATAACTCAATTAAATTACTATTCTTAATAAGAAGATGCAAAGAACATTGCAAATTCTTAAAAGTATCCATACAGCTAAATTAAACAGCTTCCAATCCCCCCATCTAGACTAGTGTAGTGAATTTGGGGCCATTTCTTGCATATCCGAAGCAACTCATCTCAAGTTGCATGCACTCGCTTGATTAGCCATTTGACAGCATTTGCAGATAATGAAACAGAATCAGATGCCAATTCTAGCATGCAAGAACCATGCGAGGAACATTATAAATAACGGAACAGGATCCCATGAATGATGGTTTCGAGACTCCAGTATCAATTAACCGGAAGTGTAGACCGAAGCTAATCTGTACAAATACAAAGTTACACTTAAGAGAAGTGAAAAATAGTGCACCATGTCTTCTCGTTAACATATCTGTGTACTGTGGAGAGTGCGAGGAAGAGAAAGAAGGGAGTCAGATACTGTTTCAAACACAACCAGCTTCTACTCTGGAAATTGCTCATAGTCACCACTTTCTGAGGATTGGTGTGCTCCAAGAGCTGTTCTCCCTGAAAACAAGGAAGAAAATACTGCTTGTCAGTCTCTGTCTCTCTCGACCCTCCCCCCCTTTCCCCTCTCATGTTGAAGGCAAAAATACCTGTTAAGTCATAACCAATGTTGGTTTTGGCATCTGCACCGATCCTCCAATCATGTTGTGGAGGTGTTACTTGCATCCTGTGGTGTTGAACTGTATAAGGATTTCCTGCAATAGATAGAACATCATTATTCCCCTTGACTGTATTCCTCCCAGAAAAATCAACAGGAGGGGAAGCCAATGCTTGATATTGAAGGCCCACTGAGTGGTGATGGCAACTTGCCTGCTGAATTATCACCTTTTAAACTGGCATTGGCATCCTTCTTGTTGTCAAGTAAGAATGTACCAACAATGACCTACACACATATAATATACAGTTATTGATGACATAAATCATCAGAGATTAGAATCTCCCAGGCCAGGACAAACATCCCCCCCCCTCTCAAACCACCTCCTCAAAAAAAATCTCACACGAAAACTATATGTTTAGGCAAACTACCTGAACAGGACCAGCAGCCTTTAGGGGTCCACCAACTCCTCCTCCAATGATCTGGCCATCTGTGTTAGATAGACATATACTAAGTCCACCTGTTCTTCCTCCAAGATCAGTCCGTACATAAGATCCAGAGAGTGAAATGATCTCAAACCGGCCCTGTGGTCAGAACATGCAAAAATGATTACCATGGTGGATTGTGTCAATAATCATCTGTCTAAAACTTCTCATTGCACAGGAAAATATCAAGTTTCTTTGGGATCACAAAAATGTTATTTAGAAGCATATTCCAGCTTTTATGCAACTAATAGTAACAAACCAAAGATAAACATTTCCATGTTCTCAAAACCTTAAAAACAAATAAATAAGGCATAAAAGCAATAGTTGGGCAAATATTTGATTATTACACTTCCAATTCTTCTGGTGTAAATTGGTGCCTACACTTATTACACAAAAATTGTTCATTTTGTTGCATGAGCTTGTGGATAAATTTTTAAAATTTCGAAAAAATAATAATATACACATAATCCATCACACCTTTTTCCTCCTTAATTTCAAATTACATCACTGATCTCCTGGTAGAAGTGTAAAATTCTTTTTAAACAAATTGCAAAGCAGAAACAAATAAATTGAATTGCATTGGATTAATTGGATCTGGAACCATATAAAAGAAATAGAGTGAATAAACCAAATTTCAAATCATCTACTAACTTTTAGGTATCAAATTTATATATTTTAACTTTTTTTTTTTTCCTTTTTGGGCCAAAAATTCTATATTCAACTATAAGCTGATTATTTTCAACTACTTGGCCAAAATGTAAGTTTCAGCTTTTTTCCCTTTGATGTCATCTGGAATTAAGTTTGGTTTGAACTTAATCTTTGTTCTGTTCAGCTCAGTTCAATCTTATATTAGCACCTATTCAACACACGAAAGAGAAAGGACAGTTCTCACTTGAGAAGGCAAGTGCAACCATACACAATTACCTCATAAGTAAGGTTGCCTCCTGACATTCCCGGCTGACGGAGAGATGCAATTGAGATAGAACCAGAGGCAGACAGGATACACATTTCACGCTTGCTTTGTTGCATGAACAACATAAGCTTCTGGCTGATGTCCTATTCAGCATAAATGTATCATGTTAACAAACAATGCACAAAGAGGCAAGTTGATAGAGCTTGTTAGACCCCTAAATCCTATATTCACTAGAAATGCACTCAGTTATTATAGCAGCTAATAACTGATTGATGTTGAAGATAAGTGCCAAACTATGTACCTTTGTTTATATATTTTTGCAAGATCTAAACATAAGAACTACCTATATCCATCCAATTCTTCATCTTTATCATTCAAGTGCTCAAGTACCAAAACTATTGAACTAAAATTTAAGGTAGGATGTACTTTATAAAGAATATTCCTCAGTTTCACTGGCACAACATAAGAAAGGTGTAACACTTCCATCGTTGCAAGTGTGCAATCAAAATTTGAAAGTGGACTGCTTTCTCAGTTATGTATCTGATCATTTATAAAGCTATGCCATGTGGTACACAGAGAATCAAATAGTAAACAAGTGAATTTCAGATTTGATGTTAAAAAAACTTGCAAAATTATTCTTTGACACATGATCCCAGGGACAAAAAAGGAAACTAGTTATATATTATCCTCACCGAAGAAAAATGACAATCTACAGTATTATCATTCAATACTTTGGAGGTTCCGTACCTCACCAGCACTTATACTAATAACATGTGGACCAAAACCATGCCCAGCGTTCCCTGTATCACCATTCATCAAACATATTACCATGAGTGTCCTTGTCTCCAGTATTGACTCAAGCAATTACTTGATCAGAATAACATCCAAAAGTGAAAGAAACATAAAGATATAGAGCAAAAAAATATGAAAGGAGCATAACTTTATTAGTAAAGAATATTTTACAGAAATATATGATATGCATCCAATTTTCAAGGGTTGAATAATAAACAAACTGCAAAGTATAATATCCTCAATAAATAATGCATAGAGGCACTGAGAATCATAGCAAAGAGCAAGTTCGCAACTTATTGAAGATCTGCTTCAATCCAATCAAAAACAGGTGCTCATCAACAGTGATGTTGACACAAATGAAAAGAAAAAGACCCAAATTCAGATTGTTATCACATGATGTCCAACTAATGATTATTATGGCTTTGAACAGATAACATTTTTATCCAGCTCCCATAAAAATGCACAAAAAGTCAAAAACCCTTCCCTAGCCAACTGGAATGAGAATAAATAAATAAATTTTAAAAATCCACCAAAAACAGAGAAGAAATGGACAGAATCAAAGCCAAAAACAATGCATCAAATTCCTAAGAAGTTTCAACTAAAGTTAACAAGCCCCCATAAAATTGCATAAAGAATTTGAATCAGATCCCAAAGAGACAGCTCAAACTACTTTGCTACAAAATCTCAATTACAAAAGCAACATTTACGGTGCAAAAGATTTAGATGAAACAAAAATTTGACCTTTAGTATTAGTAAAATGCAATAAACTCCTAATAAAACTAAATTTGCCAACAGACTACCAAAAGCTAAAGGAATTGCAGCAATAAATGAGAATTTTGAAGATACCAGAAATGCAAAATGTGCATGTGTAAATGCATGCATAATAAGCAATTTGCAATAAAAACCATTAAGCTACCAAATCCAGAAACAGATGCAGTCAAAATAAGGAGACTACATGCTAGCATACAGTAATCATTACCACATACAGGCACACAACAAAAAAAGCGATACAGAACAAATCACTCATGGAATTTGCTTGATTCAGAAACCACCAAAAATGGATTTCATAAATTTAGAAACCATTAGATAAGCAGTAAATTAAAAGCTCGTGTCGCAAGTGGTCAGGTATTAGAGACTCCTAACATCTGGAAAAACAAAAGAAAAAAGGTCAACACCAATCCACAAGAAAGGAAACAGCCCCAACTAATGCTCCAAAATTCTCACAAGTTCTGTGAATATTGAAGCATACTTCCTGCAAATCGCAGCATCCCATGTTGATTAGATTGGAGAAAAAGGAGCGAGTGGAGAGAGGATTGAGTTAAAAAGGCAGAGCACCCACCAAAAGACTCCGATAAAAGACACAGAAAAAGCAAAAGAGCAACATCCCAAAAGAAAAATGCACAAAAACCTCTTTAGTTAATAAAAATTGCCACAATATCATGAAAAGATTGAAACTTTATTAAACACCCATCAGCCAAAATCACCCAAAAACAAGAGGCATTCTCCTAGAAGTAAAATCTTCCAATACAAAACCAATTCAGGAAAGATGAAGAACGAATCAACTCACTGGTCAAAATTCTATTAAATCAAGAAATAAAACTCATAAACAAACCAAATTCAAAATTCAAAAAGAACAACCCCATTGTGCAGAAAATGTCAGTACAAACCCACCAAGAGCAAGCCGCTGTTGAGACTTTTTCGATGACGCGAAATACGAAGCGGAGTTTGAGGCCGCCGCCGCCTTCTTCGCCGGCGAAGCTTGCCCTGGAGTCCCGTACTTCCTTGGCCGGCCACGCTTTCTCCTCGGAGGCTGCTCCACCGGAGCGGTCGCCACCGCCGCCGACGAGGGGCCCACGGAGTGAGGATACAATATTGGGGGCCCAGCGAGAGCACCAGTATCGGTGCTATTGTTGTTCTTGATGGTTGTGGCGGTGGCGGTGGCGGTGGTTGCGGTGTTGTTACCTGGCAGAAGGCCATTGGTTGGTGAGTGGCTTGCGGTTGTTGGAGCGGTGGTCGAAGTAAAGAAGGAGCTAAGAGGGTGGCTTGGGTCCATTTTAGTAGAGAGAGAAGGATAGGAAGAAAGAGAGATTTTTTTTTTCCTTTTTTTTTTTTTGGAGGAATTGATTTTTATTTAAGATTTTTTTAAGGGTTTCTAAATAGGAAGATGGATTGTGAGCCGTTGGATGAAGAATTAACCAATATCTCTTTTGATTTTTTTCTTAGAATTTCAATAGTAGTCTAATTAATTCATGTTTGGGGAACGATTGTTAGCCGTTGGATAAGTTCCTTACTCTCTTCCTTCATCAAATTTGTAGTTTATATAATTTTTAGCGCCCTTAAATAATAGTTAAAAATTTTAAAATAGATTTAAATTTTAAATAATTGTAGAGGTAGTGGGAATGTTGGTTGAAATATAATTTTATTGTTTAAAATTTTTTCAAAGTCAACCCGAACTCACAAAGTAAACGCTGAGACACCTTTAGCCAACATTTAAGACCCACTTTTAACCTCATTCAGTTTCAGTTTACAGGAAAATGCACCCATTTGGATTCAGTTTTCAGTTTCTTCAGTTCTGTTGGGGTTCAGTGATCACGGTTAAGACAGTGGATTAAGAGAGAGAATGACATGCTGAGACAAATGTGGGACAGTGGATATGATGGCTGGCTTGCCAGAAAGTTCAACCCCAATATATATAGCAGTGGGTTCAAGCCCAAACCAATTACTATTTCTGCATACAAATTCTTTCTTGGCAGGGAATTTGAAAACAGAGACTTCATCTTCAGTTTTGCAAGCACTTGCATGCTTCATGGATCTGCTAATGTCCAGATAGCATTGTGGATACGTTAGTGAATCTAATGATTCTTCTATTTGCAGGCCGCAGGAAAATTTTCTTAATGCTTAAGCATCCAACAAGGTTGAAGTCCGCGTTGGCAGACATCGTAAAACATAGAATTAGAAACAGATGTTTCACTCGTGCCTTTCTGATTTCTCCCCACCATTCACCTTTGGTCTAATGGCTAGTCTATACAACAGGACTTAAAAAAGTTTATTACCAATTAAACAAAATGAGACGTGTGATCGCAACCTGGTGGGATAGATGTGATTGAAACTTGGTGGGATAGATGTCTGGTGTGACCGATACAACCAAATACAACACTCGTCTCCAGGATCAACTATGGGCAAACAAAAGGTGGGACCAATGTCAGCTTCAACCCTTCATGTTGATAGCCACACAGAAACTGCTAAAAGTGGAAGCATCATTGCCAACCCGTAATTCACCAAGGAATCAACATCTTCAATTCTGTTTAACTTGTCATGGAATGTATTCATCATTTGGGTAAAAGGGCATTGCTTATCCTGCAGCATATGTTCATTGGCTTTCAGAGACAAAACAGTCCATAGAACAATGCACACAGAAACTCGTGAGTCTGAGCACAGCACAATTACCTGCGTCTCGGTTTGATCCTGATCATTCATTAATGTTCTTCTCGCATCATGGTTGCGTGATTTTCCCAAAGGTGTTTCAATTTTAAACTGGTCAGTATTTTTCCTTGGATGGGCTCTATAAGGAGAATCCGTATGTATTGTTTCCATAACTGAACCAAAAAAATTAGTTACTGGTACCTGGAAGAGAAAACCATAGTTAAAAATTAGTAACAGAGTCCATTGTAACAGCCAAACATCTCGGCAGTGGGAAGCTTCAATGGTAACAAACATGCTTCATGTAGACAGGCAGTTCAAGATGGCCACTCAACTTGCAACATACTTTACAGAGGATGCTAATTCAAGGCAAATGCCTAGGGCCATGCCAAAAAATTGACATGTTCCTCCCTACCATTTGGCTAATGCAATTGATAGATTGAGATAGGTCTAATGGAAGACATTTTGAAATGCATGAAAATGCACCAACACATTGGAATAGGTTTGATGAAAGGTATATTGAAACATCACATGAAAAATAGACTTGGGCTGTTTGTTTTCACCCAAGAGAAAGCACAAAATTCTCATATGTATCAGAATGAGATTAGGCTTGCGACATTAAATTTTGTTCAGGAATTGTAAAGGACAATCATATAAGAAACTCTGATAAAAAATGAAGAAAAGACAGTTGAAGAAAAATTAGCACCACAATTGCTTGAACAATGGATCTCTGCGAGTACGACACCAACAGGAATATCAGAAAGTCAAAGACTAGTTGCAAGATTCAGAGAATGTCATTACCACTAGAAAAAGAATACAATAACATGTGAATAACAATGCCTTGGAACTTGGAAGCACATTCAATCAAGCAATATAAAAGAAAAAGAAGATCAGAAGAAATAGTGTCAAGTTTCAAATGTCGATACCTTGTCCAAATGCCGCTGGTACAGATCTGTTCGGAAATAAGCAGTTGACATCAATGTATTTGGATCGTATGAATTAAAAAGACTGCAAAACAACCGAGAATCCACAGTTCATTGCCCAGTTAGTACACCACTGTAAAATAGATGCAAAAGCTTTTCTTCTTTTCTCCCATAAACAAATTATACCGAGGAGCTGGTGTAGAACATTTCACGAGTCCATCTTTTTATGGAAATCAGAAAACAAAAGCTTGATCCTATCAACAAGTTTCAATAGGCCTTTTTTTTTCCTACATAACTGCTATGACAATTGATAGCATACACTGATGTAGACTGGTACAGATTATGCTCGGATAAAGTAAAACAGAAACAATTTTCAGAGGTACAATAGGCCATAAGCATACAAGCCCAAAAGTATAAGGCAGTTGAGGGGCTTTGCATGCAAGAGAAAACAAGGTATCAGCTATTCAATTTAGAGGTCAAAGTTCCTCAATATATGTACCTGCTCAATGAGGCATTGTCATACATATTTAGCCTCTCAAAGAAGGCAAGGGTATAGAATGTAAAACGATCTACAACAGAAACACCAACCTGTCTAATAATGAAATAAATGTGTTAGCAAATCATACCAGCAACTTAAAAGTGAAATGAAGAGGAATAATTTGGCATCAAATGCATTAAGTCCTCGAATAAAGAGGTTTAATTAAAGAGCACAAAATGATCAGTTTCATCAAATCAAACTTACATCAGAGTCCAAGTGATGTGAATAGGAGTTCTCTCCCTTCATACTACTTCCAATAGCCAAAACACCAGGAGAATGAAGCTGAAAAACAGCAAAATGATCCCATCATTGTTGTAATGAATTATTGGTTGGAGCAAATGTTTCCTTCATCACAAGTTGGTTAATAATTGTTTGTTATATCTAGTTTATGCTAGAAAACACTAACTTAATTTAAACAAAAACCATGTTAGTGTTGTTTAATTCCTTTGTTTAGGCAAGGAGAAAAAAGGGAGGGATTTCAGAAATTAGATGCCAAGTAATATTAGCCTTTATGAAATCTTTTTTTTTTATTAGTAAAACTGGAACTAAATCAACAAGGTACACTTGGAATAACAAAAATATAAAGTCGTAGACTATTCCTTGTTGCTGCCTCCATTGAAAAATTATACCTAGAATTTAAGCATAAAGCTAAGAGTACAGAAAAGGACTTGGCAAGACATCTGTCAAAAGTTTGAACAGTGTCCATCAGAAAGAAGACTAAACCTGATTGAATAGAGTTGCAGCTTGGCAAGTATCCACCATTATCAGCAGCTCCTTGAATCTAGTTTTACAAAGTAATCATCATTATGAACTCTTTCGCAACTTAGGCACAGAGGTTCTACAAAGATCAATCTCAGGAAGCACAGACAAGGGTTAATAGGGATGTAGTAATCTCACCTATGCTTTTCCTTCATTTGCTTCACAGCATCAGCTAAATCATGACTCTGAAGCTCCTCAGAGTCCTGAAACTTTAAGAATTCGTCTCCTCCATGCCCTGTCATGTACAGAAGAATGTGGCTTCCTTCATCACTTAAAAGACGCTTTGATCTTGGAACCGCAGCAGCATGTCGCCCAGTTAACACCCGCAAAAAATTTTCAACTGTCACTTCATAACCTCGATAATCTACCTGAGAAACTGAACCTCATTACAATAAGGCTCTTTAAAAGAGTCTAAAGAGCTCATTGAAGAGGCAAAACAGACCTCGACATTATCCCCATACAGATTAAGCCTATGGTTTTCATTGTTGAACACTTGAGCAGGGAATTTGTTCCTAGAATTGCAAGCCATGTCATCTGCCAACATGAGAATAATCCTTTCATCAGGTATTCCCAGTCGCTTAACGGTCCTGCAAAAACCAAGCAACATAAAATTTATCTCGCAACAAATCATCACAAAAAGATCAAACATTCAAATCATTATTATTGCGCAGCAAAAAAAAAACCAAAAAAAAGCATAGAGAGAAAACATGGGTTTGTAGCTCTCACCTATACAAAGATAAGGTATTTGCCATATGCCGATAATTAAACCTGAAGAAAGATTATCACAAGAATCATTTCAACACAAAGCTGCTCATCAAAACTTTGTGCAAAAATGAAAAGAAAAAATATATATATTGAGCAGTGAAGATGTGATTTCTTATTCCTGTAAAGTCCAGCTAGGGATAAAATGCAGGCAGTCTTACTCTTACTTTTAACACGGTGACTATTTTCACGACTCGAACCTGTATAGCGTTACCGTTACACCAAGCTCGCCCTTTTTATTATTATTATTATTGAATTGAAAATCAAAAATTTCCAAGGAGCTAATTGACCTAGGAAGCGATGGAAACGAAAAAAAAAAAATGAAGTGGGGTTGGGTTTAGAGTTACCAGAAACGAGAGGTGCAGACCAAGACAGCCCAGTTGTTGGTGTGCATGGTGGTGGTGGTAGAAGAATGAGAACTGTAGGCCACTGAATAAGGGAAAAGGCTCCAATTTTGAAGCAGTAATAACAAGAACACCAATCTTGACTTGAATTTAATGAACCCCATGTGCTTCGTTTCTTGTTTCTCTTCAAGTTCCGCCGCCGCCGTTGTGGTGGTGGGGGTGGATTTAGTTTTCCGATCGAATTGGACGGTATGTGGTTTTCGAACAATAAACTGGAGCAGTAGAAAGTAAAAATTTGTTAACAAATAAAACTGTTACGTACTCTTTCTTTAAAATTATATATATATATAAACAACATTAAATATTATTTAAAAAAATTAACTTATTAAATAATTTTTTATTAATAAAATTATTTTCGAATAATATTTAATAATAAATACATAATTTTTTTTCGTAATATATACGAGAATATATAAATATATTCTAACATGGAACATTGTATAACGACCCGTCGTGGCCATGGGAGCTGCACACACGTCATCAGAAAACGAGGTCACCCTACTTCGCTTGGAAGTCGGTCGGAACTTCACAGAGCACACGAGCACAACTCTCCAAAGCTTCAGAAAAACGACCTGTCGTTCTTATTCAACACTTGACATAGAATCACTGCAAGAGATACAGCATAGAGTAGAAGTGGCTGCCTGCACAGGTTCTCTCTCTCTCTCTGTAAAGTTTTTTTTTTTTTGGGGTAGCTTTTAGTTTTTAAACATCATTTACATGGGTTTTTTTTTTTTTGGTGCTTTATTTGTTTTGTCTTTGAAAAACATATAATTTTCAAACATTTTAAACCTCCATTCATGCTAGAAATCCCCTATGTTTTGGGGGCCTTTTATTTGAGAAGGATCCCATGTTAAATTTGAAATTTTTGTTCATTTGTCTTTCTGTATTAGCAGGCTTGAAAGGTGTGAGCTTTTGTGGTAGATGATCCAATTTCAAGTGTGAAATTCTAGTCGAGACATTTCCCATAATAAATTTTCAGTTTTTCTTATTAGTGAGCTTAAAAGGTGTGATCTTTTCTGGTGGCGAGCCATATTGTGTCCTTTATATTTTTCAAGACTTTTTTTTTTTTTTTATCAAATTGGGACGATAATTACTATGTGGATTCTGTTGGTTCCATGAGAATAGGTTATCCTCTAAATTTTAGGTTAATCCAACCATTGAGCTCCATTAGGATTTATGCATATAAAACATGGTACAACCAAAGTTTTGTACACTTTCATTGTAGCCAAACATGTCCCTTGGGCTTGAATCATGGATTTCATAAGTTAAATAAACTATAGTTGGAAATGACATAAACGACAATTCATATGATCCCATTTTAATTGAAAGGTGTACCTTTTGTGAATTGTGATAGACAGCATAAGTTGATTCTGCATTGCTACCTTTTGATGGTCTGAACTGAACTAATGCAGTGGTTTTGTGTCCTGTAGCAGGATAATTTCCTTATGAGGCAAAAGATGAGGGGCATTGATAGTGTATGTGCTGCATTGAGCTCTGATGATATCATGTGTGAGATACTGCTCAGGTTGCCACCAGAAACAGTTTTCAGATTAATCATTGTATCAAAGAGGTGGCTTCACTTTATATGCAGCTCTTCTTTTCGTTGCAACTACATGAGCCGGTGGCATTTGAAATTTCCCCTTTTGGGCTTTTTTGTGTGCAATACGTTATACCTTGGAGGACCTCGAAATGGTCTCCGCCGGCCTCGATCCGAACCTGCTCTTCCCTTTCTACCAACTAGTAAAGAGGGTGATGACCTACAGTATTCTGGGATCCTAAAAGAACTTGGTTACTTCATTGACTCTTCCAATGGTCTTCTCTTGTGTGGCCGTCACCCAAAAACTTATTTTGTTTGGAATCCTTTCACCAAACAACGTTACAAACTCCCTCATCCTCGAGTGTACGTTGAAGAGCTGTGCATGGCATTCCTTTTTGAGGAAAAATTTGATGACAATATGTGCTATAAGGTCATTCGTGCAAAATGTGAGCGCAGACTTGAAGAAATCAAGACTGTACCTATAGAGACTTTCAATCCCAAGACTAGCACATGGAATTATTCTACACTCACCTGTTCTTCATCATTGTCGTTGTGTCCTTGGACAGTGGGAACTGTGATTAAAGGTGTTATTCACTGGTTTGCAGAACAGGGGAACCTTGCCATTTATGACCCAGTTCATGGTGAGAGGTGCATATCCTTAATTAAACTACCAGACTCAAATGATTTTGATGAACACATTCTAGGTGAGTCTTCCGATGGTCTCTTGCAGTATGGTTGGAGCAATGTGTCAGTCATGGAGATATGGGTTCTTGAAAGGGAAGAAGTCGGCTCAACAGCAATATACTCAAATGATGTACATGCAAATATTAGGTGGAACTTGAGATACAAACTGAGTTTTAAAACAATGTGGAAGACGAATCCTTCAGTTGTGACAACATTTCACACGCGTGGTAAAGAAACCCAGATACTTTCTTTCATTCCCCAAAACTCGGATTCTGTTTTCATCAGATCTGGATCAGACATATTTCTCTGTCAGCTTATGAGCAAAATGGTAGAAGTGGTTCCTTACCAAGGTCGTGGCTCATCCATCTTGTGGGATCACAGCAGGGTGGTACCTTACTTCAGCCCAGCTTGGCCCTGTTCTTCTTGAAGTCATGATTGTGATTAATGGGCAATTGGCTATTGTATACATAATGCCAACCAGGGACATTTATCCTGTTAGGCAGCTCTATGTAAAATCGATGGACAATGATCATATTCTTGAAGGCTTTATGTCTATATATGTATGTTTGCATTAGCACCTTCTGGGTGGCTTCTGAACATGCATTTTGAGCAGGCATATCTAACTAATTTGAATGTTCGCATATGTTTCATTGTTCGTTCATCCATGGCTCTCATTGTTCTTGATGCATGGCAGTGGATGTTACCACTGTTCAATGGTACATTTCTTCATGCTGTCTCTTCAGGATCATGCCAAAAAATTTCTGCTGTATTGTCTGGTAGCATGGTTCGTTCATCCATGGCTCTCATTATTCTTGATGCCTGGCAGTGGATGTTACCGCTGTTCAATGGTACATTTCTTCTTGCTGTCTCTTCAGGATCATGCTAAAAAATTTCTGCTGTATTGTCTGGTAGCACACCACCAGCTTAAATCATTGCACTACCTGTGGTTAGTACAGTGTTAGAATGAATTGAAATTCTTTTTTTCTCTCTCTCTAAATTTACCTTCACAGTTAACAGCCTTAGCATGGCTTTGGTCAGCTGCTGAAAGCCATCTTCAAAATTTAACTGTGAATCCTTTTTGGTATATCCGGCAAAAAAAAAAAAGAGTTTATGCGCATTTAGATAGAAATTGATATAAGCTTAAATTCTTTTTCTACAAGAAAATGCTGGCTCTAGTTGTACAGCTGAACAAGGAAGCGATACATTTGTGAGGGAGCAAAGACATCCCTGATTCTAACATTAAGATTACCTATCTAAAAGTATTTCGAGGATGTCATCTAAAATCGGAGAAACTTGTGGAATGAATATACATATTGCATTGTCAGTCAACGAAAGATCAACAAAGGCAATCGTTCCATGGATGCACCGATGATATTTAATCGGTATGTGGCAACAAGAAGCTGAAGCCTGAGTTCTCATGAATAAGAGGTGGAGGTTCAATGTCAGAGATGTCAATTTGTTCCATTGATTTTGATAAGTCATCTACTGAAAATGGAATGCTGCAATAAGAACAAAAAAGTTTCAAAGATGTCAGTGCGTATATGACATTTAGCCAAGTTTCATCAGCTGTTGAGCATTCCTAGAAGTTTTTACTGTTAAAACCGGTGATTCAAGGAAAAAAGTGGGGAGGGGGGAAGAAGGACCTAAATAAAAAGGCTGAATGGAAGCCACATGTTAGAATACTGTAGCTAACCTTGAATCATCATCCAAGAGGAAAGAATTGCTGACAGCACTGTTTGAATCTTCTGTCATTAACACCCTCATATTGGATATAACCTGGATGAAAACATTCATAAGGAAAAGAACAACTCAACCTTTCCTTAAATGCAACAAATCCGAAAATTGACCCCATGTGACAAGGATGACCTTAAAATTAAACAAGCAATTGCATGGATATACGTACATCTGGGGACACGCTATGTGTGCCATACTTGTCATCCCAGTACATTGTACTGATCCGGTATAGCTGCTGTATACCGAGAACCTGTAATGGAAAAACTAATTTGTTTATGACATAGGGAAGATGCCAGGAGATTAATGTTGCATATTCTCTTATCCTTAAAATTTGCTTCACTCACCGGGCAGAGGTCATGGCTAATTTCATCCAGGGTTTTCTTTGGCTTTTGATGTATGACCTATAGCAGAGAGAACTGGCTTAGGATGTGCTTCTCCTTTTGTGGTTTTACCGCATGTAAGTAGAAGAACAAGCGAACCAAAAAGGAAGTGAAAAATATACCAGAAAGCCGATAGCCTGTCTAATATGTTTGAGCTCATCCCAGGCAGAACCGGCATACTGCATATATAGTTTTCTTAATAGTAAATACGGTTGACAGAACATAACCGCAAAGTGTAATGAAAGAGATTCCAAGTTACCTCATCTGTTGCTTTGTAACACCAATGTTCCAATTCAGCCAATCCAGCCTTGACATATTCTCCATTGCTAAATGAACAGCACTCTCGCCTCAACAAAAGGCTGGCAAAGAAAAAGTTTCGGAAAATCAAAAGGTACAGCATTCAGGCCACATCCAAAAAGAACTTGAAAGCACAGAGAGAGATAGAAGGAGCTCAAATCAGTACCTGTTAAATAGTTGAACATTGATGAAGGAAAATATTTGAGTGAACACTTTACGAACTAAAAATGGGGGTACCTAGAAAAAGAATTACACAAAGATGGGAAAGTGATCAGAAGAAACTAATTTTGACATAGGCAGAAGTGGATTGAAAAGTAGGGTCAACAACTATGTTGAGAATTAAGGCTACATAAAATAAATTACTGTCATCTGTTTGTATGACGGAATGTGGGAAAACTTTGATGAGGGAGCAAACAGGGTAGATCTCCCTTACATGGTTTGCTTTCAAAGTGCTTAAAAAGTTTCCAAGGCTTGTCACAATCCCTTGCCAGTGGGCAATCAAAGCTTGCTGAGCTGCAGCATTTGCAACTGAACGTGCACCCTTAACTAAGCTTGCTCTGGATGTCCTCGGTGCCTATGTAAAATCATATTCACATGAAGAGCTATTTAGTATGGAGATAACCATTATAAGCAACAATGTAGCAGGTCTTCCAGGCATTTATAAGATAAACCTGAATGCACAACCCAAGCAAAGGAGATATTTCCTTCTTCAGATTGTCTCTAATCATTCCATATATTTTTTCTACATATGCTGTAAGCTGCTGTTTGAAAAGCAAAGCCGGGTACTTGGCTTCAACTTGCCGCAAAGCATCCATTCCACCACCAATACTGCTGTTTATTAAGTTAAGATTGACACCTTGTGGCGTTCCACGGAAACTCTAAATGAAGATAACACCAAACACCTGAATTAATTAGAGAAATAAAGCTTACCTAATGGCTTTCTGTGATTTCAAAATATTAATTGATGTTTACCTGTGTCATCCTTCCAAATAGAGTAGCAGATGATGATCGACGACGTTGTGGAGCCATTCCTGCTGCACCACTAGCTTTTAAAGTGCGCTGTAGCAGTAAAAGAAGTGTGGAGGCATTTGATAACCAATATGCCAAGGTGTCATTGTTGTCATGGGTCTGATGTTCAAATTGAAACAATGTGTTAGCAGATGCAGCTTCTGATGGATATAAGAAGGTGAATAATGAAAATATCAGCACTTAAGGTTTTGAACTCCAAACCTCTATAGCATGGCCTATGGTCTGAATGATTCGATCAAAGACACTAGTGCGCTCAACTTCAAATGATCTCCACTGCAAAAGGCATTTGTATATGATGCAGGCAGCAATAGGTCTGTTCCCTTGGAAGCCTAGGTGTTGTGCAATACAACGAATAAGCAACTCCTGATTCTCCTGCTGTTTCTCATTTAGAGATTTCTGTGGTTTCTCCTCTTCCCTTTGGTTTATTGAAGTGCTATGCAGGTCCTGAACCATTTGATGATGTGAAAGGAAGCAAAAGATGATGCTGAAATAACTGAAAGAAACAGAAAGAAGTGCTATACTTACCAAACCTGCCTTCTCCACTGGAATATGACTATCAACCCTCTGTCAATTATCAGAAATAGTTGTAACATCTTTCTTCTAATAGAAAGATAAAAGTATCCAAACATACTATGCATTTCTCTGGTACCTGCATAATTGATCTGGAGCGTCCTGATAGGAATTTATTGGGAGCCAAGGATACAGCTTGTTGCCGCAGAACTTGATTCTCTGATTCTAAGTTAGTAAGTTTCTCTTCTAGCCTGATTACAAAAGTGAAAGTTGATTTCTGAGATAAAAAGCTAAAGTAGTTTATATTTCTCCAAACATATAGATGTAAGTATATGTTTCACAAGATTACAAGCCATATTTTCTGACATAAATGTGGTTGACAGTTTAAAGAAGCACCAATGGGGATTATTGTTCTTGATATATTACCTATGCAAGGATTCCTGGAGTTGTTGAATCTTTTTCTCTGTTTCTTCTAGTCTTTTCCGTCTCTCTTCACTAGTTTCTTGGGCTTCATTGTACTTCTTTTCAGTATCCTCAGCTCTTTCTTTCTCAGATTGAAATGAGGTCTAAAGAGGCACAACAGAAACCAATGGATGGTGAGAAAATGACAGTATGCAGTTAGCACACAATTAACTCCCCATCCCCCCCCCCTCAAAAAAAAAAAGGCCTTTGAGAATTCAAGTCTTTCCATCAGTAACAAATTGGATTTCTTCAGGTTAATAATTGAAATTTCTCACCTTCAGATTTTCCACTTCTACTGTTAGAGAATTAATCTTCTCTGTGTCTTCAACTAGCACTTGTGTCTCCTTAACAACAGGAGGTGCTTCTTCAATAGCCTTCTTTGCAGCCTCACGTTCCTTTTCAACCAACGCATTTGCTTCTTTTATTTTATTTTGCATTTCTTCCAATGAACTCTGGTATTTTGCTGCCTCCTGTGCTTTTGCTTCTTCCAAGTCAGTCTACATGCATCATTTCAAGACTTGGCATGAGCATACATTCATTAAGAACCATCAATTGGACAAATTCCTCAGAATGTTAGGCAACAGAACAATAGTGACTGAAAGATGTCAGATCTGAAAAATGTGCTTTAGATTTATAAATTGACTCTAAACTGGTTCTCATTTAGTGAAATGTCCTATAAATTTAAATACAGGTCCTCAGATAAAAAAAATTATGACAGCTTTTATAATACCATCTTTATGCATGTCCATCTGGGAAAGGAGAAATTACCCTTAAACGTTTTTCCAATTGCAGACGCCATGTAAGTTCCTCTACTTGCTTTTCAAGCTTATTCTTGGCCTCTTTTAGTGCACCTGTCTCCCTTGCCTCCTGCAGAAATTTGAAATGGATGATAAAAAACTGAGTGAAAAATATAATGAAAGAAATGTGAAAAAGGTTGGAAGGATTCAGCAAGAAAGAGGAATTGTTTTGAAATATGGTTCATATCCACTTATGTAGGAATTCAGATTAGGTTTGTGTTAATAACCAAAATCCTTGAGGATTCAATGCTGGTGTATTCTTCAACTTAATATTATATCCTTTTCTCCATAGTTTGACTACACCCATGTTTTTCAGTTTACTTAAACATCACAAATTTTGTAAGATGGCATTAGCAAAATTTTGTTCAATGCTGACCATTTTGAGCTTCCTTAGCTCCTTCCGGGCAACTCTTCCTCTCCATCTGGTTTGTGACACAATAGCTCCTCTCTTCAGTCTCTTATAATAGGTAGCAGACCTATGACAGTGCCACCGGGCCTGCATTTTGCAATCCAAGAAAAGAGCAACGTCTTATACAGTTGGGCATATGAGAAAAGTATTCCAGCGATGTAGAGCCATAAAGGAGCTACCTGAACAAATATTGCAGCTTTAGTCAACTTCCTAAACCTGAAGTCCTTACGAGCAGCCATTGCCCTTAAACCAGCTTGCAAGAAACGTGCAGAGGCATGGAGTTTCTTGTAGGCTTGTCTAGCTTCATATCTGCGTATATGCTTCTGAATTTTCACAGAAGCTGCCTCCTTCTTCATATCTTCATAAAGTTTGCAAGCCAATCTTCCTATAAATCATATAAAACTACATTAAAGTAAGTGAAGAATGAAAAAAAAGAAATAAGTAAGAAAAAAAAAAAAACAGACAGCAGAAGTGAAAGGAATAAAAAAGCCACAAGTCCATTATTCTAAAGAGGAAGCTGTGATATCTGTAGGAGGTAAATAAAAGCAATGAAAAATTGTTGCATCACCTCTCCATAGTGATTGCATGAATATTGCAGCTTTCCGCATTGCAACAAACTGTTTACGGGCGCAATAAGTCTGTATGCGCCATTGGATTTTTTTGGCTGCATTGTTGAGTACCCGAGCTCTCATTGCATCTAATTCAGCCATCTGCCCTGCTCTCAAAAACACCTTTGTTTTACCTATCTGCAACAAATTTCAAGGCCAATTCAACAAATGGCTCTGACCACAACATATGATTGGGTGAACGGGGACACATTTTATGACTCATCTATTAACCGTGCAATAAAATTTGTATGTGCCAGTTTTAGAAATGTGAATCAGATAATGATACTGTATTGATGTCAGCAAAAGCAGCAAAAAGGCCATTTGCTGTAACAATAGCAGCAAAAGATTACTAGTATTACCTGAAACCCTTTAAGCCCTATCTTTTCCAGAATCTTTGTGCAAGCAACCTTTTCCTCATGGCTGATGACAACAATTTCATACGAGGTGAACTCTCATTCGTTAAAGTGCAATCAGAAAAGTTTAAGAAAAACTTCCAATCGGTGACATTTTTCAATTAAACAGGCCTACCCACAGTTTAGCCTAAAAGAGGATACTTACTTTCGTTCCATAACTTCTCTGGCAAGAAGCCCAAATCGATTTAGGAATTCAAAGAAAGGTTTGCGGGTAGGATATCCAGCACAGCTTATTCTGATCGCTTCTAGAACGCCCTATGGAGATAACCATCAGTTATAGATTAACAAACAAAACAGACAAGAAGAGACAGATTTGCAAAGACCAACTAAAAGCCATATAAATATAAAATTGTACTTACACCACAACGCAGTTGTTGCATGATGTTGACATTCTCAAAAATGGCTGGTTTTAGTTGGTTATTTGGTTTTACACATCTGATATAGTGAGGTTCTGTAGAACTTAGTGTCTCCATTAGCTGTTGTAGTTGTAGCTGCATCATTACGTATGAAACCTTAGTTTTCAATTCTTGAACAATGCAAAGGTATTGCAGTACTAGTATGAAAAAAAATAATTATGAGGTCCATGTGATTTATTGCATTGCATATTGTTTCATGAGGTAAAGATGGCTACTGTAGTCACTAAAATAACAGAAATAAGACTACCTTAAAACGGGACCCAATTGAAGAGAACTTCGAGGATTTACTTGTCTCTTCTGGAAGTGAAGGGAAAAGACCAGCAACGAAAGGACATTTGGATGCACTCAACAAGTCCTGGTGTTCTGGGACAACATAGTCTTTGTTCTTGTCCAAAAATTGGTCAGATTGATATTGAACCTGAAATAAAATTTTGGTGGAAAGAATCTCAATGAAACAAGAACTCATGCTATGCAACAAGCAATGCTCTTGTGACCAAACTTACATCTCCAGCATAATGAACGACAGTAAAATCAGTGCGAGACAACTTTGGCTTCACAAAGCGCTTGTGAGCTTTAAATGTCTGATAGAGCTTATTGGAAAACGTTTCATGTGTTGACTTAGGAAACATACTGAAAAACAAGAAGCCATGGTTAACAAGAGTGACCAAGAGCAATTTGTTATTGGACCGAGAGCGTAAAGTGAAAATTGATTTAGCTGATGAGAACCAAGCAACAATATTTCACGTAGTTTGAGTGATCAAATCTCCTTGGAGAATGCTAAAGATCATGAAAGGAATGACATCAACTAACATACCAAGCTTCGTCAAGAAGAGCAATGATTCCACCAGGTTTCTGTAAAAGATAAGAGGAGATAAAATAAATTAAAAACTGAGGAAAAAGAATAAGGTAAATCGGCAAGCTCAAAAAGCACAAAACAACTAGATGGCTAGAATGGTGCAAGAAAGTAGAACATTTCTACTCATTCACAGTCTAGTATACTAGGTTCAAAACCAAAGAATGATGCTTGATATGAATCATGGAGGAATAACCTTTTCAATAAGGTCCAACACATCTTGATTATCAACAAATTCGATGTAGCTCCAATCGATCTGCTCTTTTTCGTATTCTTCTTGTTCCATTTTGAAGACATGCTGAAATTCATTTCCGGAACTCTTGATTAGAAATACTGATTAGGCTCTACCTGTGGTCAACATGGTTTGAAGCATTACCTGGTTGAAATGCTGCTGCAACTTCTCATTTGTAAAGTTGATGCAGAACTGCTCAAAACTGCACGCTCAGGTAGTATGATATTATTATGATAACAAGGTAATATCCTCCAAAATGTATAGCAGAAAAGATAATTTGTTCAAGTATCAGAATGCTGTTTTCTTTAATTCTCACCTGTTAGATTTAAAGCTTTCAAAACCATAGATATCAAGGACCCCAATAAGAGACTTTGAATTAGGATCTTGGCCTATGGAGTCATTAATTTTATTCACCATCCTGTACATAAAATAACAGCCAGCATCTAAGTTCTTACTACAATTCATATTTCTAATGGGAAATTATAGATACATCAATGAACCATTTGCTGACACCTAATATATTAATGTCCATACCAGTCAAACAATCGAGAGTAGATCGTCTTTGCCAAGCCATCCCTGCTAGTTGCTGCACTCTGGGGATCCAAGCTTCGTTTTATAACCTCCTCAGGGGTGATCATGATACGCTTACATAAGGCGTCTTCCAATGCTACGGGATCACACCTAAAATAATGAAAACTTCAGTCATTACCAATGAATGCACAAAGATCTCTGTATGTTATCCATGGAAGCAACATGAATATACAGCTCATACATGAGTAGCTCTGCTGCTGTTTTGAGATGAAATTTGGCTTGATCATCTCTTGGAACTGATGAATCGATTTCCTTTCCCTTAGCAAAAGCAATATTTCCAATATGAAGGACAGAAGCAACAACTCTGAAAATTGCTTCCTGAAAACATCAAACAGAGAGAAACTAAGTGACAGAGTAGGAAAATGAACCTACATATAGCAGACAAATTTTAGGTGCCGTACCTGCTCCTTTGTGCTTATTCCAACTATATCCATAGCACGTCTTGTAGCAATATAGTCATGGGCATCACTTACACCAACAAGCTCAAAGCATTTTGACTGGTTAAGATAATGGAATGACTTGGGGGGTCCCAATTTATATCTCTCGACTTCCTGTTAACAACAACAAATTTAGCTAGAAGTACAATACTAGAGAATTATAGTCAAAGAAGGAAAAAGCAGCCAAAGAATTACAGCATTGACAGAAAGTCACCTCCTGTGGTGCAGCACAAAGAAGATAAAAGCAGTGGTAGTTGCGCTCAGGATCAGAAATTTGGCAAACACGAGATCTCTCTAACAAGTAAGTTCTGATGGCAGCTCCTGAAATTCTTCCCCGCTTATCAAATTGGATCTCGACAAATTTTCCAAAACGGCTGCACCAGTATTTAAGTATTAGCCACACACCAATGTCTGATCACCAAAAATTATAAATCTGGAACTTCTTAAAGGACGATTATAGGTCAACCGGAGGGGTAACTGAAGCCATGTAATCATTTTTCTGTTTTTCAGAGAACCACTTCTAGAGCTTGCAGCAATTTAGCTGATGTTATGTTCTTCGTGCATGATTAGATATAAAGGTGATATTATAAATATCAAGTAGCGGGGTTTACCTGGAATTGTTATTTCTCACAGTTTTAGCATTCCCGAATGCTTCAAGAACTGGATTTGACTGCAGAAATTATGTAACACACAAATTTCATGAGTAAGAAAGGTTTACTGAGCTTTACCCATAGAAGACAACATCAAGTAATGAAACTTCATTAAATTCAAGAGGCAGGTTTGCAAATATACTTCGAGAACTTGTTGCTCAACTGTCCGTCCTTCGGTGCCAGTGCGACCACCTAAAAAGGCAAGGTACCTCATAAGCATTTTCGTCGTCTCAGTTTTACCAGCACCACTTTCACCACTGACCAAAATGGAATTGCTTTTGCGCTCATTGACCATTGCCCTGATTTGGTAAACCGTGTTTAATAAATATATGTTCATTGACCAAAAAAGCAATATAACTCAAAAAAATGAGATTCAGAGTGCAAATAACCTGTAAGCAACATCAGCAACTGCAAAAACATGGGGACTCAGCTCTCCAAATGGTGCACCTTTGTATTGTTGCATCATGTGACCATCATAGAGATGAGGCAGTCTTTGAAACGGATTTATAGCAATAAGAATATTTCCAGTATAAGTCTGCAGTATAATTGTCGAAATTTACAATATTGAATAGAACAGCAAAAAACAAAGTAAAATTTCCAGAAATTTTTTTTAATATCTCCTTTTAATTCAAAAGGAAAAGATCAAGAAAGAAAGGATTGCTGTGAACCTATAAGATCTTATGTATTTGAAGAAGGAAAACTTACATAAATTTCATTTAGTTCATATCTTGTTTTCAAATTCTGCAACACCCCAGGCTCATGCAAATAAGAAAGCTTTGTCATGTCATCAACTCCACCAGCAGGAGCTTCCATATCTTTTGGATATATTTTTGACAAGTTTGCTGTGATCTTACATTTACCAAAACAGAAGAAAAAAATTTCAGGAATCCACAAAACTAAATATTAAGGATCAATGTAAGTCCCAGTGCATGAAACTCCCACACTGTGGGGTCTAGGGAATGTGACATCACATTTGATTTCTCTTTGTTTTCTTCTTCTTCTTTTTCTTTGTATAGGTAATGCAGTCACATTTTTAAGGTACAAACATGAACTGCGAGGATAGTTTTTCAATGCAGCAATTTCAGGCACATATTAGTGGAACTAGTATAAGCATCCTAGAGAACACAGAGCTTGCTCATTTCAATTTGAAAACTTGGCCAAGTCCCTGAAATGCAGTTGTAATTCAATCATATAGGGACAAAGCATCAAATTGCCATTATGTATATATATATATATTTCATTCATTTGAAAGATTGTTTGCAAGTTGAAACCAATATAATAGTACTATGCAGATAAAAGAGATCAAATGTTAATTAGAGCATTCCACCAACCTTCTTCCCAGTTGAAGTCTCAATCTCGACATCCTGTCCAGTAATTTTTGTTACCAGTCCATCTATCCAAGCAAAGTCTGGCTCTTCAACCCAGACTTGAGAGCTCACGATGATATTCTCTCTAGTTCCCTGCAGACGCAGATATGAAAGCATGGTCACACCAAATAAATATGAATGGAATTCCCAGGAACTAATACACAATACACGGATTGTGTTCCACAACTGCATTGAAATAAAACCATTAACTCATCTTATAGCAATTCTATTACCAAAAATTCAAGTTCTACAATCTCCTCGACATCATCAAGGATCTTAAAATATCAGACATTTACTGCTCATGTAATTGAATCAAGGTCAATGAGACAAACAGAAAAGTAACAAGTAGCAGTAAGCTTCGGTATATAACTAACACCTCCAATTGAGCACTTTATTGGCTCCAATATCCCAAAATTGTGCATCACTGCTCAACCCCATTTGCCAAGCAATTTAAACTGGGTTTGTTCTATTTTCAATAGATAATCTTGAGCAAATATACGGCATAAAAAAAAGGAAAAACTCATGCAACCCACATTAGAAACAAACAATATAATCCAAAATCTTACCATTATTAATCCTTTTTCAGTCCAAGTCTGGGCTAAGCAAGAAGTTCCATCTTAATAAACTACGGAGATCTAAAATAGCTCAAGATCCTGTCTTGTTGATCACCAAGAAAAAAATTTCCACGAATGGGCCTACATGCCCCCATCAATCAAGAACCTCTTAAAAACCATCATATCATAAATCAAGATTCAAGAACCAACTGTCATTGAAACTGGGAGGAGCAAGGAAAAAGTGACCCAATAGCCAATGGTAGCAAGAAATTCAAAAAGAAAAAGAACCCAGTTCATAAAATGGCATAACAAACAACAACAAAAAACAATGAACAAAAGCAGAAAGGTGTGGATCAAGATTGGAGTCAAAGAAGATGATTCTTGTCTTCTTCTTCTTCTTCTTTTTTTTTCTTTTTCCTATAATGGGAAGAGGGGAAAAGGACAAATTGGAGAGTGGAGAGAAAGAGAGAGAGAGAGAGAGAGAGAGAGAGAGAGAGAGAGAGAGAGAAATGTGGATTTAGTGATGTTGTTGTTGAATGGCTTGTGAGAGAAAGATGAGACATTCTTCACAAGGGCCTTTGAATTCGGTGTTAGCTTCCTCTTATTCCGCGCCAATTCGTGGCTCCTAACCCAGTCTTCTCTCTCTTCCCCCCTCTCTCTCTCTCTCTCTCTCTCTTCTCCTCTCCGTCTCTTTTTAACGGTAATTTCTCAACGTTTTGTGACTGATAAAACTGCAATATGCTGCAACCTATTGAAATGACCGTTGGATTATAATCAACGGTCTAGAATGGAGAACGTAAAATTATTTTATATTGGGTTGGGTTTGATTTTATATATTTTTTTTTATTTCTTTTTCTTTTTCTCTTTTGTTTAAAATTTTGACGCCGCAACTCAATGACAGTTGCCAAATAATATACTTAGACTTGTAATTTAATTTCTTTTTTTAAAAAAATAAATAAATAAATTTTCATAAAAAAAAGGTATAGAACCATTATCATTTGAAAAAAAAAAAAAACTAATATATTGCAACAATAAATCATTTGAAGAATAATACTTACCACTATCCAAATCTTCAATGTAAAAAATCTTTTAGGGTCTTCATTGCTAAAATTATTTTTTTTTTACTTTAAAAAATTAGAATTAAATTATGATATATATCCTCGAATAATAATAATAATTATTATTATTATTATTATTATTTTAAATATTAAATACATGACAAGTTAGATTGCATCACAAGTGGTAACATCTTATATCACCTTCAAACTTTGCCATTTAGCACTATGCCATTATATATTCGCCAAGCAGTCCTTCCTTGTAAGAACACGTGACTAATACTAAAATTGGTTAGTTCTCATTAACAGTGATATTTCTTACACGGCCAGCATAGTTGATTTTCACCCCTTTTGTTTTTTGGACAGTGATGAAGTTTAATTTGCAGAAAAATGCAAATCCCCCCCCCCTCCCAACCCACCTCGAGAAATGGGCTAGCCAAGCCAGCCACAACTTCAAATGAAACGCAAAGGCGTGTCGTTGTGTTGAGCCATGAACCCAAAACAACAAAAGAGCGGACGGGACCTTGCAGAAATCTATATACGTTTTTAGTAAAGGGTCCAAACCATGTTGACATGCCATTCGATGACCTATGATTCTATAATAAGCAATGCTAAATAGCTTAATTTTCTTTTATTTTTTATTTTTTATTTTTTTGACTTTTCTCCTTATTTCACTCAAGTGATGATTTAGGACAATCTTATAATCTATCACTCACTTATCACTTCGTGATCATTGGTCTATGATATCATTCAAAACGAAGTCAGGAAACAATAATTAGGCTATCTATCATTATTTTTCTTTATCTTTTTTTCTTGTTCTTGTATCGGGAGATATGAATATATGAAGAAATTTTAGGTGGCCATAGCCACATGTTGGAGGATTGAATTCCCCTAAAACCGTTCCATCCCATGTTAGAGATTGGATATGATAGGAATGGTAACAAATGGCACAAGGTGGCTCCAGACCACTCAAAAGAAAATTGAGAAAACACATTGATAAACGGTAAGTAACAAAAGAAAGCTAAACAGGACCAAGAACAAAAGCACACCAGAAGGTGACCTACTGATTTACATAGTTTTAACACAACGGTTCAATGTCACAACAGACAACCAAGGATTTGGGGCTTAAGGCCTTCAGCATGCTTTTGCATCTTAATTCATGCAAGTTTTCTAAGCAACACATTACTTCTCGACTAAAATACTCCTACTTTTGGTTGCTAACAGAACAATTGGACCCATTGATTAAATCTTACCTCTCAGTTCCCATCATCAGCAGCTTTCAGATAAAGAGTTTCCCCGCCATCGCCACTCTGGCATCCAGAGCTCCCACCTCGCCCTTCGCTGGACCCTGCACTCCCGATATCTTGCTTGCTACTGCCTGCCATCGTCAGTACTCTACCTGCATTGTCGCGGCCAAAATCAGGGAACACTGCTGCAGGCCCTAGTACCCCACTGCCGCCTGCTGTGCTGGCCTCACTTTGTAGCATGTGGAGTCCTGAGCTCCCACCGGAGCTCATGCCAAATTGGCTATGCAATTGTTGCTGCAATGCTGCATATGGTTGCTGCGAGTACAGCATGGAGGAGCGTGCAGCCAAAAGAGACTGTGGCGGTATCATCTGCTGAGCTTGTTGGTGCTGCATGTAGAGTGCTCCAGGCTGCACAACACCGGTGGAAGTATACTGCAAGAAATTCGCATATTGGAAAACTAGCTTTTAAAAATCCACGCACCACTTCAAGCCTTACAAAGACAATGCTTTCTTCGTCAAGAAGTGAACACATGAACAGTTGCTTTCAAAAATGTGATTTTCACCTGGCTATGCACAGTAGGTGGTTGGGGTTGAGAATCAGCAATTGCAGCTAAGTACATGAGATTTCTCTGTAGCCTTGCTTGGTTTCTACAAGAAGAAAGAATCATTGTTTAGCAATGTAAGCATCCAAGGCAAACAAATATTTTGTACACTTAGGTGCTTCAAAATGAAAAACAGGTTGCTTCTGCTGCCCATTTCGCATCTGTATTTCTTGATGAGTCAAATCCTAAACCACAAATGAGTGTATGATGGTTAGGACTAGACAATATATAAGAACCAGATTACATTCTTCAGAAACATAACTGGCAGTTCCTTACAGGAACATAACATCATGATCACCGTATTAGAACATGAGTAACTAAATATAGATTGAAGCATTGACTTAGATGTACATGCGAAGATGTAAGGACTATTCCTGTTGTGCAGTTTACACATTTGATCAGATAGTCAAAGACTCTAGAATCTCATAGAAATAGCACACTTGGGTACTACTCCCTCATTATACTCCATATAATTATCTGCTATGCTTCAGGAATTCAAATTTTCAATTTTAAACTCATAAAGGCTAGTGCTTACTCTGCACACTCACTGAGCTTCCCTGAATTCTGGCTCTCAACAATCTTCAAAATCAATGACTTGTTCTCATCTAGATACTGCATGCACAAACAATGAAGCAACAGAAAATTTTACTAATAACATGGTATAATTAAAAAGCAGAACAGAGAAACAGTCAATAAAAATAATAGTATAGACTCGCTCCCTCTCTCTCTCTCTCTCTCCAAGGAAAAGTCGCCTGTAACATAAGTTTAGCTGGTGGTTGATCCATGGAAGGGAGAAGGAAAGCAAGTGTGTCAGTATACTTGAGAATGATAACTAGTCAACTGGTGCCTTAACCTGCCTAGGAGAGGGGTGTCAATGTACATCCCATCAGTTGCACAAAATATATAAGAGAAAAAAGGAACAAGAAGAATGAACAAGTAAGCAAGAAAGAGAACTAGATTCTGTTAAAACTCAGTTGAATTATCCATCAATCTCTGAAAGCATTGAGTTTAATGTAGCAACACAGTTGTAATCAAGTCAAGCCTTTAAGCCATTCTTAGATGCCTATCAACTTCTTAATAATCACTGTTAAGGAACTATCAGTTTAATTAACCTACTCCAAGTCACACCAAACAAAGCTGCTGTGCACCAAAACAAGAAAAGGATCATAAAAAGCTGCAAAGCAGAAATGGATTACAGCAGAAAACTGAGTTTTAAATCTGTTTTTATCATGAGTTTAGGTCTCAATTAAGCAATTTAACTAATGCTACCTGCCACATAATTAAGAAGAAAGATTCTCATACTGCAGTTTTTTTTTTTTTTAACATTTTTCCCCTTTATTTGGTACTTTCTTAGGGGCCCATGAAAGCAAAAATTACAGGGAATACACAAGCATACAAGAAAACTATACAATTTTGCATACCGTGATAAAATACCTCCGTTCCTTTAATGAGATTGCCATTTGCATGCAACCAACAATAAAGACTAGCAATCTATCGCCCAAAAAAAAAAAGAATACCATAAAAACTAGCAAAATCACGTTTCTCCATGTTGGAAATTTGTCACAAAGCTGTAAAGCATGTCATGAAAGGAATAAAATCCTAAGAGGAGGACCACTCGGAAAGAGTTTATCTAGAAGGACCACATATGCAATAACAGTGAATATGTACAAACAAATTATTCCTATAAAACGAGACAGATTAAGAGAGGACCACCAATAACATTTGTACCTCGAAACATTGCAAGAGACACAAAATTATTTATCTTTTCTGCAGTGATGTACCAAACAAATAATGTTTGAGATGGAATCGAGGACAAATACAGAAGCTCATGAAGTGAGAGAAAGCTACCATAAACTTCATGCATAGTGTTATGGGTGACAGCTCAAGGTTTCTATTTTGATATGGCCACAAAGTTTCAAACTTTCCAAGCCAACACAATGTCAAACCACAGCTATATTCCGTCTTTATGATAACTAGAATTGTGTGCCTAAGTTAGTGGATCAATGCACAATTTTGAGTGCTTAATTGCTTCTTTTCGGCTCTAGCATCTCCTTTTTTCCTTAGTTAGGATTTAATAGGGAAACTTATCATTGCAAATCAGCAAATCAGTAACATCTGCTAACTTTTACACCCAAAAGATTCTAAAATGAAAGGAAAATGGTAGCAGAACCCTTTTGTACAGAGGTAAAAAAGCCCTCTCCTCATGCTTTAACAAGTTGATTTTATCACCCAACTTCACAGCAATAAACCACAACAAATGTACCATGAATCCGAGGTTTAATCATGATTCCATTTGGCTGAAGCTTGTCTATAGAAGAACCAAAAGTACAACTAAAAGGTTAAGGATAAAATTTTCCATTTCTGTTGAATAAAACAGTCAGGTACAAGCTCTAATGTGATGAAGTTGTTGGTAACAGCATCAAATCATCCTTAGGAAGTCCAGAGAGGGAGCAGAAGTGAGATTTAAAAATAATAAAGATCTATCAATATTATACTAAATATGGAATAAACATTAAAACATAACCGAGAACCACCAAGCAAAAGTTACAACTAGGAGGAAGGTATCATTTGTGGGTGCTGATATCAGCCTCCATTATTCAGTTACCAAACCATAACACTGGGATTCTACTGAAAAAGTTGGGAAACAAGGGCACAGAAAACAGACACTATGGTCCTCCCACATGATCATGACATGAACACATAAAAATAAGACAGTTTCGTAGAATGGTTTCATAGCATTATTCTTTCACCAGCTGTGAATTGAAATTTGGTCTTTGGAGAACAAGTAATGAAAGAAAAGGCAGATGTGCATCCAGCTGCAGCTAATAACTAGAGGTAATCCCCAGAACACCCCACTTCATTTAACTTAAAGATTAGCAGAATATGTGCAGGGAAACGCAAAATAAACGACAAGGATACCAATAGACATCAAGATGACAATGGCAGCTTTAAAAGATATCAATAATAATCAGGAAACATACACAGCATAACTAAAGAAAAAGCATCAAAAGAACAGTTAAAAAATATTCCATATGTCCTAATTAAAGTGAAGGTGAATTAAAAAGGAAGCAGAAATATTGAAGAGAGATTTACAATATGGAAACAAGTGACATAAAATAAATCTATTAACGTAGGACAGAATAAAAGAGAAGCCATCAAGATATCATGAAAACACAGGCAATAAAGACAGCCAAAGGGAAAAAAGAAAATAGATAAAGGAGATAAAGAACAAAGGCTGCAGTGTGGAAGAGCAGAGGAGAAGAGAAGAGATGAGAGGACCTGTTGAATATGATCAGTGGTCACGCTGCTGGGATAATAGGCTGCCATCATGGGCTGCATCTGCATCAGGTGCTGCTGCCTTTCTTTACTTATATGCTACCAACCCACCCAATAACTCTCTCTCTCTCTGTCTCTGTGTCTCTGTAACACACAGAGCTGCTAAGGCCTGGGACACTCACTGCAGGGAAGTAAAACAGATGCCTTTGCCCATTTTTCCTGTTTTCACTTTCTTCCCTCCCCCTATCGTTCCCCCACTCTAAACAGACACAAGACAGTGAGCTCTAGTAGATATTATGCGAGAGAGGGCTTTTGGGGTTTTGGTCTTGTTTTCGTTTCTAAATAAAAAACAGTCCTTTTCAACGTCTCTCTCTACTCCTTCTCTCTCCCTCCAAGTATTGGGGTGTCACGTGCTGCAAGAGAGAGGGACAAATGGGGGAAAGTGCGAACAAGACCCAAGCACACAGAGACTTCAGAAGAGTACAGAGTAGAGTGTACTCCTGTGTTGTGTAGTAAACTAGCAAACAAGCCAGTGGTAATGCTTTGCAATGTGTAAAGAGAAACTAGCTACTAGCATGAATCTAATAAGGGGAAATAGGAATCATATTTAACATGACAGTGCGTTTGTGTGTGTGTGTGTGCTTGGTCTTTGGACTAGAGCAAAATTTCAAGCTTGGTCCAAATGTTCTCTTCATCTTCACCAGTCCAGCTTGGATTTTTGTGAAGTTCTTAACTTCATTCCAATGGATGGAATTGCCCCCCCCCTACCACCACCTCCCCCACACTATTTACGGTGGAGTTAATATATTATCTAAAAAAAGATGATCTAAATCAACTAAATTTTTATTTAAAAAAATTTATTAAAATTTAATGTGTGATTTATATTCTCTCTTAGTGTGATAAGCAATTTTGAGTCAAGTGATTTATAGACAATTTAAAATTTTATCACATCGTCAAATGACTCTTGGCATTTCAATACTTGGTAGGGCTGAAAAGAGCTGAAGGCAGCCATTTGTTTTGTAGTTCATAACACAATACCAGTGGGAAATTTTGACAGATATATTTTATGATTGTTACATGAACGTTCCAGACACTAGCTAAGCTATGTATGTGCTGTTGTTATCCTAAACTTGTCTAGGTGCTTGACCAAACCTTGGGTTGTCTGGCAGCTATTGAATGTGTGTGAATCATTGTCCCAAAATATTCTGCGTTTGTTTAAATGGCTATAGATCCTGCACACACAAGCTATGTAAGTAGGGCAAAACGTGGATGCCACAGTGCCACTTAAATAACTCGGAAAAAAAAAAAAAAAAGACAAGATATAAAACAGAGAGCAGGAAAAGCCTGGTTTTTGTTAGGAACAGCTGAATAGACTACTACTGGACTTTGTCCACTTGAATGCGGCAACAGCAATTTCCCTAAAAACTCTGTTAAAAAAAAAAAAAACAATTTCCCTATAAACCAAAAAGTGAATTTTTCCTAATAGCCAATGACAGGAAGACCAAGATAAACATTCAAGGGAATAGGCTCAATGAGGCATGAGCATAAGGTTTGTGTTAAAATTAAGTGTTCCTAACTCAGATGTCACTTATACTTAATTTTTCTTTTTAATATTCAATAGGATCAAGAAAAATATTTTAACTTAGATTAATCAAGCCCTGTTGCACTCAACATTTTGCTTGAATCAGAAATTAAGAAAAATTATAGTACATTAGGTTTCTAAAATTAAAACAGCCCTTCATAAAATTAAAAAAAAAAAAAAAAAAGAAGAAGAGGAAAACAATTTTGAATTTATGATGGAATATGCAAATCATGTCAACTTGAATATCAGATATTTAGAAATATGGGACCCAACAGTTGACAGCTTCACATGCCTTCTGCTGTTTTAGTCCAGTCTATTTCTTACTGACCACTTCAGTTCCTCGTGGGCAAAATACCAAGGTCAAATTGACCAAAAATTACCCTTTGGCCACAACTCTTCAGGAATCCAATGGTAAAGTAAAGCTAGCCAAGCCCGCAAATGGGTACCTTCACTTAACCATGGTCTGATCTAAAACCCGTTTACCCATCAGCACCACAGACAACAAGGGTGTTTTGTCAAATAGTTTTTACTTGTTATCAGATTATTATTTTTTTCCTTTTATATTTTCCCTGGAGTCTTTCAGGCAAATTTCGGTCATTAACTACTAACCATCAATTTCAAACCATCGACTGACCAACAGCTATTACTCCAACATGCCTTGGTTTTTGGTATTAGATGTCACAACCATTATAGGAGGGGGTACCTTTGTGGGGATGCCACAATTAACATGCAAGGGGGTCAATGCACAGTGGGAAGAGGAATCATGATACGGTAGGTAGGCGGTGCTCCCGGCTGACCAAACCTGATGGGTGGTTAGGGTGTCTCATTGATTGGTGTACCCAAATTTCCAACCCTGTCTTTTCTTTTTCCAATTTCTCTTCACTTCTTTTGCTACCCCTTTGGGAGTAGATGCTTGTGGTGCTCGTCCTTTCCCCCCTTGATGCAGATAACTCTCTCTCGCTCCTCAGCTCTATGTAAAGACTATCTTTTCATTGCATAGACTAAAGCAAAAGGTTTTACCAATGCAAGTTGTCTTACCTTAGTAGAATGCAGTAAAACTTAATGACTTAATTCACGTTCGACTTGCATTTATGTTCTTCATACACAAGTCTTGTGTGTAATATGACCCTTTTTTCTTCTATATATATTTTCATTAACAAATTGACTTAACATCTTTGTAGAGAAGGAAAAAACTATCTTAACAATGGGGTCTGACCATTCAGAAGAAGAATCAATTATACGACTGAAAGTCAAAGTTTCATATTTCTTAGCTAAAATAAGAGTCGCATCATCCTCTTTTCATTCTTTTTTATTATTATTATTTTAGACGATGACTAATTAATTAATCAACCATTAAACTAATTACTCACAAATTAATATATTTTTTCATGGGAGCCATGCATTGTTTATATTTTTTGTTTTTTTTTTTCAAAGACTTTTAACCCAATTTCTTTTTTTTTTTTTTGAAAAGAAAACATAAAAAGAAAAAAAGAAAAAAGAAAATTGATAATCCATGCAATGCTACTGTGCTAGGACCAATGCAAACTAAAATAAAAAAAAAAAACAATTACCTTGTGTCATCTTCTGTACTCGGGGCGCGAGAAGGAATCAATGCCTAGCTCACACTTGCCTGAGCATATTCAATTGCCATTGTAAAGAAGTCTGAAGAAAAGCGTGGATTCCACTGTGATGGGGATTGAGGCTTATTAAAAAGTGTGCCAATGCATGCATATGCATAGGTTTTGCTGTAAAAAAAAAAAAAAAAAAAAAAAAAAAAAAAAAGATGGCACAAATGGAACTAGTCAGGGACCGTTTTCATCGATGAATGTGAGTTTTTTTTTTTTTCCTTTTTCTTTCTTTTTAAAATTTATATCAATGCGTATAATTTGAGATATTTTTGAGGTGATTTCATGCATTGCATTATCATAACATATATATTTTTTTAAAAAAAAATTATAGTAATGATTATAAATAATGATAAATAAATATATATATATATATAATAATAATTATAATATTTATAATAGTATAATATAAATGAAATACTTTAAATTATTATTTTTTTCAGGTCATAATGAACGAGAGTGTAGTCAACAAGTAAGTTTAGATCATTGATGTGTGCATGTACCCTGGTGACTTTGTGTTGTACCGACTAAAACAATTGAACACAAACATGGGTTAAAGAATCCATACTTTAATTTATTTATTTTTATTCTTTCCACGCAATTTGTTTAGTAAACTTTGCCAATATAACGTTAACAGGTCATTGGGTTGGGATTTCCATTCTCGTGCACACCCACATTGTCCTCTTCTTCCTCTCCAATTTGCAACAGAGCACCTACCATGTGACTGACGAAAAAAAGGACGATAGTCAGTGACGTCCCATCACAGGAGGATACTCCACGAACATGCACACTCTCATGGCCATGTAAGGCAGATTTTAATGTCCTAATTAATATCTCTCCGGCTTGACAGCGGAAGCGCTTTCAAGGCTTCAACACAAGCCTACCTAAAGTTTCCTCTTCTTTTCAGGTAGCAAATTGCTATTCATGTTGGAGGGGACGAACACGTGAGCCTCGAATTACTTTTATGTCTTTGGTCATGCGAGTCTCGAGTATTAGATTTATTGTATTTTAAATATTTAAAAATTTAAATTTATCAAGTGTCAAAGTTTACTAAATTTTAAAATATTAAACTTTCCAATATTTTTAAACAACAAATTCATATCTATTAATTAATTTTAAGTCTGTAATCATTGAAAATTTCAATATTTTGTATTTTGAATTCTTAAGACTTTGAGTTAATTAGATCTTGGATACATCATGTTTTAATTTTATAAGAGTTAAAATATATAACAAGTTTCAAAGTCTACGTTATTTTGGATTCAAATTATTTTAATTTTAAATTTTACATATTTGGGTTATTCATATTTTGGTTTAATCAAATTTTAAGTAATTTAGATTATAGGTGAATGATTTTATTTTTTTTACTTTTTTTTTTAGTCGATACAAATGAGATTTTAAGTTGAATTATTTGCACCGACTTAACTTTTTACCACTTGTTATTTATATGCCAGGCTCAATACATGCAGAATCGTCAACTATTTCAAGGCAATGATTTTGGCATCTTGTCTGTAAATAAAAATTTTCCTTACATCATTTGGTCAAAGTGGCATTAAAAGTCAGCTTATTACACGCATCGTGTTGAAGTCTACCTAAATAATAAATAAATAAATAAAAACAGATAATTTAGCAAGGAATTATGCAACCGAAGACGAGTCAGGAGAATGCCACGCGTCCTAGAAGAAAATAAAAATAAAATAAAATAAAATTCAAAGTCCCTTTGTTGTGTGGAAATTTGAACGCAACGTGTGATGATTGGGCTTTCTGGTGCTTAATTCAATCCATAAGAGAGGGAAAAACAAGAAATATATATATATATATATATATATAAAAGAGCATTAAACAAAAATTAATATTTTATTTTTTTGTCGATCAAAAGGGCTTTTTATTTTATTTTTGCCCATATGGTTTTTTATCACTTGTTTTTTTCTTTTTTCGGTTTCTGTCTCATCCACACACACACACACACGTGTGTGTGTGTATATATATATTATATGCACACCTTGAAATGACTCATTATTCTAAATTACAAAAAAAAATTTGAAGAATTTGAATATTGTTTTGAAGGCTTGCTAGAATTAACTAGAAGTAGAGGCTGGCACGAAATCCATGTCAACGCGAGGCAAAGCAGGTTGTGCATGAGCAACGTGCCCCGCAACGTTCATCTCGCTCAGTGTGCAATGGCCGCTGCCCTGTCCCGGAATGTGCGTGCACGGCGACCCCGTAGACGGCGGCACCGGACCCCGTGGAAGAGACTCCATTATGAGACTTTTCTCCAGCCACCCCTCTCCTTGCAATGGTCTCGTCCCCGTTACTTCTCGAGAGCACAATAACAAGATAACAATGGTAAAGGGGATTGCCATCGTCAAGTGCTTAGTCCTATGAAAACCCATTCGTGAAACGAAAATTCAATTGTTTGACAAGGTCTTGCAAAATGAAGGGAGTTCAAGGATTTTTGTGATAACAATGGAGATGGGTTTAAGTTGATATTTATATAGGGGCATTAGCTGTGTATAGTATAAGGTTTGATCTTTGGTATTTTGTGGAAATTTTCATCTTATGTGTTGACATTGACAAAAAGGCCGCGGATTTGAAGTTTGAACGGATCAGGGGAGTCTAAGTCAAGCACATGGGCCTTGAACAACACAACCAATGGAACCAGTTAATTATTATTATTATTATTATTATTATTATTAGTGACAACCAAAGTTTGAAAGAGTCTTCAAGCTTGTAGCGATTTGGTCCTTAATGACCTAACCCATCTGAACAGCCTAGCTACAATACCAATTGTTCTTGACAAAGGGAACATCTTTTTTTGTATTTGTTCAAACTCAACCTGTTTCTGCTAATACTTTCTGCTGGTCAATCATCTGAGTCTGGCCACCCCTTTTCCGTCAAATTTAGATGTGAATTAACAATATTATTTTTATTTTTTTATTTTACTTTTCTGTTCTTTTAAGGGAGGTTGAAAGACCCAAAAAGGAAAACAATGTCATTAAGACTCAAACACGACCACGGATTGTGAATGAATCAATTCTGAGTTACTGGTTCTTAAATCACCTTACTCTTGCTGTTATGCCCGGTACATAACTTCAAAAGCTATTAAAAATTTATGGTTTACTATGTGTCTCTTGTGTGAAATAGATTAGGCCTCATTCAAGAAAAGATCAAAGCCGTAGTCATCATGACGAGCACAGCACAATTCAATGGTGATGGGGCAAGCAGTCTTCAACGGGGATACGGAAACATCCGATGGCTACTGGTAGTTGAACTAGGTGCTTGGACTTTTGACATGCAAGATTGTTGACCTGCTTCTTTCAAAGATGAGAGGCAAGCAATCAAGATGTTTCAAAATTTACCTTTCAAATCGGGCTATCTGCCCTCCACTGTGAGCAGAAACCGATATATGGACCAATCACCATGGTGAAAGGTCAAACGATGCTTTGAGACAATGCAAAAGCAAATAAAATCTCCTTAGAAATTGAACCTGGGGGCAAAAAATTATGTCATGAAATTGCCTATTCATAGCTTGATCTCACTCCAAAACAAAGATACCCCCAATTTTCTACCTCCCTTTTGTATTCGGTCTGCAAACCGATTAAAAGTTTTTCTAACATGTAGCTGATTGTTTCAACTGCAAAAAGTGATGAAAGGGCTTTGCATTGGACATACTAACTCTTGATCATCTTTGCTGATGCCAAGAACAAAAGATGTCCTGAGAACCAACATCTGCTGGTAGTGCAGTGCACTCTCAAAATCATGCAAAGAAGAATCACAAAGGCAATTGTTGTGGTATTTAAGGACTCAAATATGATTCCCAGCCATCAACTAGCAATTTCTCTGCCTTTTTCATGACTTCGTCCCTTGTGTCTTCTTGATATTGGCTCATTCTGCAAGTCAATAAAGAATCGCAATTGATGATTATTCTTACACATTTTATAGAATTTGCATCATTTGTACCCATAAATAGAGAGAGAACCTTGATAGCAAGTCCGGATCACCAACCCCCAACATCCTTACTGCCAGTAAACCTGCATTTGTGGCATTGTTTATTGCAACAGTTGCTACAGGAACACCCCTTGGCATCTGTGTGATAATAGATGATGGATCAAATGGCTGGATTGGCAACAAATTGAGAAGGCAGAGCACAGAAAATAGAACTGAATGCAAAGAAAGGTACAAGGAAGCATCACACTTTGACAAAGGCCACCACATAGAATCCAAACAAAAAGTTATCAGAGATCTACATACGATAAATTCATGTATCCCATAAACACGGTGTTACAAATCCATGGTAATTATCTTACATGTATCATAGAGATCCTGAACAGAGAAATAAGATATGCTAATAATGCAAATCTAGCACTTCATTATGCGGCACCAAGTCACCTTCAAAGGACTATATCCAACAAAAGCATATGGATGAATATAACTTTATCCTCCAACTTCTCAAACGGGAAAAGAAAAAAATAGATGCCACCATCTAAAACTCCTAGTACATTAATAAGTTGGCAATCACACACTTTCCCACCACCCCAAAAAGGTGATTTCATTCAAGTATAGAGCAGTTTACCTGCACAATTGAAAAGAGTGAATCCAATCCATCCAATGAAGAACCACGTACAGGGACACCAATAACAGGTAAGGGAGTCAGTGAAGCTACCATACCTGAAAGCCAAACAGTTAAATAATTCACATCAACAAGACACTTATCACTTATCATGTTACAATAATGTGGGTATGATTCGTGAATAACTAGCCTGGCAAGTGGGCTGCACCACCGGCACCGGCAATAATAATTTGGATTCCCCGGTTCTGTGCAGACAAGGCATAAGAAAACATCATTTCTGGCGTACGATGTGCAGACACTATCCTCACCTGCAAATGTTATTTCAGTGACCATAACAATTAGAGACAGATAAGTAAATCCAATGACAATGTCTTCCACAAATGAAGATGTAAATTGTCAAAACATTAACCTCACTAGGCACCCCAAACATATTCAAAATTCTGGCAGCATCCTTCATGACAGGAAGATCTGAATCAGAGCCCATTACTATGCCAACACGTGGAGCACCTATATTTTAGGGAAAAGGGCAGCCAAAATACATAAAATGAATACAGCTACAAAAAGGATAATCTTATAGAATTGAACAAATGCAAGTATCTGGCATTAAAAATGTGTTTGATTGCATGTAGCAACATAATGCCGGTAACTACTGAGGTATACAAGAAGTTCTGAGAATATGAAACACAATTATGGTATTTTAGTCAATCACATTATCACAAACTTCAGAATGCACCTTCCAGAAATTTGAGTAACTAAACAAGTAAGACAACCTAGTAGTTGTCCACCGAGATAATGCTACATAGCCATAATGCAGAGCATTCATGCCAAGTATCACTGGGAAAGTGTACCTGCAGATTCACTCTCAGAAGCTTCTTCCCTCAGCATTGAATTTAGTCGTGTCTCCACTATGCCCATTGAAGGGCCCACAATGGTTATGTGACCCATCTTCCGTTGCTTTCGCATTTCTGTGCAATCACTATGACAATTGACATTCTAGGAAGGAAATACTAGAACGTGTATGCAAGAGAGAGAAGCTTAAGTGGATAGGGGCTTGGTGAAGGAGACAATAATTACTAGGCATGAGTCAAAATTAAGCTAGGCACAAGAAGAAGCTGGCCAAAAATATACCTGGCTTATCATACCAATGAACAGTAGCCCCTGGTACATTCAATGCCTTCCCAATTAGCTGATGAGCCAACCAGAAACCAGGTTCTCCCTGAAAGGACGGACATCAACATTTAAACAAAAAACAAAAGCAGTTGAATCAAAACCAAAATGACCTGCCCCAGGTTCCTTATTAAACTAAAAAAAAATAAAACATGGAAAAGTTAAGTGTGCATCAAAATAAGAAGAAATGAAATTTTGACCTCATCTTCACCCAGTAGATTGTACATGACAGCAGCAGGAGTTTTCATTGATGGATCACCAAGGGGAAGGCCGATGACAGCCCGCAAATGCTGTTCAAATTGTGAGGTGTAGCAGGACTCAATTGTGTGATGACCACTGTTATGAGGCCTAGGAGCAACTTCATTCAGAAGAATCTGTCAAAAAGTAAAGAGAAAATCAATAGTTTGTCTTTGTCATAAGCAGTTGGAAGACAAAAAGGAACACTGATAGCATCCCCAGAATAAGTATATGAAATTGAAATACAACCTGACCATCATTTGTCAGAAATAACTCGACTGCAAACACGCCAGCACCTTCTAAAGAACTGACAGCTTTGTGTGCAACGTCACTGGCTACTTTCCTGATCTTCCATGGCACATTAGCCGGTGCCTTGACTATGTGACATATGTTTTCCCTACAAGACTCAGTGATCCTCAATTAGACAGAACATGAAACCAAACTAATAAAGTATGAATGTCAAGAAGAGCAACACAGCTGAAGAAACTCAAACTTAGTTAAGATCCAAATGATGCTAAGAAATCAAAAGAGATATTTACAGACCAAGTAACTGCTAGTCCTTATCTTACTTGTGAATGGTTTCAACAACAGGATAGCATGAGATGGAACCGTCTCTTCCTCTTGCCACAATGACAGCAAGTTCCTTTACAAAAGGTGCCCATTTCTCAACATATAAACCACGACTAAGTCCTCCAAGAACTGGTTAAGAAGAGACAGAAATTTAGGCCTAAAAATGCATATGAACCTTCATAAACCATAATCAGAAGACAGAATACTCAAAAGGATCTTTGTGTAGAAAAAGTAATCATGGGCACCCATTAATGCAAGTTTAACAAAAGGACCAATTAGTTTTTGGAAGAATCAACATAAACAAATAGCAGCAAGGATGAGGAAATTCAAGCTGGTTGGACAGAATTGGACGGACAAGTTTAGAAGAACAAATATTAGATAGGTAATACACATAAAAATGAGAAGAAAGGAATAAGTTTAAGACAGAAAGAAAAAGAAAGCATCTGAGAAAATGAAGCAAACAGAAAGAACAAAATCCATGCCAATTTACTGAAAATTGCAAGGAGGAGGAAAGAGATGTATAGAAAAAGCTGCTACTGAGGATGACCACAGACCAATGTGAAGCATAAACAAAACCAAGTCTGTAAAGAAAGCAAAAGCATTCCCAAGCTTCAAGTGTGTGTTGGTCTGCATCGGCATGTGTGCATAAAGTCAGACATCATAATGTACTATTTTAAGCTAGCAAGCTCTTCAATTAACAGGAAACATACTTCCACATCTCAATTTGATGTGCAAAATAGACAGATTAGGTTTTCCCGTTGTATCTGACATTTGTCAGACAATTAATTTTTATCAAGCACTTAGGATCAGTTGGTCTTGTCCAACATGATTACAAAATCCAAATTATGAATACCAGCTCACACGGATGTAATTTATCCTAAAAGAAACGAGTAGGAACTAGAAGAGTCAAATATGATATTTCATCTAAAAACTTAATCTGGAATTCAGACTACAAGATGATCCTGATTCCCTCCACTCTTCATGGTCAGATCTTCATTTATGGCCAACTCACCAGCTACAGCAGAAGACAGTTCCTCTTCACTCTTAGCAACTGCATTTCCACGTCCATCATACGCCAATTTTTTGCTCTTAATCATAAGAGGGTAGCCAAATAAGTCACCTGCCCTCTTGGCAGCTTCCAGACTGTCTATCTGTCTCATATGATACAGCAAATCAGAGCAATTCCAACTAGTAGTAGCCAATAAAAAGTGAAACTCTTATCAACAGGAACTCACCTGCATAAATTCAGGAAGTGGAATTCTGTGCCGAGCAAAATGAACCTTCTGGAGATATTTATCCTGTATGTTTGGAAATACACATCTGTTATGAAAAAGAAATATCAAAGAGAATTTAGTCTGCATAAATTACATCGTGGAACAGCAAGAACAAAAAAAAAATAGTCCTAGCAGGTTTCAAACTGGATAAGCCAATGAGGTACCAATCTAAAGGGCATCATTGTTCAAGGTACAAACTAGGAATCATTGCTAGAGAGAGAGAGAGAGAGAGAGAGAGAAGTAGTTTAGCTCTATAGCAATTAGGGAAAAAGAGCAATCATGTAAAATTCATACCACCAAGATTCTGCACTTTTAAATGCAAATTCATAAATGGGTTTGCAATTAAACTAGTAGATGAAAACTATCACATCAGTTTTCCCATTTAAATAGCTAAACTATGTATCAACAAATCAAGCAGAGAATTCATATCCAACCAAATATGAAGCAGTTTCTCCTAACTTTCAATAAAAAAATGGACACACCTGGATAATTTTTATGGTGGATGCTTTCGGTTGGCAATCAACTCCTTGCTGCTCAAGCTTCTCCAGTGTGGCAACATCAACATGTTCAATTTCAACAGTTAACACTCCACATCTAGCTACCAAATACAAAACCAGCATTATAAACGGATGGTCTACAACAATACAAGAAAAAACAAAGAAGAGCAATAACGTAAAAGGAAACGAAAAACATATAGAACAAAGCAAATTAGAAATCACAATTTTGTCAAGACTGAACCTTTGAGAAAATTCTTGAACAGTGGCACTGTCGTCGAAACTGCCAACCATGTGATCATATGCCAAGGCACTGGCTGGGCAATTCTCAAGAGGATCCAAAACCATTACTTTGATGGCCATCTTTGAAGCTGCTTGGCATAGCATACGACCCAATTGGCCCCCTCCCAAAACACCAACAATCATATCAGATAGTCCATGGACAGACAGCTCATCTTTCCTACATCACAATCATCATAAAACCAAATAAAGTCACATACTTTTCTGCAACTTTTCAATTTTCCAACAAAAAAAAAACAAATGGGTATCTATAATTAAGTGTGGGAATTCCAATGAAAACTTTAAAATTAATCAGTTTACACAAGCAATCAATCAACCGGGTTACGTACCTTGAAGAGTCATTGTTGGAGCCATGTGAGGCTGCACAAGCAAGAACAGGGTTAAAACGTTGGTGGGTCTGCCTTAGAAATGGAGAAGATGAAGAAGACGAGGCCTGCAGCTTCTGTTTCTCCATGGAAACTCCAAGAAGCCTTCTTGGAGGGCACAGACAAGAATTTAGGGCCACAAGTTCGAGATGTCTAACGTTTTGGGAGATACAGAACAGACTTTGGTTGCTTTGCGTAGTCTGATGAAGCATGTTTTTTCCAAGAAAGGCTGGAAAAGCGGCAAAAGAAAATGGAGACTGTTGAAGAATGGTGTGAGATTATGGGAGGCGGGCTGCAGTGCAAGAGCAACACTACGGCTCTATGGAGTTGAGGGTATATAGTAGATTAAAATATGTGTGTAATATTAATAATTTATCAATGTTAATTATAATATAATGATACAATAGATATTGATGTATTATATAATAAATTAATATTTTATTTTTTATTCGAATAACATTTTATGTTGCATAAAAGAGAATCCATGAAAGATATTAAAAACTTCTATAAATTTAATAAGTGTTTAATGTTCATAATGTTTTGGTAGTTGTTAAAAAATAAAAGATCGAAATTATTTTTGTAGTTTTTGATTAGGAGAAAGGAGTTTACGGAAATTGCGTCTAAGAAGAATTTTTCAATAAAAAAAAGTATAAATGATATATATATGTTATTTTATTTTATTTTATTGCTGCAAAATATGAGATTGCTAGAATTTTAAACTCTAAAATTTCAAATTCTTCCTGTATATTTCAACTAGATAAGTTAGGTTCATACGTTTGCCAAGTGAGCTAGATCTTCGAAGTTAAGGCAACTTGAATCATTTGCTCAACTGTTACAAACATGAAATTGGAATTTGCAAAATACATACCCCCTTGGTATGCATGAACAATTGGAGAACAGACCGTGTGACATCAAACGCTACAACATTGTAAAGACAAAAACAAACTTTGTAAGCTGTACATTTGATTGATTGCCAATCTTTGCTACCATGTATTGAGAAGGTCTGCTGATTGACCCACTCCAACATCTGTTGCCTTCAAATGGGAAGCCGCAGGTTCAGCTGTATCATCCAATTGTGATTCATCTGGGTACTTGATCCTATAAAATTCAAGCTCTGCTTCTAGATCTTGAATCTCTTTTTCCCTCTCTGCAAGGAGGTCATTTGTCTTTTGCAATGCTTCCATGTCATATTCAGCTTGCTCTTCCATCATTCTTAGGCACTGCAATGCTTCCATACGAAGCGTCGCCTTCTCCTCTTGAAGCTTTGTGATCATGGCCATTGCCTGATTTGTGGCAATTGCAGACGCACTTCTTTCTTCCTCTAGTTCTTTGTACGAAGCACTCAACAATTTCTTGTCATGCTCAACCTGCCGCTTTAATCGATCAACCATACATTCACCTTCAATTTCGCTGACATTGCTTCCATCCACAGATAAGCCAGACTCGTTTCTTTCGAGTGAAATTCTCTTTTGAAATATTTGCATTCCTGTCGAACTAGAAGCATCAGATATCTTCGACTCGTCACCATTTAAAGAAACTTTTGGAGTCATTGGTGGTCTGGGACTCATGTCATTTGCCTGCTCTCTACTGGCAGACAATTGTGAAATTAGGAGCTTTAAATCTTCACTAACTCTTGATGAATCCTTCCCAACCCATTGCTCCAAAAGTTTGCCAGATAACTGTCGTCCCCTATTGCCAGTAGCCAGCTTATAAGCATCACTGAGGTCCAACATATTGGCGGCTTGTGCAATATTGTCACCTGAATTGAAGTTTGTTTCTGAAGCTATTTCAGTGGCTGTAGCTGGCCTACTTCCCATCTTGCAGATATCCTCGCAATTAAGGCATGTCTGCCAAGCCTCCTCAGTTCTCATTGAACCTATGAGATGAAACGGAAAAAAAAAAAAATGCAACAAAAAAGCCACAAGGGTAATTAGAACTATGCACTGTCCACAATAAGTCAAGTATTAAAGGGGCATGAATACTGCTACAAAGAGATCACATCTGCATCACACAGATACCTTTCAACTTCTTATTCAGATGCATTGCATAATGCCTTTATTTGCCACCAATGTGAAAGCATTTCTTTGCTCTGATAGCTTAACAATATTTTCAGGCATCCTTTATAATGTGGCTTTAATCAAAGACTTTTAGGAATGTAGTATCTATTAAATGAAAGTGTGAATCAAGCAAATAAATACAAATATGCAAATGTACCTTTTTAGTAGAAATCCATAAAACAAAATAATTATGAGGTGTCTAAGAGAAAGAAAGAGTGAGAGAGCAATAGGGAGGGGAAAGGGAAGGAGGAAAAGAACATTGGAACTTACTGCTCGCTCCTAATTCTTGAATAGGTGTTTGTGCTCCATATGGTGATGGAAGGAAATCAACAAGGGAGATAAGCTTGCTCTCTTTTGATAATTCAACAGGAGCTTCTCTGGAATCTGATGACATCGGAACATCATCTACAACACTCAGACTACTTGGCTTTGATGCTTTGAGGGGAGGTCCCCTGGCATCAGATAATGGAGGAAAGTCATCCATGCAAATAAGCTTCTCTTTAGATGCTTCCACAAGAGTTTCTCTGCCATCAGATGATGGAGGAATGTCACCAAGGGAAGTCAAAGTGTTCTCTTTTAACTCTACATTTGGAGTTTCTTTTGCAATTGTCGTAGGAACTTCACCAATGAATATAAGCTCAGGAAATGCATCGCACTCAGCTTTACAATCAGCTTGTTTCCAATCAAGTTCTTCCAAACCACGCCCCATTGGCACTTCACATGCAATAGATGTGGCGCCATTGGAGTCAATAACATCTGAGTGCACCTGTGAGACTAATTTTGAAGGCTCAAATTCAGAAACTGAATCTATCAGCTTCTCTGAGGGTAAATCATCTGGTAGGATGATAATGCGAGGCTCTGTCTGCGCACATTCAACTTCAACATCTCCCTTGGTATTTGTCTCAATGATAAGATTGCCGTCATCATCAGCAGAAAACTGGGCTTCAGACTCAGTATCAGAATTTATCTTGAGCTCTGTGTACCCCACATGAGATAAAGGATCATGACTTCCATTTTTCTTATGTGTAGCTCTGAGTGAAAATGATTGAGTGATTTTCCTTTGTTTATTCCAATCATGTCCAGGAGGCCTTGACAAAGGAGAGGCGTCAAGGTCAGCAACCTTTGAGCTAAGCGATATGCTCTGCATCAACTTTTGGTTACACCCTTTCGGAATCCATGGCTTATTACAACAAGAACAATTTCTAGTACTAGAAGTTTGATTCTCGATATGCAGGTCCGCATCCAAACCATAGTCCCCCAACTTGCCCACCAATAATCTATAAGTTTCAGCATTGGACTTATTGATTGTGGCAAATGAGAAGAGGCAGCTTTCACACATTCCACAGACATCAACAAGGTTATTGTGAGCATGGCAAAAGACCAAGGATGAAATCTGCAACTTATGATAGCCACAGATTAAGTTCCAATAGTGTTTCTTTTTTTTATTGCCTAAAATATGATCAAGTCTGGAGCACAGCAGACATGGAGCTTGTAATCCATGGCAGCAGGCAAATTTTGTGATTAAGTATGAGAACACAGCATCAATGAAGAGTAGGCAAATTAGCAACCATTCTAGAGCAGCAGATTTCAAAGCAGCAGTAATTCGATGGGGTGTCATTTTCTGTGACTTGGCAGATGAAGTTTCTTTTGCAGCCATGTTGAAGCAGGATTAGGTGACTTCAGAATCAAATTATGAAAGGAAGCAAATCCAATTCTTGTAGAATTCACAAAGCAAGCTTTGAAACTGTAATCCTCAATGAATACAAAATAAAATCAGAAACAGTTTGAATCTATATAAAATAATAATAATAAAATGAACTTTAATAAAGAAAGGCTATAATCCTCTTCCTCAACAAGGAACATGAATCCACATTTCATGGAAAGTACTTTTGATTAGAATATGTGCAATAGAATTCCTCACAACAAAATTGCACTCACTTCACACAGAAAAACTATGAAAAGTTGTCAGTAGAGACTCCAAACCCCATCACACAATAGAATCTACAAAAGAGAGGCAAACAAAAATTTTCATAACATGCTTTTTCTTCTTGAAATAAAAGGCAGAAGGGTATTGATTAAAATAGCAATTCCAAATATCCCTTGATAATAGCAGCCAAAACAAAACTTGAGTACAAACCCATTTCAGAGGAGGAATAACATACATTAAAAAATTGTCCTAGTGCAAGAGGAACAACATACAGACTTAGTTGTCAAATTAAACCACACTGATGCAAACATTTGCCCATGGGTCTTAAATTGCCATGAAGCATACAGCACATAACCATTCATCACGAAAGAAAATTTAACAAAAAACAATGCAACCTCAAATCCCAAAAAATATTCCATACCCATTAGAAGCTACTATATTCCATTGCAAAACTAGTGCTTTATACCATACAAATCCATGGTCAGAAAATAAGAAAAGCTCTGAATAGGAATTGACATACCAAAAGGCCAAATTATACATTTGCAGAAATGATATGGTAAAGAACACTAGAGTATGGCACAAATAGGACACTGAGACAAGGAAAGCATCCTAGCAAAAGGCAAATGTATTTGTAATTATTGGAAAAAGAAAAATCACCATAAAACCCTTGGAGTATAACCTTCCGCTTCCGCAATATCATCAAACATAGAACCCCATGTGACCCAAGATTAGGAGCTCAGCTATAAAACAGTGGAGGAAAAAAAAAAAGGAATTTGTTCTTTATGAACACCTATAGCCATATTAAGAAGCCAACATGGATAAAAGCTACGGAAAGAAATCAACAATTCAGGGACAAATTCACAAAGAAAAACCAATAACTTTATCTTTCAAGATCAAATACAAAAGATGCAATCTTTGACAAGCAGATCACGATTAACGCAAACTAATAAAAAAAAACAAAGAAAGAAAAAATAAAAAGAGGAAAAGGAAGAAGTTTACCCATTAACAGTAGCAAGAACTGACCTGTGCATATGATGTGTGAGGACGGAATGAATCTCAAGGAACCACCTAGGATTCAAAGCCAAGTCGCCAAATCAGACAGACCCATCTTCGTGTTCAAGACAATAAACAAAACCCAGAAAGAACTACCCTTGAAAGCCGACACAGAGAGAGATTCCAATCAAAATAAGACAATAACACAAAGTGTCCCACTATGTAAATTTTCTTCCTTTTCTTGTTTCTTTAACAATGATTCAGGCATTAACAATATTTATATCCCACAGAGACAATGCAAGAAGAGAGAGAAACACAAAAGTGGTAGAGAGAGCCACGCCGACCAGGGCCCAAAAAGTCGGCTGTGATGACAAAGAGAGTTAAAAAATGAAAGGTAAACCGACCCAAAGTAATCAACTTTTTGAAGAAGGAAAGAAGAAACTGAAAAATCACAAAAGGGAAAAAAAAAAAAAAAGTCTTTCGTTGGTTTCGTCAAACTGAAAGAGGATGGACATAGACAGCCAGCGAAGGTTGCAGCGAAAACCAACTGTCAAAGCTGTTCTTATTTAGGCCGCCAAGCTACCCTATAAATATTCTTAGGATGCAAACAGGACAATTGCCAGGTGGCGTGGGGGTGAAGTCTATTGTTGAAGAGATCATAATTCTGCTTAGGCCTACCCTTATTTATTTATTTAAATTAAGGAAAATCTTATGTTGGATTTTCCTTTTTATTACTACTGAATTGAATGCCATTAAATTGACGAGTTTCAAATCTAAATTTTGAGTGTGATTGTTGATTGCACATTTTGAGACTTTGATACATACTGTAAATGTATAATAAACTCTATGATTACATCAATTTGTGTTCAAGTTTGTATATCATCATATATTTATCACTGTCTGTCAAATGAAATTTTGCATTGTTTCGTTCAAAATATTCAAGGGATTTTTGGGGGTGGGGGTGTGTTAGTCTTTCTTCGTTTATGTCATACATCAAAATATTTTGTGTGTAACGGTGAAATTAGTAAAGAGACTTGTTCTTTTCCTCAAGATGATTTTAAATGAACCTTTCATTTTCATGAATCCAAAGTTGTCCCATTCATATCTACATGCTTAACAAAAATTACTGACTTTATAAAAAGACTATCAACTTGATGTTATCAAAATTGATTTTTTATTTGTCTGCCACGTTCTTCTTCTTAGTCGTCCAAAGTTAAGTTAAGCAGATGTTTTTGTTTGTTTTCTTCTTGTTTTTTTTTTTTTTTTGGAAGGACTTCGGATATACCAGAGATCAGTTTTCTTAACCTGGAAGGATGGCCAGAGCTGTGGGGATCTGGTTTGGTGGGATGGGCTGCTATCAATAATTGAATGTCACATGCAACAGAGAATCAGGATCTTGGGCTGATAATAAAGTCTTAAAGATACAATAGTTTTGGGGGTTATAATAATAATAATAATAATAATAATAATAAAAATTGTTTAAGGTCCGAGTGGCCAACTCTGCTAATAGAATCAGTTTGTTTTATAATTTTCCTCACAATTCGGACATGCCATCCAATGGAGCCCATATATCCAATTCTTGCACTAGCCATAGACACAGTGGGTCTCTTTGGTGTAATGTTAAATATTATAAAAAATATTTTTATTAAAATGATATTTTTTTATTAATAAAATTATTTGATAAAATTATTATTTATGTAAAAAAAAAAAAAGATTAAATGTATCTTAGTGTTCTAATCAATTTAATTTTCAAATTTCGCTAGTAGCAACCAAAAAAAAAAAAAAGGGGGGGGCGTTTCTAAATTGATTCTCCGAATGATCTAACTTGGACCGAATAGGAAGACAAAAAAATTATGAAAAAAGTTTATAAACAAATCTTACAAATACATGGGAGTTCTCAGAGACAAAACTCCATTATTAAATTCAAAAAAATATATTGTGATTAGTATATTTGTAAAATTTTCATATAATAGTTGTTTGTAATAATGCTGTTAGTCAATATATATATATATATTGAAAGTTATTATTTTATATACTAACATGATACAACATTAAATCACATAAACAACTCATTTTCTAAAGGAAAGTAAGTCTAAAAAAAGAAAAGAGAAAAGAGAAAATCCAGTCCAAACAACCCAAAAGTTATTCTTCAACTTATTTTATTTTATGGAAACCAATAAAGAAAGATATTTTAATATTTGTTGGACACTAGCCATTCATCCAAGCCACCATCATCCAAACCAAAAATTAAAAAATAAATAAAACCAGGAATCCCTAAAAACTCCTCTTCAAATATAAAAACCACTGACACTTGGGAAAATTTTAATGACATAAATACCCTCTTATCGTTTGCACAACAATCCTCCGTATTTCCCTTGTCAACCCTCACCGCCACCCACTCTCCCTCTTCTGCCCTTCTCTCTAATTTCCCAATCTTCTCCCTCTTTTCTCCTCTCTGATAATTTTTTGCCCTTCTCCCCCCTTTCCCATAACCTCTTTTATTTTGGCTTTTCCCGATCTTCTCCTCCAATCTTTACCGCCAAATTTCAAATTCTCGTTTGCAAGGCCTTTCTTGCCTGTAAACCCAAATAGAAAAAATACCCCCAAAAAAAAAAAAGAAAGAAAAAAAGATGAAAACTTTATTGTCTTTTTGAGCTCGATTCGTACCATGTTGTCCTGTGTTTGTGTCTACACTTCACTTTTGATGGACACCCAATTGCTTTTCAGGATTGTTTAGCTTGTTCAAGGTGGGTTTTTTTTTTTTTTGTGGTAAAGTTTGTAACTTTGAGATAGGGTTTTTGGATTTTTTTTCTGTTTTTCTTTGTGCTTTTATTTCTGGTAGTAATACTTTTAGAATTGTGTTTGTTGTAGAGTTTTGATCGATACCCAGTTCTTGTTTTTTGTTGTTTTAGCTATTTCGAGGTTGGTTTTCAGGCTCTGATATGCGTTTAGCTGGGTGCTTTTTCGTTCTCAATTTTGTACTGTATTTTTCGATTTTTTTCGTGAGGAGCTTAGTTTTTATTTGGTCTGCTTGCTTACTTACTTTTGGTTTGTAAATTGAATTTTTTATGGATGTTTTGAATGATTTGCATGTTGTTTCTGTTAAATGTCCTTGTTATGTTTGGTTTAGCTCGGTTGAAGTGGAACTAGGTGTTTTGTTCCACGTATTTATTAATTTCTTGGTAGTTTAGGCATTATAGCAGCCAAAGGCAGGGTCTCCGAGTTTGTGTTTTTTAATATTCTTTAGCCATCCCTCCCCCTCCTTCCTCCTGACTGGATAAAATGGCCCTTTCTTCCAGTATTCCAGTGGCTATGGTTTGGTCTGCAGAGATAATTGTTTCTGTTAGCAAGATGGAGGCCTTTGATTTTTGTTTTTTTGTGTCAACATGTCAATGGAATGGACGAGAGTGGAGGTTAGGGTGGATGGCTTAGTCCCTCATGTGTATTTATATTATGGATGCGGAGTTCTTAGTTTTTAACCCTTTAATCGTTTATCAGACAGGATAGAAGTAACATGAATGTTTCTTTCTTTCATTGCTAGTGTTGTGGTATTGCTAAGATGGATTATTGTCAAAGATTCTCTTGTTAATTGGATCATTTAATTTGGGAAAGTTATAGCCCCAAAGAAAAGAGTAGCTAATCACTGTTAAGTTTGATGTCTCATTTTGTTTGATTAATCTGTTACTGCATCTTTAATTTGAACTTACTCACCTGATAATATTTTTACTCATGTTTGGCTTTACGCTATGAGTTACAGTACAAAGATATTTGGATTGTATCATTGAACTTAAAGGTGAATTTTTCTCTTCATGCACATGCAGTTATTTTGAGATTAGAGTTTAAAGTCGGTTTAAAAATTGGTATTTTGGTCTGGGTGCTCGATTGTCGCAGCTGTTTATGTATTGTGTTTGATTCCAATGGCTAAACATGAGTTGATACTTGGGCAAAGTCATGCTTTAGGGCTTGGGCAGAATCAGCAGGTGGTCTTGGGTCATAACCGTGGTTTGGTTCTAGGCCAGAACCATGATTTGGAATTGGGGCAAACACAGGAGCATCATTTAGGTTTGGAGGCAACCCATGATCACAGAATAGGATTAGGACATCATCACGACCATGAATTGGGTCTGGGGCATAGCCATGACCATGAAGAGGATGCTGATCACAGTTACAGGCATCAGAACGAGTTAGGTATGGATCAAAAACATGAAGATGAAGACCACGAGTTGTCTCTTCCTGCACAAACCCATGAACTGGTTCTATCAGAGCATCATGAATTGGTGGTTTCAGAGAACCAAGAGCTTGATGAGAACCTGGAGCTGACTATGGATCAGAATCAGGACTTGTCATTGGACCCCACTCATGATTTGGCTCTTCAGCAGTCTCACCTTGTAGTTCATACTCCCGTCCTGCAGGCACGTACTTGTGCTGTTAGTCCTAATTATGAGTTGTCAGTGGGGCAAGAGTTCCCAGATGTCATGAGCTGCCGCAGGGCATTGAGGGACACAGCCATTGCCCTTCACTTTGAAATGCAAACAATAAAATCTGACAAGACTCGTTTCACAGCTAAATGTGCTAGTGAAGGATGTCCCTGGCGCATACATGCAGCAAAGCTCCCTGGCGTTCCAACTTTCACGATTAGAACCATCCATGAGACCCACACTTGTGGAGGTATTGCGCATCTTGGCCATCAGCAAGCCTCTGTTCAGTGGGTTGCCAACTCTGTGGAACAACGGCTTAGAGAGAACCCCAATTACAAGCCAAAAGAGATATTGGAAGAGATTCATCGGGTACATGGTATCACCTTATCATACAAGCAAGCCTGGAGAGGGAAAGAACGCATCATGGCTGCTATGCGTGGATCCTTTGAAGAAGGTTATCGCTTACTTCCACAGTATTGTGAACAAGTTAAAAGGACAAACCCTGGGAGTATTGCATCTGTACATGGAAACACAATGGATAATTGCTTCCAGCGTCTTTTCATATCATTCCAGGCATCCATTTATGGTTTTCTGAATGCTTGTCGGCCTGTACTTGGGCTTGATAGGACATATTTAAAAAGCAAGTATCTTGGTACTTTGCTTCTTGCTACTGGATTTGATGGAGATGGTGGTTTGTTTCCTTTGGCATTTGGTGTTGTTGATGAGGAGAATGATGAAAATTGGATGTGGTTTCTGTCTGAACTGCATAACCTCCTAGAGGTAAATACAGAAAACATGCCAAGGCTTACAATTTTATCAGACAGGCAGAAAGGCATTGTAGATGGTGTGGAAGTGAATTTTCCAACAGCTTTTCATGGATTTTGCATGCGTCACTTGAGTGAAAGCTTCCGTAAAGAGTTCAACAATACAATGCTTGTCAACCTGTTGTGGGAAGCTGCTCATGCTTTGACCATCATTGAGTTTGAAGCAAAAGTTCTAGAGATTGAAGAGATATCACAAGACGCTGCATATTGGATACGAAGAATTCCACCTCGATTATGGGCTACTGCTTATTTTGAAGGAACTCGTTTTGGGCATCTGACAGCTAATATAGTTGAATCATTGAACACTTGGATATTGGAGGCCTCTGGACTTCCCATAATTCAGATGATGGAATGCATTAGAAGGCAGCTCATGACCTGGTTCAATGAGCGCCGAGAGACTAGTATGCAGTGGACTTCAATACTTGTGCCTTCTGCTGAGAAGCGTGTTGCAGAGGCTCTTGAACGTGCACGTACATATCAGGTTCTTCGTGCTAATGAAGCTGAATTTGAAGTTATATCACATGAAGGAACAAATATTGTGGACATTCGAAATCGCTGTTGCCTTTGCCGTGGCTGGCAGCTGTATGGTTTACCCTGTGCACATGCTGTTGCAGCACTCCTCTCTTGCAGGCAGAATGTTCATCGATTTACTGAAAGCTGTTTCACTGTAGCAACCTATCGGAAGACATACTCACAAACTATTCATCCAATTCCAGACAAGAGTCTCTGGAAGGAGTTGTCTGATGGGGATCCAAATGCCACTGTGGCTACTGGACTCATCATTAACCCACCAAAATCACTTCGGCCACCTGGTCGACCTAGGAAGAAAAGAGTACGAGCAGAAGATCGTGGCCGTGTAAAGCGAGTTGTGCATTGCAGCCGCTGCAATCAGACAGGCCACTTTAGAACAACATGTGCAGCACCCATCTGATATGTGACTCTAAGGTGTTTGATGATCATCATCTTTGGTTTGGTCAATTCCTGTGTAGTAATAGCGATTAGATTTGCAAGTAGAAGCATTTTTTACTCCCTCTAACAGTCATGTGAATGGAACGTAGTGTCAAATCTCCCATGTCAACCTGTGCAACATTATGGACAATTGCATTCTCAGTTGTAGTTCTCAATGCAAAATAGTGATTTTATGGTTTCAGGATATTCTGTTGTCACTTTTTTGCAGCTACCTCCACCTAACCCCCCCAGCACACACACACACACACTCACACAACCCCTCCTAGTAGTCTTTCTGTTGTTTCCTAGTAGTTATGTCCTGCTGCATTAGTTGAGGGTATTGAAGTTTGGTTTAGGTGTCGTTTATGGTAAATGAAAGAAAGTCCTGATGCTTTTGTCTATCTTTTCATGCTTGTTATACAGGAGCTTCAGCTGTCAACTTATCTATATAGTGGTATGAAAAATATTTGAGGTGTGATGCATTCTCTCCTGCTTAACCAATTTTCTGCGGCATTGCTTTAGAGAGTTGAAATATTTTTTTGATTGCTAAGGACTCCATGTGTTGCTGAAAAAATTTTCTAAGTCTGATTACATCAGAAACCTCATTAAGCTGCATGTAATTTTGATTAAATCAAGGGTGGAAATCAACCATTTGAGGTGAGTTAAAGCAGCGATGATTATCTATTACTAGATTATCTGTCTGCACCATAGCCAATCACTACATGCAGTTGTGCGGTAATATCACTGGTATGGTGACATCCATTGGAACAAAATTGGCGGAAGAAACTTGAAGATCAAGCTACTTATGTTTCTCTGAAAGTAGCAGATCAATGACTTCAACTCTGCTTATCCACGATGAGATACCATGATTACTGGGTGCCTGCAGATGTTTGGGGCCGTACGATTAGTCAGGGAAGCCAACTCTCATTCTTCAATGAATCTGGCTAATTAGCGTTAATAATAGCTACATACTCTTACTTCACAGCTACAGAGGTGAAATATATGTAGACAATTTTACAATTTCTATGGCTAGAATCTCATATCACAATTATAATTCTTATACCAAGTTCATCCTTCTACAAAGTGAATAAAAAGTTATACTTTAATTAGTATGATAGAACTTGTGAGCTGCAATAAGAGGTGAGTTATGGGAACCTCGGCTACAGCCTACACTTGGCTTAGAAGCAGTTGCAGGTGAAAAACAGACTTGTTAATCTTCAACTACTAACAGCAATATACGAACAGGTAGATTTGAGTTCCCAGTAAGGAAGTATTAGAAAGAAATAAAATCATATCCAACTAGAGCAAACATACAGAACTTCTCAAGTCAAACAAAAAATACAAAATATTGTCTTGCCAAACCCCATGGATGGCCTATTGTCATAGAATAGATCTAAAATTTGTTGCTTATCCTAAAAGAGAAACTAGCAGAACTGGCTTGGAAAGGGGGGGTTACAATGAGACCACACCCACTTAATTTGCAATCCCTCAGTCTCGGTGAAGACAAAAACCATACTGAAAGGCTTCTTACTCAATACCCATAATTTGTGCCATAAACAGAGCCATAGCCTCCAGCATGGCTTGCATGCCCTTGGTTAGATGGAGGAGATGAATACACAGAACCATGAGTTGCATAAGGGTTATATCCTTGGTCTGCAGAGCCGGCAGATTGTGTCTGAGTTGGAGCCGCAGCTTCTGCCATGAAATTCTGTGCAACAAAACAGAATCATCAGAAAACACAATCCATAGCACAACCCTTAATGCCAAAACTTGTAACTTGATCTCCAAACTATTTGGTTGGGGCAAAAGTGTTGAAATGGGATCATTAAATTAGAGCTCATATACTTAATCCACAAGCCAAAAGAATATGTTACCAGTCACCCAAGGCACTGTCTTATCTGTATAATCAACAACCAAAGTGGTTCGAGTCATTTTCAAAGTACCTCAAGTAAAGTTTTCATGCTGTGACAATTATGATGACCATATTTACTCGATACCATTCTGGTCACAATGTTTGATAAATCTCAAAATAAATGGACGCACACTTGCAATGCCATTTTGCCAAAAAATTTTAGAAATAACTCATACTTCGCCAAATCATGACTCAAAGGCTGAGATTGTCCAAACATGATCTATGACATTAGTATCAACATGAGAGGAGCTCAATACCACATATCCTACTTAAAAATTTCACACATGGACATCGCTCCTCACCCAAATCAAGAAAAAATTAATCATGATCCTAAGATTGATTTCCAACCTCCATCAGAGAACCTAGAGGGAAACCAATAAACAAAGATTCAAATGCTGTCACAAGCAACGGCAAAACATACTAAAAGACGAAGCTCATATTCACAGATTATCTAAAAAAGAGTGACATACAATATTTGATTCATCTGGGCAACATTACCTGTATTAGTTGCACTGCCGTTTGGACATGGGAAGCAGATCCACTGATTTCAACTGTCATCTCCCCAGGTACACCTCTAGTTTCCTGTATGGTAACAGTTGCTCCACTTGCACGCCTAATGTAACTTATATTCGCACCAGCAGTCCCAATAACAGCATCAGCATAAGATAAAGGAATTTGCATCTGCTGCGTAATCTGCAAGCAATTATGAAATACATCAACAAGCATTTATCTATGTACTTCGTGTACAGGTGAATTAATAGGCCATTCCTCTGTCTCAATATTAAGACATCTTATACAGTACTAGCCAGATCCTATGATCCCTGGACAATCACTCCTGAGAAGTTTGCTTGTTAGCCACCTAGTATTGAGCCCTATAATGTTTTTCATACTTTGGGGAATACTGACATTCCAATGAACTAATGAGAATGCATGCAACACTAATTTTTCCCATTGTTTTCCATATGAAAAGGTTTGCAAAACACCAAACCAAATTTTCAAATGTATACTATACCCTTCTATTTCTTCACTTATTCAGATTATAGACATAATGAAAGAGGGCCAAAAAAAGGCAGAAGCAAAAAAGGAAAAGAAGAAGAAGAAAAAAAAAACCTGTGTGATCATTGATGGAGCTGCTTGGGTATTAGATGACCCATGGGCACCTATGGTAGCTTCTCTTCCATAGGCAGATATACCCTGGTGAGGTTGCTTTTCCATTGGAGGAGGCAAGTCAGCAGGAGGATAGTAACTGTCAACTTGTCGTGGAGGTGGCATATATTGAGGATTAGGACCATAACCAGGACCACCAGCACTATGAGGAAAACCTTGAGTGGGACCCCATGACTGATGCGGTGGCACATGATCCATATGAGAGGTTGGCATTTGCATCTGGCGAACAAATGATGAAGTCAACAGCAAACCAAAAAGCGGACAACTTATTGCTACTCCAATGAACAGTAGCTTACATGCATTTCAAATAAAGGAATTATACTGCGGTCAACCAAAAACTTCCTCAGATGAGATGCAATTAACTCCACTGCCTTGTGCACACCTGCTGGATCTCCTGCTACTTCAACAACTCTATCATCTTGAAGAGCAAAAACTGGAAGATCCTCTGAAGCATTCATTTCAGAAAATTGAATAAGATCCACTACCATCAATTCAGCAAAACAGAAAAAGAAAAGAAAAAGATTTATTGATTGTAATAACAAAGAAGAGAAGCAAAATACACAGAAGATATTATGTTGGGAGACCAAATGATAGTTATGAAAAACGACAACAAGAACCCAAACCCTCTCCCTTGGACTTGACAAGGATTGAAGATTGGACCAAGGAATATTTCAACTGCCTTAGATCCAGTTATGATACCCAATCCATCCCTGTATATTAATTATCTTTATTTTCCGAACAGTACAATTCAACTTGGCCCCTCCCAACAGATCTATAAACTCCAAAAAATTTAAGAAGACACCAACATAACAATAAAGATAATTCCACATGATATTAGTGAAGTGCGCTGTGTAAATGGAATTTTCATAGAAGAAACACTATAATAAACAGGGTGGCCAAACAAACATGGTGGGGGAAATGGATAAATTGTATGATAAAAAGAGTTTGACAGGGATAACCTGCTCCGAGGACTCTAACCATACAATTAGATGCTTCTTGAATAGATTTAACTGTGCCTCCTTGTTTCCCAATCAAACTTCCTGCTTGTGAGGCTGGAACTAGCAGCCTTGTCGAAGCCTTCAATATAGTGCCTGATGGAGTATAAGAAGAATCACCCTCCAAGCCATCTATAATGCGTTTGTGAACCCTCAAAAGGCCATCCATAGCCGGAGGAAGGGAAGAATCAGGCTCCTCCTTGGCTGATACCATTACCTGCAAAATTCACCAGGTTACACACTAGGTGATATGGTATGATGCATCACATGGCACCTAAAGCCTACACAAATATGCAAGCAAAGAACCCAAAACATCTAGGACCATGTAAAAAAAAAAAGAAGGTATTTGCACCACAAAGAAACACCCAGCTAACCAACATGAATTAGGCTGCACAGTTGGCTAACAAATATTACATATATCTACCTCTTAGATAAACAATGCCCATAAGTCCTCAAACCACATAAAACATAGATCCAGGATGCATAGAAACCATGCAAATTAGATCAGAAAGAGTGGCAAAATAAGAATAATGTCATCATAAAATGAAGAAAATCAAAATCAAGAAGAAGTTTCCTCTTCTCTGGGTTCTTGTGAATTAATATATATATTTCCAAATTTTATATCAAAAAAGAATCATTATTCAGAGATTCTTCAATGCCAGTTGAAATTGTATGGAGGCATGATCCTATACATACAATTTTCACGTGGATCAAATGAAATGGACAAAACTCAAAATCCTTTGGCACACGGAAATCTCTTAGATAACTTACATGTAGCCATCCTTCATTCACAACATCATCATGAGAAACAATCAATTTTGCTACTTCCACACATAGTTTCCTTGAGTATTATCATATTGATATTAGAGTTGTCCATAAGTAACGAGATGACAGCCCTACTTTAGCATCGCAATAGAGTACATTCCTCTTTTCTGATCAGATCGAAAAGGAAGGGTTGTGCCAAACTTCTGTTCTCCCTATCCCCTCTGAAGTTACAACATTCAGTAGGTTGCATAAGTTCACTAATTTATGTTGGATACTTTCGGAGCTTAATTGTCACTAGCATGTTTACGCCATTTTAAAAGCTGTCCAGCATTAACAATATCTTCCCCAGCCTTCACGCTTAAAATCAGCACATTTTGTGCTCTATTTTTATAATTGGCGGCAAGAAATCAATCATCTAGGTTCCGGAGTTACCAGAAACAATGCAGAGCTTCTTGATACAGTAGTTCCAGAAGGTATCTGGTATTATTCAAACCAAACTTTCAGCACTTTGTAATGCTCAGCTGATCCCTGCAACCTGGATCTTTGGTTCTTCAAAATTTGGGTACTAAGGATGAATTGATGATTGATTCATGCCTTTAAATTTGCGGGCAGAACCTGCAGAGACTCATTTTGGTTATTGCAACAAAGGAATTCCATCATTATTTTCTGGATTTCTTTTTTAGAGGCTTCCTTAGTATTCTGTCCATTGCAAAATTTTTTATAATAAAACCCACAAAATCTCCATCCTAAATTATATCTCCTAGGTTTCTTTCTTAAACAACAAGCACAAGATTTTCTCGTTGGAAACAGCAGTACTTAAAGGTGATAGGCTAAACAATTACAATAGCAAGATTCTCCTTTGAGGTAATCACAATAACCTATCCATGGCATAACCATATTCTAAACTTCCCACATCCCTCAAACTGGTAAATAAAATAAAATCCCAAGAATTTGATTTAAAGCACCATAATACTCTATCTACTATTGATATATTTTTTATGATTATGCATTACTTGTATTCAGAATTTGGGTCACTGATTTTATTGTATCTTTCACTGATGATATAATGTTTATTGCTTACTAATCACTTTCAATTTTCTTTTTATTAGGGTTTTTACATTTTTATCATTCTTTCCCAGTATATGCCTCCCTTCATCATTGACATTAAATTCTCCAACATGATAGCACCATAGCAGAATATTAGACAACAGTCGGCCAATGTTGTGCCCCTTTCACATAGAAGGCCACACAAGCAGCAGCAGCAGCCAATGAAAATAGACACTTACAAGAGGTGACACATATATCCAATTATGCAAGTACATATATCACAAGCAGGACACACACAGAGGTTAGAGAGAAATTACACAAAGCAAGAAAAATATATGTAGTGTGTGCGCACTCCCTAGCCCTCTCTATAGATGTCACAGAACAGGAGAGAGAGAGACAGAGGCAGTGAGATGAATGCATGTCTGGTAGAACCAAGAAAAACCCAGCAACAACCAGTTCTTTGCAAAGTCCATCTAGCCTGCTTCTACAATAAACATTTAAACTATGCTGCACATTCAAAAGAAAAGGGGGGTAACAATAATCATACAGCTCTTTCTGTTGTCCCTGGAGGTCCATCCAGAATTTTAATTCGTGCTCTTGTCTCTTCAACTATTTTCTTGATGAACTCCCCCTTGCGTCCAATTATACTGCCAACTTTCTGGGCAGGAACCAGCATCCGGAACACACTCTCTCCAGGCCATCCAGGCCACCTTTTTTCACCACCTCCAGCAATCATATTCTCTTCGGGTCCCTGTTTTTCCTGATCCTGAAAATTCTCAGGCACTTGATCAACAACATTATCCATATGAAGCTCTTCGATATGATCCTCATGATCATCTACAGGATGCTCGACATCATGCTCAATAGACAATCCATGATTAGCAGAATGTTCCAAGACCTCGTCAGCAGCATGATCCAAGTCATGGCCTATGTCGTGATCCACATGGGACTCTATGGGATGATCCATACCATGGTCCACAGCAAGATCCACACCATCAACTGTGGTATGATCTACATCATGCTCACCAACAGTTTGATCAACTTCATCCATAAGTACTCTGCTGAATAGAAAATAAATGCACACATTAGAAGAAAATCACATTAATGAACAGGAAAAGCTGTGGATAGCATATTGTAAACAGGCTCAGCCAATTGGATGTTATTTTCTGGTTTTTTATTGTGGGGTGAATTAAAATGGATAAATAATTGGATATATATATATTTATTTATTTATTTATTTTTATTTTTTTTTTCCTTTTGAGTTTAAGACGACTAATTGGTCACATTTCCAATTACAGAGAGTTGGCATTGAAACTTCATAACAAACCACAACAAAACTAACAAAACCCAAATGCAATTATGCCCTTTAGTTTTGACAATCATGGTCTTGTACCACAAAACCCAGCTGCACAAAATTCATAAGAGCATATTCAGAGCATTTAGGAGCTGGATAGCATAGTTAGAATGCTTAAAATCCATCAAATCGAGAAATTTCAATCTCTAATAATAGTCTATACCAGGAAATTCACTTTAATTATGAATCTCCCAAACCAAACTATTTCCAGGACAGACTCCAGATAGAATTTCATAATAGTTACAAAATAATAAAAATAAAAAGGCAAAAAGTGTTCAATTTAGTAGACCTTAGTAATTCTGCAACCTTTAGTTAAAAGAGAAGCAGTTGCCACAAGCCCTCAATAATTCCTAAAACCCACTGAAAGGCAGTGGTAACAGAGAAGCTAAAGACAAAGGGAAGACAGAGACCAAACGTATAACTCTCATAAAATGCGTAATAAACATATATCCAGAGAAAGAATGTGTGTTTGTGTTTGTGTGTGTGTGTGAAAGAGAGTGTGAGAGAGAGATTAACAGAAACCACTCAAAACCTTCAATACACAATCTCATTCCACCTAGCCCCACAAAAACAAAAGGAAAAAGAAATCCTAATTCAAGAACAAAACAATACGCAATACCAGGAACCCATTAATAGGCCAAGCCTAAAAGCCTTAAAAGCCATAACTTTTTCAAGATCAAGAACAAGCAATAGCAATAATAATAATAATAATAATACTAAAGACGCTAACTCAGAAGAACCCATTTGTAGGTCGAGCTTAAAAACAAAAATATTCTAAAACCCCCCAAAACGAAGCAATAACAAGAACGACGCATTTATCATAACATCAATCCCACAAAAGAAAATAAAAGAAAAGCAGCTATAAATAATTAAACAAAAAAAGAAAAAGAAGAAATTTGAAGAAGAAGAATACTTACTCTGCAAATAAAAAGAAGTTTTAAGAATGTGGGGGTTTTGTTAAGAAGGCTTTCGAGTGGCGAGAGATTGATTGAAAATCGTTAAGATTTTTATTAGGTTTCGAGGGTTTTCCTTAAAGGTCACAGCAGAATAAGAGAAAACGAGAGAGAGAAAGAGAGAGAGAGAGAGAGAGAGAGAGAGACAAAAATAAATAATTGTCCTCTCTCCGAGGGGCCAATAATATATATATATATATATATATTATTTTTTTAATAAAAATTATAATTAAATATTAAATTAAAAATTTAAATAATTCAACTATTATATTAAATTTTGCGTACGTATAAAGTCTTGAATTTACAAGAGTGATATTCCTGTTGTCCTATTTTGGGGGATTAGGTAGACCCGACCCGCAATTTGAGGTCGGCCCAAAAACTGATCCAGCTCGTTTGAATCGTAATTAAGGGTTGATTACGTTACTTTTGAGGTATTTATCAACTTGTTGGATCTAATAATCAGATGGGATAAGACCCATTCAAATAATTGAAAATACTTAAAGAACCTTTTGTTCACAGTAACTTTTCAATGAAAATTTTAAATTATTTTATTTTATTTAAATAAATAAAATAATCAAGCTGGATTGAACTAATGTCAGGTCTATGGCCAGGGGTTTTGTGATTGTGAAGGTAGATGAATGTGGGTTGGGTCAGTTGGGCTATGAGCTGGGGCTTTAAACTGGTGGGGGGGGGGTGAATTGAGATCAGGTCTGGAACTAATAACATGCGTGACAGATTTTTCTGTGGTAGCTTGTTGGGAATGAAATCCAAAATTACTGAGGCAACACATGCATGGAAAATTAACTACAAAAATATTAGGATTCATGTGTAAATTCAATCTGAAGATTCCAGTGGATGTTCACTCAATTTGCTCATGAAAATCAATGTTCACACAAAGTCACATTTATAGGATGGATGGACCATATGGAACAAAAAGTTGTGTCATTTCTATTGCTTTGCTCTCCTATGTAAGGGGACAACAGTGACATGAATCTAAGCAATCCTTCTGTGCAAATTCAAGCCCCCCCCTCTGTCTCTCTCTCTCTCTCTCTCTCGTCCATCAAGTTTCAATTTCTGTCTCAACATAATGTATCATTATAGCTCTACAAACCACAACACAACCTATCATGATGATGGGAAGTCTGGCAAGAGTTTGACACCCTAAAATGTGTGAGAAAATTGAGTCTCCTAACACTCTTGCTTGAGCTTCTCTACAAACTGCCAAGTAGCTTGTTCTTTGAGGTTTACCAACACATTCCTACAAAACATGGATCATGATTGTTAGTAAATTTTGGAAGGGGGTGAGAGGAACTTCCTCACAGATTGCTAGCACCCACTGTTCTTCTGCAGATCTGCTAAAAGTGCATTCATTTGTTTCGTGCTGCAATATCCGTAGTAATTATTAAAGATTTAAGTAATTCCTATTTGTTCATCAGAAAAGCCGATCAAATGCCATCCTCCCTCCAATTTAATAGATCAAGAAATCATAAAATCGTGCTAAATTATCTATAAACATACAGCAGAAATAAGAACAGAAGGGATGCGAAGCAATAACATTATTTCATTTCGCTCAAACATGGTTGCCTAGCATCTGCATATTTCAAACTATACTATAATCTGCATACTTCAAACTGTATGATAACCGGAAAAATAGCGGTATGGCCTAATGCTGAGTCAATGCAAAAAATTAACTGTACCTAAAAAAATAATCGGGATCCATCAAGTTGTGGAAGCTGAATGGATGGATGGACAACAGACTGCAAAGGCTTATTCAAGACCACTGCAGAATAACCAACGGCCGCCGGAATGATTTCCACAAACAACACCTAACCAATAACTAGGGTACGCTGTAAAAATGCCAATTTATAAGTCCCCAGTAAGTCTATGCTTGCAAATTTGGCATGTTTATGCATGAATTATATGATAATATTTCTGCGACTTTAGGAGTTATCTGCATAGCATCATATATGGCAGTTATCCTCATTTTCCGTTATAAGAAGACAATTGCAGGTTATGTAGAACCTATTTTCTAAAAACCAAACTAGCCGTTTAAATTTCTGGTTACAAAGGAGGCCAAAAAAGAAGAACATAGCCACTATAACTAAAACACGGAACCAAGAGGTATTATGTATCCCCATAACCTGTGGCTGCCAGCAAGCGGAGGGCACACATAAGTTAAATGCATCAAACACTGCAAATAGCTATCACTGGCTGACCAGCATTTCAACTGCACTTGAAAAGAAAGGGGACATGGGCTTGCAAATACAAGTAAGCATCATTCAACGATGAGTTCAATTTAGAACAAGTATAAAAGTATAAATTCACGCTACAGCATCAATAGGATAAACACAACACATCATCCTTGAAAGAAAATTTCAGAGATCATTAAAAAGTAACATAATATCTTCGGGACGAATGACTACAATTGCAATTATCTCATTATGTGATACATTTCTCAGATATGGTCTCTTTGCTATGTACCCTTAATGGCAGTAGTACTTTAGTGAAAAGAATACCTATTAGTCCTACTTATCAGTACAAAGAACATAAAGGGTACAAATATGCAACTACGAGAAGTTTTTTGTTTTCTTTGGCGAGTGAAACTGCGAGTAGTTAACATCAATAATTCCCTGTGCTATTTCTCATCATTCATTGTCTTTGGTATCTGTTTCCGGTGCTGTATTGACAGCGCTCATCAGATCATCAAATTTGTCAGACTTCCCCAACACGATCTCAATCTATGACTCGAGGAAAAATAAAATGGTAAACAATAGCCATAACAGGATAAGATGATATTATAACACAGTTTTAACGAGCACATATCACTATAAATGAAATCAATGGAATGGCAGAGGGATATCAAGAGCACCTTAGCTTTCTGAACCAATCGTCCTTTGTTCTCATCTTTCATGCCTACTGTGGAGGTCAGTACTTCTGTTTATTCCCCACATGAACAGATGGATAGAAATATAAAATCAGCTGAGTGTGTGAGACAATCCTTGGCATTAGAGAAGCGGGATCAGAAGGGAATCTTACTCTTCTCAGTAGCCAATCCATTGTTCTTCAATATCTCTGCTATTGTGACAACTGTGGTGATTGCTGCGGCAAGAAGTGAAAATAAATTTAAGGAAGCATCATGGCTGAAACAGAAGCATTCCTTTCTGTGTTTCTATTCTCCTTCAAGAGAGTGCTTGTCCGAACAAAAAAGAGGACATTCCACATAACACAGATTGTATTTTGCAGAAACTGTTTTCCTCTTTAATTAGCAATGCATCACAACACTATATTCCAGACAATAGCATACATGTATATATATTTTTTAAGGGGTGGGGGGAGGGGGTGAGGGGGCCATTGTGGCATTCTTTTTCCTCTGTATGTTTACATCCCTTCCCCATGCGACATGGTATAGCAACGATGGCTTATTGGTCCTTAACCTTCAACCTAGAGTCATAATGTATCCTTTCATGGTAGATACCTCCCAAAGCAAGGCAAAAACATCCCAAATTTAGGCGTAAAGGTTTATTGGAAAGGTCCTCCTATACAAGTATAAGCTATAAGATTGTTGCATTGAACATACCCATCCCCAAGGCTGAGAGCTCAACTTCATTATGCTGCTGTATATATCTCTGCAACAAAGAGTAAACATTTTTAGAAGTAGAAGCCACAGGTAGCTACAGGAAATATGCTAAGCGTGAATTATGGAGAAATCATAGCAATGCCTATCACTAACTAGCAAATGAGGAAAGATATCCTTTTTAAGCACATAAGATTGATGCAAGAAAACCCTTTTACTGATGAAACATAAAGGAAAGAGATTAAAAATCAGATTTCAAAACATTGGATCATTTGTTTACATAAACAACAACAACGAACCCTTAATCCCAAACTTAATTGGGATTCGGATACATGAAACGTTTCTATCCATACTTATCCCATAGTTCCTCGAAAACCAAGAGATAACCACAAAATTTTATCATTAGTTTCTGCATTGATTAAACACCTATCACATGGAAAACACCAATTGTTCCCCACAAACAAAGGATCCATCCCAACACAACTAATTCTTTTCCAAAGAAAAGAAGTCCTTAACATCGCCACATAAAAAGAAAAGCAAATACCATGTTTAACAATGTCAAAGTCATATGTAGAATATAGTTAACAAGTTTTTCCATCAACCAAAAACAATGTACTGTAGTGAGTGCGAACAACAAGAAAAACACTCAAAGAAAAAAAAAAATCAAACGCTGCAAAAACCACCCCAAGAAACAAGAAATTAAAAAAAGAAAAGAGAGACAAGGAGGACGAGAACATCATGATAATCCCAAAAGAAGACAAAACAAGACAAAATACAAGACACCCATTTGAGGAATACACGTTACCTTGGCGAGATTAACATAAAAGAAGAGCGGTTTCTTGGTGTTAGACACTTGAATTCTGTTCTTCTTCTGCAATGCCTGAGCCGCCCCAGCCCCCGCCGCCGCTTTCACTTCTGTGGCTGGTGCTTCCGGTGAGGCTGTTGCGGTTACTGTCTCCACCGTCATTTTCTTTTTCCTTTTTCTTTCTTCTTCAGGCTCCCTCTTTGTGATTTTTCTTACACTTTCTCTTGCTTTCCTACGGAGCGGGAGAGTTGGGTTCTTGAAGAAAAAAATGATTGATGGGTTCGTGAAAGTAGAGGAGACCGTTAAGTTGGTTTCATGGCTAGTCTTAATGAGACACGTGTTGGCGTTTTAGTGATCTTTGACGTGGTAAGAGAAATAGACGGACCCTTTTATTTATTTATTTATTCTTTAAATTGACGAATGGGTTCCAGATTATAAAACTGCCAGATATTGAAGTTATAGGCTTATTAAATTTTTGTAAATTAAATTAATAATATTATTGTTGTTGTTGTTGTTATTTTTATTATTTTCAAACTCGATTTAGCCAATTAACACAAGGCGTTTGTCTCATAGCGGGCAATGAGAATTTGAAAGGGAATGAGATTTGAATCATGCATTTCTATACTCACCTTCTTCTTCTTCTTCTGCTTCTGCTTCTTCTTCAGGTTAGGACTCTCCCTGTTATTTAAAGTTCACGTTTTAGAAGAATTTATAAGATTTGAAGTTAAAATTTTGGATCTTTCCTCAGAATTTTACCCTTTGTAGTTAAATAGGTTTGGACTAATTGGTTTTAACTTGTGTATTTTATACTATGATGCCTTATAATTTGGTATCGAGAGTCCTAAACAGAGGTTCATATTTCTTATTTCGTATTATATTTAGGTGATATCATAAGTTAGTTTGTGCATTATCGTTTATCTTTTTAATCTAGTCAAATATATATATATCCACACCTGATCGGCAATCCACAAAGAACTATTATTCTTATAACCCGACCCCAGGAATCGAATAATTATCAACAACGCACGTTCATGTCGCAAGCCTAGAAAACATTGATATTTGTGGAATTTCGTTGCCTGGAAGTGGGAATTGGGATGTTTAAAAGAAGAATAATGGCGACAACCATGGGAAGTTGGGTCAGGTCTGGTCCTGATCTGTGAAGACCAACCATATATTTTTTGAGCCGGGCATTGAGATCATGGATTCGCAAACCCAATACATATGGTAGCCTTTACATTGCTGTTCCATATGGTGTTCTACAAGAGATTACTTTGAAGTTAAAACCAACTAGTGGCCTGTAGCCACACCAGTAACAGGTGACTCCGATTTGAAACCACAAGGACAAGGACAAGGACATCAACTTCACAACAAACTTTTCATTAAGAAGCAAAAGAAAAAGAGAATTCGGTGAGAGCAACAAGAATTAAACAGCAGAACGCGAAGAGCGAAGGCTTTAGTACAAGGTCCTAATCAATCATAGACTCCTATTCAACTCAATGCAGAACGTGGATGCTGCTTGCGGTCCCAAACAGAAAAGTCTTCGAACACTAAAACGTACTGGACATTGCCGTAGTTGGTTCAGAATTGGCTTACCCCTTTCGTGTGCAAGAAGGAAATGGATGTTATAGAACCAAATGAATTTTACACGTGAGAGAAAGATTGTCGGTGAATGAGGATCAAAAATGGTGGGACAACAGCATCTTATAACAGACATGTCCTGTTTGGACACACTCGAGATCAAGAAAAAACTATGCATGTGTCTTGGAGGAACATGTACACATGCCCCTCCCCACCGTCACAAAGCACCGAAAGAGAAAGAAGGGATTCAATACAAATTTACGTTACATTATTATAATTATTAAATATATATTTATAATTTATATCATTTATTATTATAATCGTATAGGATGAAGCTACGTTTGAAAAGAGTTATGATCTTGTAAACCTTCTCTACTCAATCATTTCCCATAATTATAAACGGCCTTTGGCGTTGATCATTTTCTGTTTTAGAAACACCCCCCTGATGATACAGTTACAACTGGGAAAATATTATTGTGAAATTAGATTTTTTTTTTTTTTTTTTTTTGAGCATAGAAATTTGAGTAATAATTACATTGCTCTTATAATTAGAAATTATCTGTGATGCAAAAGTAGTGTTCTATGTAGTATTTCCCAAGTTTTATAAAACTAAAAAATGAGAAAGAAAGAAATATAAAAGTAAATCCCAATTTGCATGGTCAATGACAAAACATAGAATAAGATTAGCAGGACTTGAATGCTGTACCTAAGAGATTTCAAAAAAGGTATTTTAGTAATAATATTAGAGAAACGAGACATAGGTATGTTTTGTTAAAGCAGATCTTTTATTCTTCAGCACGTCCACGTTCTGCGCTTGTTTGCCTGTCCTTTCCTCTTTTTCGCTAATGGAACCAACCCAGAAAATGAAAGCACGTACCTATCCGACAAGAGCCTACATAGCTTTCCAGTTTCCATATTACAATAACACAGTTTACACCTTATCCAAACCTATGTGTGCATAGGACAGGACCTTGTGTTATTGCCACAAGATCAAAAACCCCATTTTAAATGGATTTCTTTTTGTGGGTATCGGTCAGTTTTATAGAAGTGGACAACAGCCATGCACACCTATATAAAAATTATATATAAAAAAAAAGTAAAAAAAAAAAAGTGATTTAATTTTCATCATTTTTTTAGCCTTTCTTGATGGGCAAGGGATGGAGTTAGCAATATGGTTCTATACAATTATGTTTTTCACGGATTTTTCGTTAAGAATAATTGACCTTTTGTTTAAAATTACAATCATAGTTTGGAAGCTAGCATTTTGAGTTGAACTTAATTTTATTAGTGTTTAATAAATAATAAAATTTATATTTAATGGAAATGCACTACAATTTAAACAGATATTTCAAAAAAATGCAATATTTTTAAATAAAAAAAAATAAAAAAATTGAAATGCAGTTTACTAATATTTTAATATAATAATTTGTATCATTACATAAAATAATAATTATTTAATTATATAAAAGAGTTGTTTTATAATTATTTTCATTTTTTTATTATAATTTTTTTAAAAATTTTTCTTTCCCAATCGCTATAAATGATTATCAAATAATTAATGACATTTAATAATAATATATTTTATCATTGTCAATTGTCAACTACCACCACAAAATTTAAATACAATTTTAAACAGACCTTAAAATATATACCGAATAAACATTGTTTTCCACTTCTTTTTCTGGGCAAGCTGTTGCAAGCAAGAAGATTTAAGAAGAAAAAAACCAGGCCTTGCTAGCTTAGCGGGCAAGCAAAGAAGTGTTTTACTATGATTTCCACGAAGGGCTACGATTCAAGTGACATAATCATCGCTGCTTCGTAAGTGGCCGTTTGGCACCTCATATATATATATATAATAATAATAATAATAATAATAATAATAATAATAAAAAGAAGCTTGTGTGGACTGACATGATAATCTCGTATATTAGGGGAAGGGTACAATTTGTAAAATGTTTTGGGTTCCATGTAAGGCTTCAAAGTCTAAGCTTCAGTTTGAAGATCATTTGGCATTGAGGTATAGGAAATTCTTAAGTGAAAATTTATGAAGCATATACATCAATGGCGTTGTTATAGTTGTTGAAAATAATAGATTCACATTCACTTGATTCAAAAGAAAAATAACGAATCATTTTCCTTAGAAAAATTGAGGAATTTCTTATGAGAATGGAGACAAACGTTTTTTTTTTTTTTTTTTTGGGGGGGGGGACTTTTATATATGTATAATTCAGTATAGAAAAACACTTGTTTTCGACCAACTTACCACCATACACAATCAATAAAGCAATCGTTTTAAAATATATATATATATATATATATATAAATTATTTCAATATAATGTCTTATTTGGATCTGGGTACTCGCGAATGCATATGCTTCCAGGAGACCCACTTTTTCTCTTTCTTCAAGTAAGATCAAAATTGGAAGGATACGCATAAAGATGTGGATGCCCCCACAAACTGTGTTGGCACAATCACACAATTCCCCTTTTTCTTGATCAAACTATTCCCCTTTTTCTTGATCAAACTATTTTGCCGCCTAGTGCCTCCTTCCACTTCCATGCCATGAACATTTTCTTGCCATTTGGTACACCAAAAAATTAGGTCATCCATTGGTCCCCCACCTTCTTGCTAGTGTGATATCCTTGAATACGAAAGGAAATGGGACCATAGACCCTTTCTTCAGAGAGATGCTTACCCATTTTCAAATGTGTACTCAATTTCCTTCTTAGACCTGTTCATGATGCCATTGGGTCAATGGTGTAGTCGTCGCTACCTGTTTTATAGTATGGACGGTTTGGGATTTTATTGTTCCACTTTCAACTTTTCTTGAAAAATGGCAATTCAAAAAAAAAAAAAAAAAAACTTTGTGGCCAATGCATCTTTGCCTGGCTTCTTTGTTTGTGATATTCTTTTTTCCCTTGTTGGGGTCAAATTCAAACTGGAGTTCTAAGAGTAAGAAAATCATGATCCCATCATCTATTAGTCTTCAATGGCCATTCAATTACAATAAAAGGACCATAAAATTTATTAAAATATTCATAATTATGAGAGAGTAATAAAGTAATTTTTTTAATTTATTGTTATAATAAAAAATTGTAATTGATATATATATATATATATATATATATATATATATATATATAAACTTTCCATGCACTCAATAAATACGATCAACTAACTTTTCTTCTACATAATTATATTTGTTAGTAAGCATTAAAGAAGACAAAAATTAACGTAATATTGAATTTTGGTACGGTGGACCATTTGACTGATTCGATTAATCAATGGCTTAATTGCGTTTGAAGACAGACAATTGAGGGATAAGGGGGGGTGGTGGTGGGGTGGAGGGAAAATTTTTCCAAGAAAACGGTTCATCCTTTTTGACCATTTGGAACATTGGATGGTGACAGAATTTATAAATATTGAGCAAAAAGTCTAACCCATATCGAACGGAAGTTCAAATACGGCATCGAATAAGTTTTTTTTTTTAATTATATATATATATATATATATATATCAGACCCAACTAGTCAATGAATAAAAAATAAATATAAAAAATAAAAAATAAAATAAAAATACCACAATAATGTATTCTAGCCATGTCGTTTTCTTCTCTGGTCATATTAACTCTTTTTTTTTATTATTATTTTTTTCCTTTTGTTTTTTTTGGCTTCTTTAACTAGTTTGACTGTTAAGGAATGTTGGATATAGTAATTAACTCGACAATTGAATGGATAAAAATTACATTCTTTCATTAACTATAACATGAACTTTGTATTGGGTGTGTGCCCTGCTGTCCAACTTTTGTGAACAGCGCATTGAGTTACATGTTCGTTCCCTCGTGATAGTAAAAGAGAAGCTGCAATGTTCAGGAAGATCACATTACAAAAATTATAGAATACTGAATCGTCCATTCAATATCTGGGGGTGAGAATTGTGAATGCATAAAAGGTCAGAGTTAATGTTGTCGACAAGAAGCTTTTTGAATAGTAAAAGACTCGTGAACATCATCCAGCATGGCTGACATCTACTCCAATTTAATTTTAAGTAAGTTTTATTAGGAAATTTTTACCGTACCTTTTAAGTGAAAATGACCCGAGGGCTTTTATATCTTCGCTCTGTTGCAGAGCAGCCAAGGTGGAAAAATGGATCAGAAATTGCCTTCTTGGAATCTAAAAAGATAACTACTACACAGATTCATTTCAAATCCATTGAGACTTGACCAAAGTCAGTTTGACCATACTTTCAAATGTTTATGAGTTATTACCATATCTTGTGAATTTTGAACAAGAAAAGGACAACAAGAATAATATCCCATGTAATGCAACTGTCTTGTGATCATCAACCACCGACCAAGAACACAATCAGCCTCAAGAAGAACAAAAAATAAAGAATAAATAAATAAAAAAAGAGTTATCTTTGTTCTTTAGAAGGTCTACTACCTTCCTCAATTTAAAGCTGTGCATGTTTGAGGAATGAGTGCTACTCAACTCATTTGTTCACACAAGAGGAATGGTAATGAGACTCAGAGCTGCTTGCTTTTCTCAAACAGAAATCCCTTAGATGCAAGATTACTAGCATCAGATGGATTATGGATGTTTGCACCCTGAAGAAATGGCAAACATGTAATGGCATACCGTGTTAACATGGTTTTTATTCCGGAATAATTTTTTTTTTTTTATATATATATAAAAAAAAGAAAAAAATTGTAAAATTTTTATAATTAAATTCTCAATTTTTTTATATTTTTATTTAAAGTTTATATATTTTTTTAATTCGTTTTAAATTAATCATTTCAATTGATAAACATCAATTAACTAATAATTTTTATTTGATCAATATATAATTTTTAACTATTTTGATTGATTTTTGTCTAAAAAAATTAATTTAAAAAATAAAAAATTTTAATTATAAAAATTATATCCAACAAATTAAAACCTCATTCGCAAGGCAACAGCAAGTCATTTGCCCAAATCTCACTTAGTACCTATAAAATATTACTGTGTAATTATATTTATTAACACGTATTTCAAGCTATTAAAATTATATCGAGTTGTTGGCATTTGTTTAAAACTCCTCAAAGGAGGGCAGGAGACAAAAATGTCAATTAAGTTTAAATTCTAAAAATGTTTATATATTGACTTATTATTTCTCACTAACCGACTAAAAAAATAAAAACATTTCATAAAATAATAAAAAAATTACATCCATGTAATAAATTAAATTCGTTTCGAATTTCAATGTCAGTTTTCGTATTATATATTACAATCGTTCAAAATTTTTCATTTTTTTAAAATATATAATTAAAATTAATAGTAAAAATTATATATAAGTGTAATATTCACAATAATATCATTAATCTAATTTTTATAATTATAAAATTTTTATATTTTATTAAATAAAAAAATTAATATTTTATACATAATATAAAAATTAATTTTGTTTACGATAAATTTATTATACCTGACAGGATAGGAAGGAAAAAAAATGAAAACTGAAAACATTGTCATCATGGTAATACGATGCCGTTTAAAGGGGAAAGAACGGCTCTATAAATATCAAACCTCTCAGAGCAAAATCACACTGTTCAGAAAAAAAAAAGGTGCAAAATCAGGAAAAAAAAAATTTCTCTTCATTATTATTATTATAAGTTTTTACTTTTAGAATTTAGAGAGATAGAGAGAGAATGAGACGGAGAGACAAAGAGAAACAAACATTTGTAAGAGAGAGAAGTTTAAAGATCTTGACAGATCGGCCCAGAATTGTAAGAAAATTTCTATCACATTATTGCTGTTAACGGGGGTTATGTTTTGTGTGTTTTGCTGATTTATTTGGGTTTTTGTTGTAAGAGGAAAATCAGTCTGGTTCGATCTTTGTAAGGTGATTGTCTTCCTTCTTTGGTCTCTTCGGTTCACTATTTTTAACGTTTCTCTTTCATTTTAGCTTCCCTTTTGAGGTTTGAGCTGTCTAGTGGTTTTTTTTTTTTAAAAAAAAAATTTCAGATTTTGAGGGTCTTTAATATGCTTACTTAGAAAGGAGGGATCTCGGCAGTTTTCATCCATCATTTTCTTTCTGGTGTTTTCAAGTTATGCCATTGGTGATAAAAAGTTGGGTCATTTCTGTTTTCTTGGCTTATCTTTTTGTTCTTCTTCTTGTGTGTGTGTGTGTGTGTGTGTGTGTGTGTTTTTTTTCTTGTCGATTTGTTCCATGCTTTTTAAACTTATTTTGTGGGCAGCCCCTTCCTTTTTGATGAATGCTTTTTTATTTCTGTGATAATTGGGTGCTTAAATGAATTTACTATCTTTCCATTTTGAGTGCCATGTTTTAATTGAACTCCCTCTTTACGTCTCTCTCAGGTTCTTCCCTTATTCATTTTGATTTTAAGTTAACACGTGGATTGCGCTTTGTGCTTGTTAAGTTGGTTTGCTGGCCTTCAACCAATTTTTTTTATTATTATTTTTACATTTTTTTGGATACCTAGTCTTTCCCTTAGTATCACTCTATGTAGACAGGTAATCCTCAGTTTCAACTATTTTTGCTTTGCTCCAGATATATATATATATTTTTAACTACTTGCTGATCTACTATTTTCCATGTATTTAACTACTTTATGGGATTTCCCCCGGGGAAGCACGAAAAGATTTAAGAGAAAAATCATAATCATTACATATCTGATAGTTGCTGAAGGACTTGTACACCTCTCATTTCTTAATTTTTTTCCCTCTTTTTTTTTTTTTTTTAAAGGGAGGGCATGGATAACTGGGAAGAGAGTTAATATCATCTATAACATATCAAAATGGGCAAAATTAAGGCAAAATGGGATTGTTAGTTAGGTGTTCAAGGGGGGTTTTCCATTTTTTCACTGATTTGTATAGGTTTATTTAGGATCTCTCTCTTTGCCCTCTCCCTGTCCATTTATGCATGTGTACTGTATTCATTTAAGTAGGTATGTAGTAGCTATATATGCACATGCACATGTATGTATGGATGTGTGTGTGTGCTTATGTTGCGGGTTGGGGTGCAACTTATTATCCCAATCCAACTATAAGATGCACAATTTGCCAACTGTAATGGAACTCTTTGATTCCCAGCATGGATTTTTTGGTTGTTTGGTGCTTTCTCTTGCCATCTGTTTGATTGTTTTTTTTCACAGATTTTCCTAGTTTTAGCCATGAAAGGGTAGGAAAAAGAGTTGTCTTTTGATAGAGATTAAAGTGGTTGAGTTTTATTTTTAATTCAACATCTTTGGCACTTTCTATTTGTTTGATTGAATAATGAAATCATTAAAGCACTAAAAGAACTTTGCCTCTTCACGTCCATGGTAACAAAAGCTTCTTTGATTTCCTAGGCTTTGTTATCTTTGCGTCAAGCTAAAGTAATTTATTTGTGATTTGGAGCTAACATATCTTCTCTTGTCAGGCATTATGAAGTTAAAGCTGTTACTTTTTTGTCAGTTTGATGGGACGAGAATTTACTGATGCACACATGGACAAAAAGCTGAATGGTGTTGTATTGAAATTGAATCATGTTTCACATGATGTAGCCCATGTTGCTCCTAGAATTTCTGAAGATACCATTGAAGCAAAGGAATACGAGAAGGAATGCACTGCAGGAGACTTTATTGTTGAAAGCTCTAGTGAAAAGCACGACGTGTTATGTGTCAAAAGCACAAATTTTGGTGCTGATCTTGCTGAGGAAAAAAATCAGAAATCTGTTGCTCAGAAGTCAAGCACCGATAAAAATTCTGGTTCTCCAAAACCAAAATTTGGTGGTATTGGAAATGCTTGCGTACAAGAAACAGTTCCACTGCCATGTGCTCTAGCAACTGAAAAGCATGCAGGTGTGAATAAGTCAGCAACTGTGAACAATTTGCAGTCCCCTACTGTTGCAAAGATTTCACAGGTAACTACAATGCTAAATGTCATTACTTGGAAACAAGCAAAATTTTCTGGTTTTGTCTTCACTTATTCAGAGCCATGTGCATTTTAGTTATTTTTCCTTTTCCTTCCTGTCCCTGCCCCCAAAAGTTTCCCTTTGTGTGGTGGCTCTAATTTGTGTCCATTTGCAATTTTTTGTTTGATTGCTGAGGTGTTAGGGTGATCTACCTCTTCTTGTTTTTTTATTGACTAAAGTGGTTCTACTCTGATATGTTGTTAACTGATATGTTTTGTCCTTGTTTAATTTGAGTTGGATTTGTTTTATCCCAATACTTAACCTGACCTACAAGTATTAATTGATTTTTCTGGTTTGCAATAATGGTAAGATGAGCAATTCACCTAAGCTTCATGGCTGCTTGAAGTTTCTATTGCTTGCATGTAGCTGAAATTTTGGGATGAGATATGAAGTTACCCTCCAACTTGTATTAATTTGTGTTGGATTTGTTTTATCCCAATACTTAACCTGACCTACAAGTATTAATTGATTTTTCTGCTTTGCAATAATGGTAAGATGAGCAATTCCCCTAAGCTTCATGGCTGCTTGTAGTTTCTATTGCTTGCATTTAGCTGAAATTTTGGGATGAGATATGGAGTTACCCTCCAACTTGTTTTAATTTGTGTTGGATTTGTTTTTTCCCAATACTTAACCTGAGCTACAAGTATTTTTTTTTTTTTGTGGTTTGCAATAATGGTGAGATGAGCAATTCACCTAAACTTCATGGCTGCTTGAAGTTTCTATTGCTTGCATGCAGCTGAAATTTTGGGATGAGCTATGAAGTTACCCTCCAACTTAATAATGCTATAAATTTTCATTTGAAAACACTGATTTTGGTTATTTTTTTCCTGCAGCCAAATTCACCTCTTATGGCAAAGAAGCCATTACAACCTGTCAGTAAGGATCATCTTGATGAAGACGACAGTTGGTCTGTTGTTTCCTCGTATCCTTTTCTGACTTAAACAAATTACATTCTTACCATTTTTCTGCCAAAGATGTGGGGAAAATAGAAGGGCCTTTCCCTGGGAACCTTTGTTCTCTTTTGAATATTGTTTTGTTGTGACTTTAAATGTTATCCTTAGCAGTGTGTAGTAATGCTGCATCTGTCAAAACAGTTAAATCTGTAACCATTGGAACAGCTCCAACATTTAGATCCACTGAACGTGCAGAGAAACGGAGGGAGGTATTTTCTCATCTGATACTTATGTGAAGCATGTTCCTACTTTTATTTTTTGGTTAAATTCTTAACAGTTGTCTCACATCTAATAAGCTAATTTTATTCATTTTTGTGATCTAGTTTTATTCAAAACTAGAAGAAAAACACCGAGCTTTGGAGTCAGAGCGAAGCCAAGCCGAAGCAAGGAGCAAGGTAGACTTCTTTCTTTTTTGTCTTTAAGGTACCATGTTTTTGTGGGTCAAGTATCTCTTACACTCAATATGTCTCTTACAAGCAGTATATTTACATGTTTTCATGTCTCTGTGTTTTCGGGGGAGGGGATGTGGTAGCTGGTGGGAGGTTTGATAGTTTGTCTGCTTGTTCAATTCAAAGGATTATTTTTCCCTCTTTTAGGAAGAGCAAGAAGCGGCCATCAAGCAGCTTAGAAAGAACATGGTATACAAAGCAAATCCAGTGCCAAATTTTTACTATGAACCACCTCCACCGAAGGCTGAATTGAAGAAGGTATGTGACTAGAACTTTTGTCCCCATTCTTGTTGATGCTTTGTGTAGGATGTCTTTACATAGGAGTTTACATTTTTCAATGCCAGCTCCCATTGACCCGACCCAAGTCGCCAAACTTAAACCGCAGAAAGAGTTGCAATGATGCAATTCAATCATCTCAAAAGGACGTGGGAAAGCATTGTGCTCGGCATCGCCACAGTATAGGTCACCACAAAGAAGTTTCTGCTGTGCCCAAGTCTGCCAAAGTTAAGGTTCAGGTCAGCCCACAAGCCACAAATGGCACACGCAAGATAAAAAATCGAGCTAAACCAGAACACGTTACCCCAAAAGGCAATGCCGACAGGATCACTGAGCAGACAAATTTGGACATCTCCGTTTAAGTCATGAATGACTGGTTTTTACTAACTTTTTAGTTGGAAAACATCTCCATGTTTCCTTAATTGTGATGTTGGATGTTTCTGAGAGAGAAATGGCCTGCCTTTTTTGGGGTGCGAGGACTTCTTCATGTGGTTTTGTGTCAACGTGAACTGTATATACATGTCATGTCTATATATAGATATGAGTTTATTATGATTCTCATATGGACCACGTCTCTTAACATTCATCGTCTTATGCCCCCCTCATCTCCTTCCAACATTTCACCACCCAAAAAACCCCAGACGATGGCTTGCATTTCCAAACCCAATAGAAAGAGGCCCTCCACGGAAGGATGGATGGCCCCATACCCAGATCCAAGAACTGCAAGAAAACGTTCAATCAAAGGAGCAGGTTGCCTTCATTGCCGCAGTTTCAGTTATATGAAAATTTTCCAATAAATTGCTCCAAGATTCTAAACGAAGAGGAAGGCCCAAATGACTCTTTACTACTTAGAAGAACCTCAACCGGAAAACAAAGAGAACGAAATGAACACTTTATGGTTGGTAGCATGAACTGGGAAACATTCTTACCATACTTTTGACAGAGAGCTCAACCCAATTTAGAAACACCATCCGTAATCACAACTCAGTGGAGATAAAACCAAATCGAAATCGCCAGTTGTAATGCAATGATTTGCTTAAAAGGAGAGATAAAAAAACAAAAAAAAAAAAAAGAAGGAAGAGATAAACATTGGAAGAAAACTGAAAATTCAAGCCACAGCCATGTTAGTTACAGCTAATTACTACATTAACCATGCGTTAACAAGCGAATTTACAATTGCACCCCCCACGCGACTCCTAATCCCTGAGAAAGAAATAGGGGACCCCACCCTCACTTCCTCGCCTTCTTCGCCGGCGACTTTACGGTCTTCGGCTTCTTCGCGCTCTTCACCGGAGCGGCCTTCTTAGGCTTTGCCACCTTCTTTCCCGGCGAAGTCGTGGTCGCCGTTTTTTCCGCCCTGGCTGGCTTAGTCACCGCCTTCGAATTTGGCCTCACTGTTGCATTTGCCTTAGCTTTCGGCTTGGCAGCTGCCTTCGCCTTGGCTACTGGAGCCTTCGCTCCGGACTTTGGGTTTGCCGTAACCTTAGGCTTAGAACCGTATGCTTTCTTCACCGCGGGGAGCTTGTAAGAGTTCTTGACCTTGACGAGCTTGCCGGAGGCAACGAGCCGCTTCAATTGAAGCAAGAGAAGCTTCCTGAAATTTGGAGGCAAGTCCTTTTGCTTCTCCTCGATGAACTTCGTGATAGCGTACTGGCTCGATCCTGTCCTCTCTTTCAAAGCCACAATCGCCACGCTCACCATCTGAAAAAAACAAAACAAAAAACATATAAAAAACATAATACTGTGAAGTTTTAAAAGATCCAAAGAGAGAAAGAGAATGGAGGAGGGGAAATTACCTCATAGAAGGACGGGTAAGCGCGTGGAGTTCGTGGCTTCTTTGCGCCGGCGCCGGCTTGCTTTTTGGCTTTCGGCATTTTAGGATTGGTGGTCGCAGCTACTGGTGCATTGGTCGTGGCTACAGCGGTTTCCGCCATGGAATTAGATCAGCCGATACCAATCGCAACGAACTGTAAGAGAGAAAGAGATCTAAAGAGAATCGGTTAAGAGAGAAAGGAGGGAGACGGTTTTAAATAGAAAGGAATGGTGTGTTGTGATTGGTGGAGAGGCATGTGACACGGATCGAGAGAATTGAAAAGGAGTTTTGAATTAGGACTGTTGGATCATGTGATTTATCTACGGTTATAAATCAACGCTTGGGGAGGTGGTGGATTGAAGGGATGCTGTGGTGTGAAAAGATACATGGGCTGGCCCTTTTTTGAGTTGTGTTTTTTTTTTTTTTTGTATAGCCCGTAATGTGTGCTGGTTTCTGTTGGATTTTAACGTTATTTGAAGACTTAGATTGGGTGGGGAATTAAGCTTTTTAGCTGAACTTTTGTAGTGTAATTGCATCCCTACATGCTAACATGACTTGCTGATTGTGTGTTCTAAGTTCATCAAAATAGCAAACAGCAAAGGTTGGTTGAAAGAAATTGCATATGGTTCAATGAAGCATCATCATAATAAAGGGCATTCAACTAATGCATGAGGCTGCTGGCTTTGCCCTTTTAGAGATGGGAAAGAGTCGCCTATGCAGCCTTCTTCCTTCTGCAATTTTGTAATACACAATATTTTCCAATCTAAATCAGAACCCATCATTCAAAACTACGACTTAAGCGAAACAAGAGATTTAAGTTGAATATTAAGCTAGAGAAAATTTACACTTTTTTTTTTTTTAAAGAAGAAAAAAAAAAAAAAAAAGAGAGAAAGAGAAGAAAAGAAGAAAAGAAAACCTCCTATTCTCTTCTATATAAAAGCAGCTCAAACCAGACTCACCCATAAGGTTAAATAATAAATGCTCTAATCTCCACTATCTCTAGTTTCAGGCTTGAAGCACTTGATAATATAAACAGCAGTGATTTAGAGACAAAGTCCATCCCATTTTGGTTGGATCACACTACAATTGCAAATTCTGCTGTGAGATGAAATTGAGACATCTACTGCTTCTCATGTATTGGCAGATTGTGATGCAAGGTATCTGGAATGGTTGTGCTCACCCTCATATGTGACTTTTAGCATAGAAGGGTCCTCTAAGCATCTCTCAACATGCTTCCTTGCTGGGCAACCCCTGGCACTGCTACATTTATAGTATCCCCTGCACCATAGATGGTATGGCAATAATCATAATAGCATAGTTATATGACTTGCAGCACAAAACAGCAGACATGTAAATGCCACCTATCTGTTATATAGAAGAAGCTGTTTTAAGGAAGAGCAATTCTCCGAATCTTTTATCAGTATATTTGAAAATTAATGGCTAAAGTGTAGGAATGTGTTACAAAAAAAAAAAAAGCCTGATTTAGATGTACCTTGGATGTGGAGAGCCCTTAATTGGCTTTTGCCCATATTTCCTCCATGAATACTCATCGGGAGGAATATCTGCCACCTTATTACTAATAGCAGGCACCTTTATAGATCTTTTCACCCTCAATTTCCTGCAAAAAGGACCATAAAAATTACAATCAAAATGAGATTAAAAAAAAAAGGATATTTTGATTTTTGTGTAGGGATTTGAATCTGACCTCCTTTTTGAACAGTCACATTTGCTGCTGCTACCGCATTTGAAATTCCCATCTTCTCCTCTGACAGAACACCTCCTCCGTGTGTGCTGTGAGAACTTATTAGATGATTGAGGCACACCAATCAAATGGAATGATTCTCCACCAAAGTTGGTCACAGTATTATCCAAGCTCAAAGAGGATACAAATGACCTTGTTGAAGACATAGTTGGTGTGCAGCTGGAGCCATCAAACTCGAGGTTTATGGCACTATTACTCCTAGAGTACAAGAAATCAGCTTGATGTTTCATTTGTTGCTGGTGCTGCTGAATCTGCATCCTCTGTAGCTGTTGCTGCTGCTGTTGAAATAATTGGTAGTGCTGTGATGTTCTTACTTGGGAAATTTGGAGAGGGGGCCTGGTTTGTGAGTTCATCTCAAGTACTGGTTTTTCCAGAAACATGTTCCGTGGACTTTGCATAAAAGGTCTAGACTTGAAATCCATTTCAGGTGCTGGGGTTTCCAGAAAAGTAGGAGGCACAATTTGGAGGGGCTTAGGTGCAAAAATTGTTTGGCAATTGGGACTCTCTAGGAGGATGCTTTGAGGCAGAGATGAACGAAAATTCTTCAACTCTCTTACTTTTCCATGGCCTAAACTAGTGTTTAAAAGAGAAACCACTCTCTTAAACTTGCACACTGCCTCTGCAGTCTCCACCATCAAGTTCCTATACTGAACTTGATCTTTAGCTTGGCTCAACAAGCCGAGAACTTCATGGCAACTCTCAATAGCTGCCTTGTGTGCCTCCTCAACCTCTTCCATACTCAACCAAACTCGGAAAATAGGCCTTAGGTTGTCAAGACTTTTAAATCCGAATAGACAATGACATCAATCAAATAGCTAAATCGTTGTTTTTTTTTGAAAAAAAAAAAAATTAAAAGTCAAATAGCTAAAACTCTCATCACAAATCAAAATACTCAGAAAACCATTTCCAAAAATTCCAAAAAATCCAAAAAAATGGCTTATACGCAATTAGAAACTTGTTGGAAACATAACCAAAGGGAGGAGGACTAAAGGCTCAAAGTTAAATCAAATACAAAAATGAAAACTTGCCCTTCTTTGTTGCTCATCCTGAGCAGGAAACCCAGCAAGAACTCTGACTAGAGGGGGAAATTTTGTGGCAACAACTACAACAACAGAACTTGCAAGTTTTGATCGGTGGTGTCTCCTTGGATTACCCCACGGTGCGAAAATCAAGACTGAAGCTTTATTTCTGGGACTTGCTAAGCTGACCCAAAAGAAACAAAGTTCCTCTTTTAGATAACTTGAAAACTAAAGATTAATAAACCAAGCCATCGTAGAAATAAAAAAATAAAATAAAATAAAATAAAGAAATGGCAAAGAATCCAAGGAAGAGAGAGACTGCGCTTTAGTTTTAGTAAGTTATTTTCAGTAGTGGCAGAGAGATAGAGAGAGAGAGAGAAACAAAAGCGGGTCTGACATCTGTCAAAGATCCTGATGGTGGTCCCACCATAGACCAAGTGAACATATGCCCTTTGTTTTTGTGTTTTTTATTCTCTTTCTTTTTTCAATTTCTTTGCCCAGAAAATTTTCTCTTTCGTTTTTCCTTTTCAGTTGGATGAATAATCCGCGGGGTTACTTTCACACTTTTGTCAAACTGTCTGATTAAAGTGGGCCCAATATTCCACTGTGGTCAGTGGACATCTCAAAGCAGCAGCAGGAGGTGGAGCACTCAGATTTTGACACGTATCAAACTTGACACTTGTCCCAACAAAGTTGCAGGTCAGTTGTTGTCTGTTTCTGCAAAGAAAAGACTATGGTTTTTGGTGGGACCAATAATGTCAGCACACAGTTGACTCCAATAGATGTTTGCCTTCTCTCTGCGGCTTTATTTATTTTTTCTATTTAAGAAAAAAATAAACAATTATGATAAAAACACAATATTAAGCTTCAAATTTTATATATTATAATTAAATATTAAAAAATTCACTTTTTATTAAAAAAAAATAGTAGACAAGAATAGTAATAAATAATTTTTAATTTAAATTTATAAAAAATAATAATTAATATTCTTAAAATTTATCTTTTTCACTTACTAAAAAATTTCATATATTTATAGACTCAATTTGTCCATTTAGTATTCAAGAGCACTTCATGGGTTTATTCTCTGATCTCTGTTTTTATTTTTTGTTTTTATTTCATTTTTCTCAAAGAGATAGGGACCTGTGACCACTGTATCAGCATCAGTACGAGGGTATGTGTTTCCCTAACCTTCTGCCCACTTAAGAGTCGGAGGGAGGGTTTTTTTCAATCTTCAAACGGGTGATAGCTTGGATGCAGCATAAAACCGAACAACCACCACACTTTTAACCATGGCTACTCTCGGGGCAATTGCCTGCACAGGGATTTCCATTAATGGGTGTCTTTTTTTCTTAAAAAAAAAAAATATTTATTTTCCCACAAAAAAATAAAAGAATAAAATCATCTTTGTCAGTTAAATTATTTCTTTTTAAAATATTATATTTATGTTAATTATTATAATTATAAGTTAAAATTAAAATTATATGTTGACATATTTATTTGATTTTTTATAAAAAAATTTATTACTTGAATATTATAAAAATTAAATAAATACTTTTTATATTTAATTTTAATATTAAAAAATTTAAAATATAAAAATATACTTTTTGCACGTACTCTTTACACAAATTCAACCTAAAAAAAATACTAAATTATTACTTTAGATAATTTTTTGTTGGTTAAATTTTCAATTTATTAAAATTATTCTAATAAATAAATTTATTTTTTAATTTTTTAAAAGTAGAGAAATAAGAATAAATAGAAATTATTAGGCATAAATTTATAATACATATATATATATATATATATATATATATCATAATAATGATTAATTATAGTCTAGATATATTTTTATATATAATAATCAATAGATATAATTAAATATTAAGAATATTTGTCTGCATATTTCATTCTTTTTATCACCTTAAAAGAATTTTTTGATTTTTTTTATTATGAGTTATATTAAATGGTAAATTATATAACATAAGTATTCTTCTAATTTTTATAAACACCAAATTTCTTTTTTTTTTTGAAAAAAAATTAAAATATGAAATATTAACAACAAAAATTTTAATTTTTAACTGATAAAATATATTTTAAAAAGCTATTTTTGGAACTCCGACCTTTTCTATTTGCCCCCTCAGTTCTATGTTCAATAAATCAAAAACACGAGGCATCCTTTGGGGGCGTTGCTTGATATCTACCTTTAGGAATGAACACAAAGCGATGAATAATGACACTAAACCCATTCAGTCGGCATCAAACGAACAAACAATCGAATAGAATCTCGTGTATGGTACAAGACATTTCCTGTCTGCAATCCATCACTGTCATAGTCTTAGAATGTTCATTCCCACAATTCTAACAAGTTCTAATGCGACGGTTTTACATTACTCTTATATATATTAAAAAAAAATTAAATTATATAAACAATCATACTGCAAATTTTAATAGTTATTTTTTATAAAAAAATATAATAATTTAGTAAGAAATGGTATCAGAGTACTCCGCTTAATGTAAAATACCAAAAACTCTTTAGTTCGTTTACGTCGCATCATTATAATTACTTATTATATATATATATATATATATATATATATATAAAAGTAATGTGATAGTTGGCATGTAGAAGGATCCGTTTGTGGATCTAATGGATCCACCATCATCACTTCGCCCCCCATTATTAGGTCTCAAAATGTTGGTTTCTTATCAGCTTAATGGACTGTCCAATGTCCGTTGATTTTAATATTTTGACCAATTGGGTCATATTAATTTGGAAATCTATGTAAACCCTTTAATGATATCGCCCACTAAATGATGACAAATAGGATTTTCCCTTTCTCATTATAAACGCTAACATTAAGAAATTACATTTAATGGTCACCTCTAAACTGTTGTGCATCTAAGCTTGACTATTACTAAATACATCAAATTAAAACAGTAAATAAAGCAATCTTAGGCCATTGAATATGACACATAAATTGTTCTAAAGTACGGCCAACTCATATGCTTCCCTAATTGTCAGTCGAGATAGAGTTACAACTGTTTTCTGGTGACATTTGCATCAATAATTCGGTATGAAAATCTTTGCCTGGCTTGTAGTTTCATATCCATTCCATTACCTTATTGCAAAAGACATCGAACTTTGCATGCGTTTATGTGTGTTAATCAGCTCATTATTGAGCTTCTAGGCATTAAGCAATCAAATTTTCCGAATACCCATCATGCAACTACTGACTTTTGTGTTGTCAAAGCACAAAGCAAGCAACCCCAAATATTCTCTAATAAACAAATAAATGACTAGATAAAAAATAGTCTTAATATCACGAAATGGATCCTACTATGTCTTGGAAGGCAGAAAGTTTGATCGATTAGCACTAATTATGTGATATTATAAACTAATTCCAAGTGTCACAAGTGGTGGAGTTAGTACTTGAATTGAATGGAAATGCGAACCAAAAATTAAAAAGTTAGATCCTTGTAGATTCGAACTCCCCCCCCCCTCCTCTGCATGCACACGTGCCTGTTTCTTTAATAAATAAATAAATAAAATATATGATCAATCAAATTTTACAAATTAGAGGATGATAATTTACATTGTTACAAATTAGATTGAAAAAATAAAATAAAAAAGAAGATGTCGTCCCATAGATGATTCATCCTTTCGTCAAATTGAGAGCATGTACCCACAGCCTTAGGTTCAAGTTGAACTCTGAAAATTTCGTATGCAATCTGAAACATCTATTGCCATGGGGCTCAATTTGAAACCCATGTAAGAACTCCATTCTCGTTCCTATTTGATGGGGTTGAGTTGCCACTGAAACAACCCTGTTCCCCATGGCACGGCCTACTCAGGTAAAAATGCAGAATATGTCGTTTCTAAGGTTATTGGTTGTGGTAATGTGCGATAATAATATACACAACAAACAACATTGAATTCACTAATTTGAATTATAACAATAATTTTTTTATAAATATAACAGTTATATATATATACTCAATGATATTTGTGCATTTTTTTTATTTTTTTTTTATTTATTAAAAAAAAAACATCAACATCAATGAAAATGTAATCGAAGAATCTGAAAATTGATTCTAGATTTCTATGAGATGGGTACATGCATAATCTATAAGTTATAATGCAGTTACAAATAGCTATATTGATGTTCCAGGCAGGATGAACTTGATTATGTCTCTCAAATTCTGCTTGTAGAGTACACAAGTTGTTCCACTAGACAACACAAATAGAAGATCTCATTTCACAACCAAACCAACAAAAGATAATCTTCTTATATGATCAAGAAAATTTGCTTGTATCCGTTACTTGAGTTCCATGATTTGCAATGTTTAAGCACAATTCTAGTTGGAAGGCAATTGACAAGGATGTTAAATTCATCGCCCTTTTGGATTGGCAACCTGGGAGAAGATGTCAGTAGAGCCATCCGATGGAATACTAATCTCATGATCACTCCTGGGCCGCGGGTTATCGTGATGTGATAGCAAGTTTTTCCCTACACTCTCCTCGGAAGTGACACTTCCCTCACTGATTGAACTATGCTTTGAATCATCGGCATTATCCTGTAATTGGAGTGCAAATTCAAGGTTCCACAGCACATCACCCATGCTTGGACGTTCGATTCCAGAGTCAGCCAAGCACTTCTCAGCTGTGTCTGCAAACTTCTTGAGGCATTCTGGCTTGATTTGCTTCTTGATGTGAGGATCAACAATATCTTCCAGAGTGCCTTTTCTTTGGCAGTGAAGTGCCCAATCAGCAAGACTAACTTGTTCTTTTGGAAGGTTGGGATTCAAGGCAGGCCTTGAACACAACGCCTCAAATAAAACAACCCCAAGTGAGTAGACATCAGACTTCTCAGTCAATTGCTGCCTTTTAAAGTATTCAGGATCCAAGTAGCCAAAGCTGCCTTTCACCACAGTACTAACATGTCCCTTTTCCATATTAGGACCGGTTTTTGAGAGCCCGAAATCTGAAACCTTGGCAACCCAATTCTCATCCAACAGAATATTTGTGGTCTTGACATCCCTGTGTATGATTGTGTACTTAGCCCCAGTGTGCAGGTAGTGGAGTCCTCTGGCAGCACCAATGCAAATCTCCAACCTTCGCTTCCATGACAGCTTTGGTTTCTTGCTGTTGTAAAGATGCTCCCTCATAGTCCCAAGTGCCATGTAGTCATAAACCAGGCACATCTCATTGTCTTCCTCGCAAAATCCAATCAAAGATACCAGATGCTTGTGTCTCAACTTAGAAAGCATCTCAATCTCAGTCCTGAACTCGTTAACTCCTTGTTCTGATTGGGGATTTGACCTTTTAATGGCTACCTTCACAGTTTGATCAATGACACCTTTATACACCTTGCCAAAGCCTCCAACGCCGATGACATTGGACTCGTCAAAATTCCTGGTTGCTTTTTTTATCTCAGGCAGCGTGAAATGGCGACAAAGACCCTGAGCCAGTGTTGAAAGATGGCTACTATTGCTCTTCCCAGAGATTGTTGATTTGCTTCCAGTAATATGGGAATAGATTGGCAGCCAGCTAGATGTATGCGAATCAGGGCCAGGAAGTCTTTTCTTCCTTTGGTAGACAGCAATGCATATTGCAGCCACCAAGGCAAACCCAGCAGCCCCTCCTGCCGCTCCCTTCATCACGGCTTTGTTATTTGATTTAAAAGCCTTCGGGTCATTTTCAGACACATCGCGGGCAAGCATTGCTGATAGCTCAGGGTTCAGTCCTGCCAAGTTCTTCTTTGCATCACTCATCTTGAATATCTCTATTCCGTTTACTGATGCATCATAGTATTCAGGCTTTAGCTCGGTTGATGGATGCAATGCCACCCAAATCTCTTCATCACCTGGACTATCAGTAACAAATACAGCATAATCTTTATAAGTTGGCATGCCAATCTTTCCTGTCCAACCAATTATATCAGCTGGAGGATCAACTTGGGCAGTTTTATTGTTGATGTAAATGTCAAAGACTTTCTGGTTGATCTTGGTCAAGTTGAACTCACAGAAATGTAACCTAACGATATATGTGAAATTGGCATCAACCTGAAAAAGCCATGTTAGATTGTATTGCAGGTTCAGGTCTTTTGAATTTCCCATGCCTCTTGCAGTTGCATAAACATCAGCAGGAGCTGCATACTCTGGCAAATCTCCATAATTGATTTTAAGGTTGTCAGTAGTCTGCAAATCCATCCCGGTTGCAGCACCATATAAATAAGGCATGTCATTGTACCAAGTCCTTGCCAGACCACCAGAGTCTTTGTTTGGAGGAATCATCTGCCCTCCAACATTCAACCTATACATTGTCTGCAAATTCGAGCTGGTTGCATCAAAAGTCTGGTCTTCAAACCCCACCATTGTCCCTGAGCCAAACAGTTCCGGTATTGGGATCAACTCAATGCCATTAACAAAAGCAAAAGATTCAGGTTTGTCGGCTGCTGGCCTAAAAGTGACGTCAAGTTCATCAGATTCCATGGGAGCCAGAGAATACTCTCTAATAAGGTAGGCTTGAGTAAGGGCCTGAGCAGTGATTGAAGCACTAAAATTGTTCAGGAGGGTAACACCTGCTGCCACAACTGAGAAATAGGATTTTGAGATATTGAGGCTCGAATAGTCAGTTGGATAAAAGTGCAGCCTGAGCCAATAGCGAGTTTTTGGCTTGATGGGGAGCTTATAGGTTGCTTCTGACGTGAAGATTCTCCCATCCATGTATGGGACTTCTGAGACAATTGAAGAGTCTTGGTATTTGGCTCTGCCACCCGGGTAATTCCCAGCAATGTACTTGGCATCTGATTCCCATTTTCGCCCATCACCATCTGCACCACCATCGTCTGAACCACAGTTCAAATACAAAACCTGTGGCTCTTTGCTCACGACCAAAAGGGCATTAAAAAGAACAGAAAAACAAGCAAGAGAAAACAAAACGTGGGTATTGGTGTACATGGCTAAAGGGGGAAGGACCAAAAGGCCACAAACCTCGGCGTACAGGAAAGCAAAAATTCTTTTTCACATAAAAAAAGGAAAGATTTCCTGTACACCGGAAACCAAATGGTCTGCTGCTGCTTTCCCTTTTGTTTGTTCGTTTGTAGAAGATCTTGGCCTGCCTAAGTCATTTTTATTTATCCATGGATGTTCATGCCTGGACTGGACGGGAACAAGCCAGGCGAGAAGAGATGGCAGATCTTCTATTGTTATTTTATGGTATTGGTTCTTTTGTTTGTTCCTTTCTTTGTTAAACATCCATTGTTGAAATTGGCAGGTGGTTTTAAATTGATGAAGAAGAGCACTAATCTCAGACCCCTTGTGATTGATTGGTTCTAAAAGTTTGGATATCCATTATGAAAGGCCAAATTTAGCAATAGGTTCCTATAACCTTTTTTAGCTCAGTACAGGTTGGTGAACAGAAACTGAATAAGAATTGGAACCGACCATTTGCCTTTTTTAGGTAGCTGCTGACTTCACTGCATAGTTGACTAGCACAACTTTTCCTTAGATTCTTCTGCCATATGAAATTCTACTGGTTTGAGACCATGGATCCATGAGGTTTATCTTTAAACAGCATAAGCAATGCACATGAGTGAGGCATTGAATAACATAAGCAGAATGAATGCAGAGACCAAGATTAGCTTACCATCGTCGTAAACTTGAAGATTTCAATAAAATGTCAAAAGAAACAATAACAGTTTCAGGATTTCAGCATTGTCATTTTACTCCCATTAACATCAACATCACACGGTGAAGTGTTCTTAACAAAAGGTTCTGAAAACATATCCTGCCAGCTCATTACAGCAGCATGATTAAGATTTTCATGAACTTATAATTATGCACAACTTCTGATTGATATTCTTCATAGAAAATAAGTCCAATCGGTTAGTTCAGCTCGCAAAACTCGGATTCTACATAATTACCAATGTAAGTAACCTCTTCATAGTAGAGATCAGAATCTCCCCCAACCCCCACCGCAACAAGACATGAAATAACATACCACTCAAGGTGTTAAAGATGGAAATGAATCCGTTCCAAGGAATCCGGAAAGTAATTTAAAATCACTTGTCCAAAATATCTGGCGCTGAATTGTTGAGTGTCCACAGCACACACATACAGGCAAGCTAAATAACAGATTTCTGTTTGAAACAATTACTAAAACCTGGAGTGCATAGCCCCACTCTTTCCATGAACATCTCACAAGATCGTAACAAAATAGTACAGAATATATACATTTGAGCGTTCCATGAACCTCCCACATTAAGGTCCCATCTACACAGCTCTATCTTTATTTTTACAAAGATTTTGTTACTTTTGCTCCAAACTGTGATCTCCAAATCACACCATCGATATACCAATCTAATGTAAACCCTCCAAATTTAACAAAAAAGGAAGGAGCTGCTGACAGTTGAAAATGAATGGTCGGTATGGCGAAGCTAACCGAATCCCCGCTTCCCAAGGATAGCCGTGACAGCAGTAACCCTCCCAGCTGCCTCCATGGCCGTGCTAACCCCAAATAAAGCCTTCTCCGTGACGCTTAGCTGCTCGGGCTGGAGTCGTTGCTTCCCCTCATATTCGTCACATAAATATCCCATCTCCTCGTTCTTGAAGCAGAGCTTTGCCCCTTTTGCACGGGCCCCTGCTCCACACACTCTCCCACGTTGCCGGCGGACGACAGCAAAATTTTAACGTTGCTGTCGTCGGCACTGTCGTTAAAATATGAGAAAAGAAGAAGACACGGACAAAGAAGAGAACAACGAGGAGGCAATGGAAGAAGCAAAGTCGTTATCATCGTCTCCATCGTCGTCGTTGTCACGATCATTGCAGGACTCGGATTCCGAGTACTTGCAGCGAATGCCATTGGCGCCACCGAGTTGGATAAGCAGGAAGCGGCTATTGAAGCAGCTTTCAATGGTGGAGACGACGCGAGAGATGGCGTGGGAGAGACGGCGCCGCCACCTGCGGAGGAAGGACGGGAATAACATCGAAAATGATGACTTGACCGACGAGGACTTGCACGATCTTAAAGGGTGCATAGAACTTGGGTTCGGTTTTAATGAGGAGGAGGGCCAGCGGTTGTGCAGTACTTTGCCGGCGTTAGACTTGTATTTCGCCGTGAACCGGCAGCTCTCGCCGAGCCCAGTGTCGACGCCGCGCCGGCGTTCCACGTCTTCATCGTCGCTTGGAGGGCGGTCGTCGCCGTTTGGTAGTCCGATGAGTGACCGGGACTGGAAAATATGCAGCCCAGGTAAACAAGACCAACCTTAATATATATATATATATATATATATATATAACTTTCTCTTCTTTTTTTTTTTTTCTTTTCTTATATGGTCAAATTGGGTCTCTTAATTTATTTACCTGGTCAACAAAAAAAATATTCTTTTTCACATTCATGGCAAAATGTTACACAAATGCAAACCAAAATAAATATATTTATATTTATGTAGTATATAAATATAATTAATAAAAAAAACACACATATATAAAATCTAAGTCTATATAATAATAATGATAATAAAGAAATTGTAGTTAAATGGAGGTTTTCATGGGAATTAAATTTTTGGTCCAAAAAAAAGGAAGGGGGGGGGGAGAAGGATTCTTCATTGAATATGCTTGAGAAATCAACAGTTAATGAAATAAACTGATAGGAAAATCAATATTTGGAAAAAGAAGATTTCTATAATTGAATCTTAATCAAGAAAATTTATTACTTGGGGTAATCAATATTTACATTTGTAGTAGCTATGCAAAGGTGTGGAATTTATTTGGATTTTTTTTTTTTCTGCTGGACATTGCAGGGGATGATCCTCAGCAAGTGAAGACCAAGCTGAGGCATTGGGCACAAGCTGTGGCTTGTTCAGTAATGCAGTCTCATTAAATCCAAAAAAGTGAGTGGGTGCAGACAGAGAGACGGACTGAGTGAAATTAAAGGAGACACTGAGAGTAAGAGTGAGAGTAAGAGTGAGAGTGAGAGAGAAAGATTAAAAAAAACAAAAAAAAAGAGACTCTACAAATGACACAGTACAGAGAAGTTAACAGAAGTCATTGAGTTAGATTGTGGGGTTTCCTTTCATGCCAACGTTTAATTTTTATGTAATTGTCATTTTAACGTGAGTGGGGTGAATTATTTATATGTACATATTTAGGTTAAAATAATAATTATTTATATAAATATATTTAATTTTAAAATTTAAAAAATTAATATTTATTATAATGAATTTATATGAACATATGTTTTGTTTTGTCTTTCTTTGCATAATACTAAATTGAAACTTCCTACTCGAGAAAGAAGCAAACCCAATTACTCAATATATTCAAAATTTTGGTATAATGTATCAATTTAAAATATTAAAATTATAATTTTCTTATTTATATACGTTCTTGATCGCAGGAACATATGTTTGAGCTTACACACATATGTTCCTGCGAGAACTTTTTGCCGACCTTTCCAATGCAATGCCCTCCTACCCAGAAGCATTATGGAGAAAGAAATGGCACGTTAATGTTTACTCAATGCACTACGCCCATACACCTACTTTTTCACACACCCCGTCATGAGAACCATTCTGGAAGAAACCTACTGGCCAGCTTGTTCATGATGGTCAACAGTTCCAGCCCCTATTAGTTCATCTCCCAACTTCCTATTCTCCCAGGCACACCCAGGCAGCATAGCAGATTACTGCCTTGATATTTATATACCTAATGTTTGGAACCCGACCAGTGATTTGCAGACGGGAGATTTTATCAAACTTCAAATTTTCCGTCAGGTGGATCATACTATGGTGGGGGCTGCAAAGGGAGGGGTCTACTGAAGAATGCAAATGCCAGTTAGCTTTGGGATGAGGATGGAAATCTTCCGCCCAGACTTCCTTTTGCAGGGAAACTAGAAGATGAGACGCATGGAACTCAGTTACAAAATATGCCCACATGCAGAAATAAACTTATCTAAAAAGACTTGCAATTGTATCACTGCTGGTAAACCATCTCCTTCCCATTCAAACTCCAAACTTTCAAACTGCATTTGATAAATATGCCAATAAATCCTAAGGTTTACTCGGGTATATACTGATATTCACACTGACACAATGCCCAGGTTGCAGAACCAACCGCAAGTACAGAACGGCAGATGCTGATTGTCAAGCAAATGAAACAAAGATTTAATATTAAGAGCAAAACCTAGATCAGAGACATTCGAGTAGGAAAAACTAGGTACAACTAAATCTATCAAACAATCCTGTGACCCAGTTCACTTAAGATGCTGCTGGTTGGCAAATGGGAACTAACAAAACCATAAAGTAAAGCACATATTACGTCATATGGGTTTCACCAGCAGAGGCCAGATATCTTAGACCCTCAGAAGGATAACTGTGGATCTTGTTATTAAAGCTATTTCATACCAACAATCGTTTTCACCCGGCATATTACTATCTGCTAGATCGCCACCGCAACACAATTCCTAGAAAACCTTGAATATTCAAGGAACTGTCCCATCAGAACAACAGCCACCAATTCTCCGACTGTGACTGCCCAACATTCCTGCATTGCAGAGACACTACCAGTCTACCAATGAAGAATTAGATGTCTAAAATAAAGCAAGCTCCAATGAAGCTGAATCCAGTTTCTTATGAGTCTACTCTACTCATAAAGCAAGCTCAGGTTCAGTTACAACACCCTATATTTAGCTTCTCAAATCAGAGTCCAAGGTCCACCTTACAATTAAATAACATATGGAAAAAGAAACAGCCTGTCACTCTTTTTAGAGGACATTGTTAAAGCATTCAAATCAAAGTGTAGATCATCAGGAATTGCAGAAACATATGGTCTAGAATGCTTCAAGAGTATGATTCTTTCAACATCCTAACCCGAAGTCCATGCAAGATACAAAAACTAGGGGAGAAAAAAGAAAGAAAATGCTCTAAAGACATTTGATTGTGTTGATTTTGCAGTCATAATCCAAAACATCGATCATCATCAATTACCCTATCATAATTTGGCATATAAGCTGATTTATTATTTGAGTGAAAGCCATGACAATTTCATGAAATTGCCAACAGCAAATAAACAAAAGGTTTTTATTTTGAGCAATAAATCAATCAACCAAACTAATCCAAGAAACCTTGAAATTACTTGGCAAAAAACCAAACCAAGGAACAAATGCAACCACCAACAATTAAGAGAACAAAAAGCTTCAATATATTAACACCAAACAATTAAAGGTCTCTAATCATTCAAGTGCTTCAAATTTTCTGCTAAACAAAAAAGATAAAGTTTCCATTAACAGTCAACAGAAACTGAAAAATTAATAATCAAACTTCAATGGCTACAAAAAGCTGATTTCTAAAATACAAATTCCAATTTATAGCAAAGGAAAAACAGAAAAGAAAAGAAATCGCCTCCCTTTTGGATACCACCGGCTTGATTCCAATAACTATATGCTTGTCGGCTTGCCCAATAACTGATTCATCCACATCACAATAGCCAAACCATTCTAAAGTAACAACTCCAAACTACAGAAAACAGGTAATCATTCCCCAATTGGTCATTAGCCACCAGCTTCATCTACCTCTTACATGTTGATTCTCCAAGTTGACCTTCACAAGAAATTGCACCTACTGACACCAAAAAACCAGCCAACACACCTACAAATCAAACCCCAGAACACAAAAATGAACACCTGAATCCCCTCAAATACGAGTATAACCAACTGTGGGCCGCAAAGGCTGACTCCCAACAACCGAAAGCAATCCATCTTCAGCAGCAGTCTCCTCATCAAGAAACAAATCCTCGGTGCCTCTAAATGCCGCGTGAAGGGCAACAACAACAACCCCAATTATCAAAGACACCAAAACATTCAACCCCACATGAGTAAACACCAATGCCAACACAGTCACAATACCAAGAACCAAAGATACAACTCTATCATCAAAAGTCCTATTGAAAATTACAATGGGGTCTTCACGGGAGAAATACAAGAAAAACCAAGCAACGAAAATAACGATAAAAACTATCATCGAAACCGGATGCCAGAGCAAGCTCAGAAAGAGAATGGCAAGGAATACCATAGCGTAATTGACCCGGAAGTAATTGAGATTGAACTTGACCCGGGCCATGGCTTCTCCGTAACTGTAAGGGCGAGAGAAGCTCGAAAACTTTAGCAATTCACCCCACGGGCGGCGTCTAGCCATCACAGCCTGGGTTCTGGCGGTGGCGCGTGAAACGAACGTTAAAGACGCGGTGGTGGCATTGGGATTTGGCAGCTGGGGTTTGGTGGTGGTTGTCGTGGATGAGGAGGGAACCGTACCGTAACCCGCGGGTGATTTCAGCGACATCGACGACGATTTTGTATGAACAAAAAAAAAAAAAAAAAAGTTGGCTCTAGATCTACACAAATTTACCAAAAGAAAGCACCAAGAAAAAAGGATGGTAAAGACTCCAACTTTAGGCTTCGAATCTTCAAATCAGAAAGAGAGAGGGAGAGAGCCTCTGACACGACCCAATTAAGAAGTTTCTAGCTGGAGGGGACAAGAGGATTTAACTGTTTTTTTTTTTTTTTTTTGACTCGTTTTAATCTTAATTCTTATCATATAAATTTAATAATTTATATATATTTTTAGTCACAGAGCCTCCTAGACAAGAGTGTTATTAAGACTGTAACAAGGAATTAAGATATTTTAATTAAAATATTCTAACGGGTATAAAATTAGTTTTTAATTTATATAATACCTAATTTTTTAATCTTTGAGATTTTAGTATTAGTATCTCGTGAATTTTGATTACTTTTTTTTTTTCTTTCAAATTCTCCATCATTTAATACTACAACAACAACAACAATAATAATAATAATATAACAAATTCTCTTTAATTATTTTAAGAGATAAATCTTTAATTTTTTTTTATATAAGAAAAACTGAAAATACAGAAGGATAAGATAGCCATTAAAATTTAAATATACAACTAAAAATTTTTAATAATGATATTTCAATCAAATAAAAACAAGATTGTATATCTTTGATTATTTCACCAAATATAACTAGTATATCTCTATTAAAAATATTTTTAAAAATAATAAGATTAAATAAATATAATTAATTTGACATGTTTAAAATGTAATTTTAAGTATTGTATTATTATAGTCATTAATTATATATATTTTATTTTTCAATATATAATCATAATTAATAATATCACTATAAATATGTATTTTAAAATTATAATAAAATAGTATAAATTCATATTTGAATAGCCTTAAATTGACCATACCTATTTTATGGTTCTATTTAAGAATGGATACCCTACCATATATAGAAGATAATCTCACTAATTTACACTAAAATATAGAGACTTCAATAAACAAGGTAAGCTTTTCCATGAGCGTTAAGCCATTTCCTTTGCTCATTTGTGAACGCATTAAATTCTTGCAATTTATGATTAAACCTTTCATAAGCCCAATAACGTTAGCAAACTTTTGTTAAAAAGGATTGATTTCATAGTTCTGCTTATGAATTTAAATTTTGAAAACATTGTGGCCTGTAACCTGTAATTACATTATAGACATTCAATGGCAAACAGTTTTGCATGAAATTCTCACACCATGATTCAAACACATGTAGTTTTACCCTCATTTCACAGAGAGACTCTTTTACATTTTCACTGCTTAAAAGGAAATTAGCAACCACAAATAGGCAAAGTAAATTGGATGGAGTAAGTGTGAACCAAAAGTTTTCTCCAACTGAAGAGGAAGAAACCACCCCACAATGGATACAACCAAGTCAGACAGCATGCATTAGAAACTATCTATGCCGGATACCTTCTTACATCAAGAAGACACAAATCCGAAGGAACCTAACAAAACTGTATCTAACGAAGCAGCATAAATCAACCAGACAGAAATATCAACTTTTAATGAGTTATTTTCCTTGGCTTTTTAAAGACAAACTGATGAGGGTAACAAGTAGCCAGAGCACAAAAACCCCTACCCATTAATCCTCCTCCAGGTTGATGGAGTCCCCAAACTTACCGTACAAAATTTTCTTCAACTCGGCCATCTGTGCCAGAACAGAATCTTTCTCTTCCTCAAGTTTTTCCAAGTTCTTGCTAGTTGCTTCTTTCATCTCCTCTATTTTGCTCTCAACTTCTTCCTTCAGAACATGAGCAAAAACTTCTCCAATTTGGAATCGGACCACATCTTCATCTGTTAGAATCAACTCATTACTTGCATCTTCTAGATTATCATTTGATTCCTGAGAAAAGGGAGCCAAGAGGAAGAGGAATAGATCATAATGGGGAAAGGAACAAGATGAAAAGGGGACAGATTGGCATTGCTGGCAGCATATCATAAGCAGTTCTGTTGAACTACAATGAAACTTGTAAATATGGAACTTGTTGGCAGCTGCTACAATTAATTTAAGCTATGTCAAAATTGACAGAGACCATGCTCTAAGTCAGAACAATGACTTAGAAAAAGAGATGCTTTGAGGAAGGACTTGTATGACCAATGTCATGGTAGATTCCGAAGTCATAAAGGTAAACCAAACCATTCAACCTAGCTATGAGGTTTATGAAATACACTTTCTCAAAAATCATTTGCAACCTTAGTTTTCTAACTATGTCCACTGGAAGTTCTCTCCAAACAAGCAAACAGCAACAATTGCACGCTAATTATCCATTAACATTTTGAGTTGCGAATAAATTTTATTTAAAAAAATAATAATTTACCAATCTTCACAGTTTTCAGTCAGAAAATTCATGCGAGTTTTCTATTACCTAAAAAGCCAAACGTGATATAACAAATGAATGCGAGCTCTAACTATTTTGACATATATGCTTGCAACCAGTCTTGTTTGTAAACATAACATTACCCACTACTTCTACCAACACAATATATAAAAATCACCCCTTTATAGCAAAAAGAGCAGTCCCAGTGCAGACTCTAATACTATGGGGTCTGAGGAAGAGTCCACTTCGGTTATTTTCACAAAGAAACTATTTCCATGACTGGAATTTGTGACGTCCAGCCTCCAGGTCACAGAGTTGTACTCGCCCTTCCCTTTACAGCTAAAAAGTCAAGACTAGGTTGGACTTGCTACCAACCATCGAATTGATCACAGCAAATAGAGTCAACTCTAGCTTCTACCCACTAACATTCCCCAAAAGCACCCAACTTTCATCTGCACAAACATGCCCATGAACCAAAAGATGGAATTAACGCTTTAATTAACGATAATTCTCCGTACCCACATCCAGATAACGGAAAAAGACCATCCACATACCATACTTCGAACCATATATGTATATGATACACAGTAAAGGTGTAGAAAGCTTACCTTGGCAATCTTGATCTCATCTTCAAGCTCGTGGAATCGGTTGTTCAATCTGCTGAACTTGTTGATGTTCTGCTGGTCCTCCCAAGTCACCTCCTTGTCAGATCCCCCACCCTTCCACCATTAAAATTGTCGAAACATGAATCTTTCATTTGAATTGGGCCCAAAGAAAAACACACTGAAAATAGGATTATTAGAGAGATGAGAAGCGGGTTTTCGATTACCTGCAGCATGTTGGGTTTCAACTTTCACCAAAAAGCTTCCGACTTTCCAAGAAGAGGAGAGGTCAGTTTCGAAGAATGAATCCGATGAAGGCTGCCTTAAAATTGCTTAAGCTCGCGCCTACGGGCTGCGGCCCATTTTGGTTGTCAAAATATATTACATTTTAAAGAAAAAAAATTATTATATTTTTTTTTACAAAAAAAAAAAAAAAAAAAGTAGTGTAGGCTATCATAACCCATCAGCATCCATGGCAGCTACATCATTCTTATACTTAAGATATATATAAAAAAAAAATTATATATATATAAAAAAAAAAACATTGAACTAAAATTTCCCATATGGACATAAAACTTTGTAACAGAATTCAACTGATTCGTACATTTTTATCATATTATTCAAACAACAGGAAAGGTGACACTGTGGCCAACAGCCTGAGTAAAATCAAATTAATCAAATCACGTACATGTAAATATATATATATATATATATATAGATTTTGGAGATACAACGAAAGATGCATACGGTAAATGAAAGATGAAAAAAAGAATGGACGAAAGGGCTATAAATATAAACTAAGCAGCTTGCACTTTTCGACAATATGACAGCACCATCACAGAGTCCTTAGCCGATGAACCCACGGATGCTGCTATTTTCTTTGACGTGGACGCTGTCCGAAACCACAAGTCTAGTAGGTTGTGAAGCTGCTGCGTTGGATGCACCGGTAGGCCACGGCACAGTATTTCCACCTGCAAACGGCAATGGATATAATTCAGAAGCAAAGAACTTTCATAGTGTGTGTCAATTGTTGACAATTTTCGCCTATAACTCTGTTTGCTAGCTCTTGAAATGGCAACACAACACAAACATGTCTTTTGGAAAGGAAAGAGAGATGCATTCACCTCAGTCTCACTGCTAAGATCCAACTTCTTTACGAGGTACTTCTGAATGAATGCAACGGGCATTCGGCCATCCCTGTAATGAGAATATTAAGAAGTCTGTTACATAAAGTGTCCCAGGATGAGCATGACAAATTTGACATTAATCAATGGCTCGGTCAGCTAAGATGCACACGGAGAATACTTGGAAAGTATAGCCATAGATTGAAACCAAGCCAAACAGAGGCTATTGAATAACAGTGAATAGGTTCATTGTCCACTTAAACAAGTAAAAAAGATTATAATGTATTAGAAGATACAAAATTTTATCAGCCATTTTAACACAATAGATCTAAAGATCTAACCAGGGAGATAAGACCATACTATGGGGATAGCAGGAATTTTAAATTGGTGAGAAGACTTAAAAACTCACTTGATCCTCAAGTAACATGCAGATATCTGTGGCAAGGAAGCATCACCTTTCCTGAAGCCAATCACAAAAAGTCAAACAAAAGAAGTGAAACAATCTTTCACTGATTTCTAGAAGTAAATATGTATTGTTTAGTGCACATCTTATGAAAATCCCGAGGAGTGAGTCCCTTACTGGTCTTCAGAGGCAACCAATGAGAACCAAATTGGACAATCTTTCTGATTGCTCTTGGCACCTGCAACATCCAGCAAGGCCTGCGGTGTCGCACTTAGATCCTGAGACATAGCTGCTCTTTTTCGTGCTGCTGTTAACCTTCTACGCTTCACTGATGCTGGAAGGGTATCTGTTCTAGACCTATCATCTTCATCTTTCACATGTTGCCTGTGCTCTTTATTTTTGGTCTTAGGGACATATGACTCAGTTTCATGGCCATTTTTTGATCCTATTCTAGGTTTCCTTTCAGGTGAATGAGGTTCAAAAGCACTAGTATGCAGTGATTCTGATTTGGCAAGAGATAGCCATTGTGAATTTGATTTAGACAACTTGGTTCTGTTTGCAGCTTCAACAAGACAATTTAATGGCGTCCATAGATCAGCTTTCCCTTCCATTATTTCACTATCATCCTCTGCATTATTTGGCTTTTGTTCATCAGAAGGCTCAGCCACAGAGAACTCCTGCATATTTTATAAGAAAAAGTAACTATAAGCACAGTGGGGAAGCATTCTGAAATAGTACTGCTGCAACAAAGTAAAATTTGGAATTCGCGCCATTCAAGCACAAAAGCCAAAGAACTGCCTCCATTACCTGCCTTTTATTTTGTGCAATTTTGTTAGAAGAGTCAGGTGAGCTTGTGCTCATTCGATGTTCTTCAGTAGAATCTTCTTTCTTGTTTGCTTCCTCAGAAGCAAAATTACATCCTCGTAAAGCAGCAGCCTTTCTTGCACCTGCTCTAGATCTCCTTCCCGTCAAACCAGTTTGCATTGGAACTTTGGGAGCACTCACAACCAATGATGATAAAGACCTCTCCTTTCGTTTTGTGGGCAACGCAACTGACATCATAACTTCAGGGGCCTCAATTTTCCTTCTTTTATAAGGAAATATTTTGGCCCTCATATCTTCCAAATTATGGTCTGGCCTATAAATAATCAGGAACATGAATAGATTAACCAGTCACAGCACAAAACTTCAAAATGTCTTCAGAAAGATGAAAAAGACATATGGCCTAGGCTGAATCTTTTCACAGGAGATTATCAAAAGAGACTCAAAAGGATGAGAAAAAATTCAGGCTAAAGTACAGCATCACAGGTAAGAAGGAAAACCAAATTAAGGTGCAGGTAATTGATTTACTGTTAATTGGGGCAAACTGTAATACAATTACCAGCATCAAGACAAACAACGTCCCAAGCCAATCCAAAAGTCAAACAAGAAGCCATCTATTAGAGTAATGACAATATAGTTTTCAAAATGCACCAGAATCTATATAGTAGACAAGATTAAAAATTCCAGTGAAAAAGCACGCCATCCAGTCCCAGCATATATAATTACATTATAAAAAATATGAATAACCCAGTCAAGCAAATTTAATTCGAGTATATGAACTGCACCCAAAAAAAGGACAAATTTTCAAGAAAAGAAGACCTGGAATGCATGTGTGCCAGAAATTCCAAAGGAAGCATAAGAAAATGTTCCCACTAGTCAGAAAGTAACCTCCAGGCCAACAATTTTATCGCCTTTGAGAGCTCAACCCTCTCACAATCACAGTTATTCAACAAGACTAACCAATAGTTAACCTTGTTCCCAGTCTGAGCAACACGTCAAGCTCAAGACATTGGAAGTACAGGATCATTAGTGCCACTGCCAACTAATTCAACTTCTCTACATATCATGCCCTGTAGATTAAGCAGACAGCAGTACACATGCAACTTTCTAACTAAAATCATGAATATGCATTTTCATCCTTGCTGTGCAGCTATAACAGAGGCAAAGTTAAACCTGAGTTTCTCCACTGGAAGGCAACCCAAATCGATATTGCACACAGGACAGCAATCTGCCTCTTCATCTGAGAGCTTTTCATAAATACATTTCCTGCAGACTGGTTTTGATTTTAAAGATACGTTAGAAAAGGCTAGCTAAGAGTTAACAGATTCCGAGTTAGTAACAATAAAAAGAAAAAGGGGAAAAAAAAGAACAAAAAATATCAATGGACAACTTAAACAACAACGATTGTAGCAACAATAGAAATTTGAGAAAAAACATAAACAAATTGATTCCACGGATAGAATTGATACATGGATTATCAGCAACCTCAAAGCAAGTGCCAATGGATTTACACTAATGTATCGTAACTAGCACACTTTACAGGGAAGTAACAAGCAACAATAGCTATTTCTGTAAATCAAGACACCATGAATAGACTAGCTAGTAAGCATGGAGATTGCGCGTGGAAATGGGAAGTTATTATTGATTATTAACACCAAAGTTACAATCATTCACAATAAGCAACAATTCAAAGTTTTTGGCTTGGTTTTGTTACCAATAACAGAGATCAAGGCTACAATGAGGGACTAAATAATCTCCGCTATATTTTTTCGATAAGCATAGCTTATGAACATAGTACTAATAGAACCGACAACATCACCACGTAAATATCGCCATATCAGTTAAGTAGTGAACATAATCTAACCAAAATTTTCAATCTGGGTGCGCGAAGCACGTAAAAGTATGGCACCAAGGCCATAAATTGAAGCTATACATACATGCAGACACATCACAGATTGACATGCTATGAAAATCAAACCAAACCCAAGAAGCACTTAACATAAGGAACGGAATTCAAAAGGCATTGAAATTGCCAAATTAAGACACCCACTTAGCCGGTCGAATAAATAATGCTAAGCCAAAGAAAACGACTAATCTGGAGGAGGAAATCCAGAAAAATGGAAACAAAGGAAAAACCCCCAGACGGATCATAATAATTATTAAATACAGATCATAACAAGGACAATCAAGGAAGGCAAAGAAACTTACACGTGTGGAGGCATAAAGATATCGTGGTGGCATCCTTGAACAGCTTATTGCAAAGCGGACATGTCATGCATGCTTTCAATGTCTCCCTCCCCACTTCCACCACCTGTCCCGCCATCTCTCTCTTTCTCTTTCTCTTTCTCCGTCTATCTATCTATCTATATAGAACAAGTTTCCGGGTGGAGAAACATTACACCCAGAAGATAAATCCGCAAATAAATGATGGGTAATCGATAAAAAGATCAAGAAAGAGGGATCTAACGAAGGATTGGGATGGGGACAAAATTCAAGATTGGTGCTTTACGGGTGGGTTTTTTTTTTTCTAGAGAGAGAGAGGGAGGGGTGGGAGTGGAAACTACAACGTGTTGTTGTGTCTGTGGGAAGCTGTGTAAGAACTTTAGAGTTTGGACACGCAAAACGGCAAAAGACATAAATAGAGAGGCTGCGTGTGCTTCGTGCCCGAACCTCTGGGTGTGTGCGGTTGTGTGCGTTTGAGGTCAATTGTTGTTGTTGCTGTTGTTGCTGTTTAGAATTATTTTTTTTATTTTTATTGGAAGAAGTAACGTGAAAATCTCAAGATGTGAATGGCGTCTGACTTCTGAGTAGGTGCTCCTCTTAATCGTAGCGTTCCTTCCCTTTTTTTTTTTTTTTCTTTGGTAAATTTATATAGATAAAGTCAATTTAAGTAATTTTAATTACAGATTCTCTGAATTTTAATATTTTGATGAGCAACTATAATAATATTATAGGATATAAATGCAATAATGCAACCCTTTCACATTTTCTTTTCTGAAATTTTTTCATGTTACTTTTTTGTGCAAACCTTTTAATTATAGAAAAAAATTAATAATAATTGGCAAATAGGTGTAGCATGGGAAAAAGACCAAACAATTCAATGTACAAATAATAGACAATATAAAATGTACAATGAATTATCAAAATGTTTAATAATATTTAGTTACATATATTTTTTTTCATATCTAATTTTATATTTTGTTGTTCTAATTGTATATCTAATAATTTTTAGCAAAAAAAAAAAAAAGAATCTAAAATATTAATGTTTCCTTAAATAGAACTCACAGTAAAATTAACTTGGAGACAAATTCTCATACCCTAACTTTTATTGATTCTGTTTCTATGCGAGAAGGTGAAGCTCTTAAAGAAAACTATTTAATGGAAACCATCCGCTAGCTCTATGATTTTAGTAAAAATTTTGTGAAAGATAACCTTGATTGAGCTATTGCATGATCATTGTCCAACAAAGGCATAATAATGTGTGTGTGTGTGTGTGTGTGTGTGTGTGTGTGTGTGTGTGTGTGTGTGTGTGTGTGTGTGTCTTGGTGTGGCCCCAGCTACCTCAGTTCTCCTAATTTTTTTGTTGTACACTTTGTTTTGCTGTTTCTTTTATATATGTTTTTATTTATTCTTAAAATGGACATATTTAGGAGTAAAAAAAGACATCATAGGGCCTAGGAATTGCTACTACTTTGACCTATCATAAGAAGCATTTTCTTAAAGCTAATTGACTACTTTAGCACACAGGCAGGTTAAACTGAATTTTGAGAAGTAAATATTCTTATTGATTTTAAATGTTTTCCTTACAGTAAAGCTGAAAACCTCATGTAAGAATCACTACCCCCCCCTCCAAACCATGTTTATTTTATAATATTAATCTCATAAGCCAATGCTTGCTTTTACTTGACGTTCAGGCCCAACAATTTTGACTTGAGAAGAATGTGCATCAATCTCCGCAGTTCACAAATTGGTAATTCACCATAAGATGACCTTGAGCATTGCCACTTCCATCCGTATCCGATTGCCTGAAGACCCCAATGTCCAAGTCCAGACCTCCATTGCTGCACTGATCAACAATCCTCGCTGTTGCTTGAGCTCCAGTTGCAGCATTTCTCACCTACATGCGAATCAAGTCATTCTTCTTGTGTTGTGAAATCATCGAGGAAGGATTGCTTATTTTGGGTTGGGCCTTCAGAACTCCCTTTGGGTCCGTAGTTACCAGGAGGGCTCTCAAAAAAAAAAAAAACAGGGATTAGGATAATATTGCTATTGAGGGACTGTTGGGCTTGCCCTGATTCCCAGGCAGGCTTCGGTCCATCCATAGATGAAAACAATGGTTAAAGTCAAGCAAAGAGGGGATACCTAGTGTGATAAAATCTCACTTTTAATAATAATAATAAAAAAGTTCTTAAAGTTTTTTTAGAAAAAGGATAATGACTCTGTATAAGTGATATCAGAAGCCAATTTGACTCCGACCACAAATTCAAGATCAAATTGGAGCAAAATTAATCAAATAAAAAAAAAATTGTATAAAAAACATCACTAATAGAAATGGGAATGATGCAAATCTTAAAAAGGAAAAAAAAAGTTAATTTAGATATTGGTTGCTAAAATAAATGATCATAATAATGCAATTTTATGATAATAATAATTTTTTTTTATTTTTTTGTGAAACTATGTTATTTTAGCTCAAAAAATCACGTATATTTAACATTTATTTTCTTGTTTTTTTTTTTTAATCAATATATGAGGGGCAGAACTAGCAATTCTTACCCTTAGGCACTTGCCACAGGAAGCTTGTCCACGGGGTCCAACCGGTCCACAAAAGGCCGTCCAACCGTATTTCTTACGCCATGCCAAGGGCTTGTTGGCATCCCAAGTTGAGCAATAAGCACTCACGGCATTCAAGTCCCACCCATTTTGTTCTGGGTTGTACAAATGGTACGTAGCCCTCACATTATTAGCACTTTTTTCACCTCCCGCAGGACTGCTTCCGCCAGAACCTCTACAATTGCTTTGGCAATTCTTGGAAGGCGAGCAATGGTCATCACTTGACCCACAGTAGCCCCACTGGGTGCAGCAGAGGTTGTTAGCACACGTTCTGCCTCCAGCTTGCCGCCCACAGTTTTGAGCAATGGCGCCATTGGCTGCTAGACAGAGAATGAACACGATGGCTAGAGTCAGTCTCCCCATTTTTTGTCTGTATATTTGGTCGTATTGAGGCCAAGCCCCCCCCCCCCACCACCCCCAGGTGGGTGCCTGAATTTATAAGGAGACGCTACCAGGAGGACCCCAAGTGCAAAAAACAGTATAAAAATGCCCCTATATCCATCTGGAAAACGACTCGCTGACTTTCTTGGCTTTGAACAAAGAATTTTAGATAACTCTTAACAATTAGTTACGTTGGAAAAATGGTTAGTATCTTCTATTTTAGAAACCAAAGCTAAAATTCTCTAATTACGTCATTGTGCAAAAGGGGCCAAAAACAAAAAAACAAAATCCTCAGTTTTCTCTTTTATGGACACAATAATAATAGTCAGTAAATAGTCTGTTGAAAATTAATAGAAAATGAGGTGACAGATCCGAAGAGATATTAAGGGTATTTAGTTCCTCAACCCACATTATTGTGAATAACCCACAAATTTGTGGGGTTGAGAAGAAGGATTATAATTGAAATTGGTAACTTAAAGTATACGTAACCATGTATTTATATATATATATATACACAAAAATGAGATAAGTTGAAGTAGTCAGATATGTTGGATAGTGGAAGATTTAAGGAAGCTAAAAGTCAAGTTTTTTTTTTTTTTGTCCAATAGAGTTCGGCTGTCTAGACTTGACTAGGAGACAAGTCTAGGGTGGTTGAATTGAGAGGCTGCAAGGAATTCGCTTGGTAAAATTATAAAAATAAAGAGACATCGGGTCCATAGAGTAAGTAAATGTCCATAAATACCGACGATTTCATCTCATTGCATGTGAGTTTGAACATAGTCCTGGAGACGTGTTCAAACTTTTGAATGTTCTGTTAGTTTCCCTTTTTTTTTTTTTACTTTTTTTTTTTTTTGTTGTGTTCAAAGAAAGCAATCAATCGTATTGATCAATAGTTATGGCTCAAGTTTGGTATTGTATGCATAGTGGGACCCACAGGTACTTCGATTCTAATAAAAATTGAATTGAAATTATTAACAAATAATTTTTCATTTGAATTTATCTAGAAGATGTCTTTACATTCAAACAAGATATGGATATGTTTGGCCTTTTTTTTTTTCTTAATTTTTGGAGTTTACAACATGATATATATATATATATATATATATATATATATGTTGATACGTGACCCATATTATCGGGTCAAACTCATATTATTAATGCAATTAGATAATTTTGCAAACTAGTTTGCTTAAATGCAGTCCAAAAGAAACCATTCCTAATGGATCTCTATTTATGTAAATCCTCATTTTATTTTATTTTATTTATCAATTTGATCTACAAAATTAAAAAGATAAAATAACTTACCTAATAATTTCTTTTTGTGCTGGGAGATGCATAAGAGGAAGTTGGCAATTAAAAATAAGATTTTTCTATTTGGCATGTCACAGCAATGGGATTGTTGCAAGCTAATCATTTATTTCCTTTTTTCATTTATTCAATTAAATCCAATTGAAATTGAAATTTTGGTTTTTTTTTTGTTTTTAAAAAAATTCTTTAATAAAGTTATTTTATTTAAAAACTTAAATGATTAAATAAAGTATAAAATATATGTATTATATATTATATTATAATATGTTTCTTTAGATAAAAGTTCAATTCACTTGAATTAAAAGTATAAACAGGTAAAATTTTATAGAATTTCAAGATTATACTGATTTAATTATGAAAATGTGCTTGCATTTGGGGCCTTAGAAGTTACAACAAAACATGTCATCTGGCCTAATTATGATTGATGGTTTGCAGAACTTTGAACAGATTCATAGCCAGTAGCTGGATAGCTCCCAAGGAAAAGGCAAACATCCCTGCCCATTAAATTATTTCTTGACAACTTGAAAGGCAGCCATATGGGTTGCTCCTGTTTAACCATTCCAGGCACATAGCAATGCTGCGTGGAGATAGAAGGCCTACCCTTCTGCATCCAATTTTTGCATTTATCTTGTTTGAAGAAGCTTCATGGGCTATCTTGCATCGTTCCATGATTATATTGTAATTTTAGATATTCTTTGATTTTTGTAATTTATTCACTTGTTTTACAAAATCATAGACCAATGAGAAGTTTTAGTTAAAAATACTTTTGTCTCTATCTATCCATCCATATATAGATGGGAAATTCCCATACAAGATCGAAGTGTTGTCACTTGTTAGGATCCGGCAATTATCAAACTACAAAAGTATATGCTGCTCTCACTACAAAGATAATAGCAGTCAGTTTTCATCCACTAGTTTCCTTCTTTACTCCTTGTTTGATTGCTTTAACGATGGACGCAATTGACTTTTCATTAATAAAATTAATGTTAAGGTTAATGCTAAACAAGGAAAAATAAAAGTGCAGAGATCGAATTTTTAACTGGATACCAATCATGGTATTTATTCAAACATAGTAAGATGAAACAGTAACATCACCGCCATTAACTCCTGAGATGGGGTGATGATGGGCTTACATTTTCTTTGCAACTTGCATACATATATATATATATATATATATATATATATATATATATATATATGTATGTGTGTGTAAGGACGTTGTTGATTCAACTTAAAGCTTGCATAAGGACTTTATATTTAACTTAAAACAGAGAGATGCATATTGTCCTTTTATTAGCAAAAGGGCTTTCTAGCGAGGTAGAGTGTTTTAATCCTTGCAATCCACAAATTCGTACTTCCCGATCAAGTGACCTTGAGCCTTGCCTTCACCAGTGGTATCTAGCTTCTGAAATACCGCGCTGTCCAATCTTAAATAGTCGTCACCTAAACGAATGGAAAAGCTTCAATCCAACCCTCTTCAAGATCCATGGAGGTGGCTACTAAACGTAGAACAAGGGCATTTATATTTTACAATTTATTTTTTCCTTATTTAAAGCAAAAAAAAAAAAAAAACAAAGTGGGGGAGTCATGGAGACTAAAAGATGCAAATATTTGGCGGCATTCTTTCACTTTTTTAAGGCTTTATTCTTCTTGAGTTTGGCTAAGAATGGCGGATCTTGATATCTCTCTCTTTCGGTTCACATAATTTGCTTGCGCAGCATATATATATATATATATATATATATATATATATATATAGTTTCTTTTTCTTTTCTTTTTTTTCACTAAAGAGGTCAGTAAAGAATTGATAAGAGTCATACGTGGGTATGATTTTAGGTCACCTGTTCAATAAATGGGTGGATTTTGTTCGGCTCGACTTGAACTGGGTTGATTTGAATTTGTCTAATATCTGAATCGGAATTAAGTATTAGGTTCATATTAAGTCCAGCCAAGCTTGGAAATCAATGAAAATAATTTATTGTACTTGAATCGATGTACCCTCAATGATTGGCTCACAAGAACCATTGGAAAAGTTCCAAAGTGAGCAGCTTTAAAAGTCCTGCCAAAAAAAAAAAAAAAAAAAGAAAAAGAAAAACCAGAGGACTTGAACCTGGGGCTATTAGACCCGCAAGTCTCATATGGAACTGTATCTACTGGTACCTTGCTTTTCAATTTGCTTTATGTATTGTGGTTTGGTTGACTACAGTACTACTAGCTCCAAACTTAAACAAAGAAAGGTATCAAAATTTCATCTTGTAAATTGAATATGAGTAAAAATGATCAAAGCTTTATGTACGGAGTATACTTTTACAAGAATTTTTACAGGAATATGAGTGAAAATCAATGCGTCTTTTAGTGCTTTGCTGGAAGGGTCTTCATACTTTCCTACCAGTGAGCCTGTTTCCCAACTTAAAGGAAAGGAGCTGAGCATGCATAAGCATTTTATATTGTTACTTGAAGGGTCACTCTATTTATTCTTGACTAAGATTCATGAGTTCGTGTCTTCGTTTCTCTAATGCGCAACATCTGGAACAGTTCAAACTTTCAGCAGTTCACAAATTCATAATTCGCAACAAGGTGACCTCGAGCATAGCCCTTTCCATTAGTATCCAATGCTCGAAATACTGCAATATCCAAGTCTAAGCCTCCATTGTGGCACTGATCAACAATCCTCCCCTGTTGTTTGCGCTCCTGTTTAGGTGTTTCTAACCTGCACTCATGCACAATTCAATTGATGGTGATAAATTAATGCTTTACCTCCACAGCATGGTTTATGCTATGCCTTACATTATTGTTAAGTTATTATTGAGATTTTAAGTATAAATTATATAGTTAAAGTAATCTCAAGTAAAACAATACATAGATAGAAAGAATTTATAAATGTAATGTTTTAAAAATTTGAATTAAAATATAATATTAAATTTACGAATTTATTATTTACTCAAATTTTAGTTTAAAATCTCCCCAATTTTTTCCCAACAATTGTTACTAATTAGCTAACAATGGTTGTTTTATTAGCTATAGAACATTTGTTACCTAATTAGATATACAACATATGATAAAATCTTTCATGGCAAAAGCGAGAACTCCACAGGGAATTGAACTTTTATGGTAAAAGGGAAAGGGGGAATGGAAGAAAGCAAAATTCCTAGTTTTGTTCGCCACCCAAAGAGTTTCATTATAAGCCAAAAGAATATTTATATTCTTCCTTTTGGTAAAGAGAGATAAAAAGTTACTGCTGTTCCTTCAAGAGAAGGGCTTAATACCTTCCTTTATTGACATCTATCTTTCTACGTTCATATCTTTGACAAGGACATGTGTTGCTCTGTCTATCTTTGACAAGGGCTTCTTGGGTTGTGGAATTGGAGCATGAATGTTTTTTTTTATATAAAAAAAATAAAAAATAAAAAGTGTTGAGTTGTATTGATGTATATTGGTAATTATACAATTACACTAAGTTATGATCAAAAGATCTCTTATGTTAACAAAAAAACAAAAAAAACAAAAAAACAAAAAATTCATAAATAAGACAAACTTTGGATGTATTTTTAGGCCTTTGCCATCCTCACACCAACCAGGCCTTTGAAACAAATTAACAGAACTTGAGTAGATTTAATCATCAACCAGACAACCATCTCCGATTAAATTTAGATAAATAAATCATAGCAGTCGCACCATACAGACTATATATGCATTAATCATAATGTTGACGGGCGTCTTAATTGCAAGCATTTGACACAAGAAGTCGGCCCCTGTGGGTCCGACCGGTGCACAAAAGCCGGTCCAATTAGATTTGCTCCGCCATTCCAATTGCTTATCAACATCCAACGTCCCGCAATAGAGACTTGAATAGACAGTGGAACCTACCGAAATCCCATCCACCGCCCTGGGGGCTGTAAATGCATTGAGTTGCATACACAACTTTAGCACTTCCACCGACGAAGCCATCAAACATATGGGCTGGTGTAATGATATTTGAGTTGTGCCTCTACCTTTTTCTTAGTTATATCTATATATATATATATATATATATATAGAGAGAGAGAAAAAGAGAGAGAGAGAGAGTAGCCACTAATCATTTCACTTTGTGGGTTGGATATTATTACATAAGACTTGGGTCTGATGGGTCGACAAAACTGATCTCCAGGTTTCCTAGCCCATTAGATAGGCAGCCTTTCAAGTGGGCAGTCGGTGCAGTCCAATCCTGATGTCAAAAATTGGGTCCACGGCAGTATCCGAAGTAACTATATTTTACTACAAAAAAAAAAAAAAAAAAAAAACCCTTTTAATAGATCTCTAAAACAGAGAATGAAATTTACAGAAATGAAGGGAGCTATTCTTTTTTTATATATATAATTTTTAGTTTAATAATTAAAACTTAATAACTAAGCATTTAGATATTTATTTTAAAATTATTAAATTTTTTAAAAAGGTACAAAGTTTATAGAATAAAGAATATTATCTCCCTTATACAGTTTTAAGATATAATGATTTTTTAAAAAAAAAAGAAAAGAACAAAGTTATTTTTCTTTCTTTTTTCTTGGGGCAGAAGTCAATATCACTAGACATGGGTCCAATAGAATAACAGCGAGTGTTGCTTGTAAAAAAAATTGATCATGAAAATTGGTAAACGGGGCCCAAAAGCTTTTTCTTTAACATGACAGCACTGAGCCACACAACTTATCTTGAATCTCCTATTTCAAAAATTTACTTATGGAGTGAGCACTAAAAATTTTATCGTGCAGCTAAGTTGATCTCTCTCATCCACTTTCCATTGCAGTCCTCTGCATCAGTCTGAAACAATTGGTCAGGACATGCATAAATGGTCCTTTGCACAATGATTTACCACCTTGTCTAGACCTTTTTGCTTTTTGTTTTTTTTTTTTTTCCCTTCCCTTTAGTGGAGACTTGAATCAAGGACCACATCATGACACCATTTGAAATGAATATATATTTAGAGTAGGCCTGCGCCTGGTACAGGAGAAGTGGAGACCTTTTCGGGTTTAGTGGAGATGCTCTCATAAAATCAAACTTGAAACGAAAAGAAAAGGATTGATTTATACTTGTTGTGGGACTTATTTCTGTTTTTCGATGCAAAAATAATTCATAGGATGCGAGCCAAAGGTCCAAGCCACTACTTTGATAAGGTTCTGATCCAATCAACCGAATCAAGCACCCCCCCCCCCCAAAAAAAAAAAAAAAAAAGCAATTATTTGGAATTTATTTGATTATCTATACTTGACTTAGACAAGAAAGACCAATTCAATTGGTCAGAGAAAAAAAAAATTGGGGTATTCATCATTCTCCAACTACACTTTTTTCTTTTTTATTAAAAAAAAATCAAAATTTTTTTACACATCCACAAGTTTGGGATCCTATTTTTAAGACAGTAAAAAAATAATTTATAGACAAATTATTTTCTTACGAACAAACAAACCTTAAGGGAGTAAATGAGCAAAACTTGTAATATTCTTTAGTGACAAGGACTTTGATATATAGGATGTTTGATAGTTGTTCATGTTGCCATATATATATATATATATATATATATATTTCACTCTACAATTTTCCAGAGATTACAATTAAGCAAACTACCAACTTGCTTCTTCTATGTTACCATGAGGTATATGAGTTGTACAGAGGTCATTAACTTGAAAAATCACATTTATTTTATATTAGACAAGGAATCTAAGCACATGAACCAACATGGCCATTGCTAAGCAGTTGCTTTCATGTCAATTTACTTGTGATTTTAGCAGCCCCAAATATAAGAATCCTATTTTCTTTTCCCCATTTGTCTGACAGTGTCAGGTCAAGTCTACAATTGATGTAAATTTGTTGGTTGTAAGAATCTTTGAACAAAACAGAACATATGTTGCAAATCCCTAAGTTTCCTGTTGGAGATCTAGAGGAGGAGGATGATTTTCCCCTGCACTAAAAGGAAAGACAGCATGAAAACTTCATACAATAAAAACTTTATTGATCAAAATTACATTTCATGCAACTATATTTTTCTTCTTAAAACCTGATATCCCACATTATATAATTATAATCATAATTATCCATTTAAATATTTTTAATTTATTTCCATAATTAATAACTTAAATTATAAATATATAATTAATAATTACAACAATACAAAAGCACGAGTTTCCTTGTCAAAATTTTCATGTCCATATAACGAAGCTCCTGCATAAAATTGTAAATAGTTCCAATGTCTTTTCGCGAGGTGATAACGATGAATCACAAATCACATCAATCTATAGTCATAGTTACTTTTAACATCAATTCGGTGAGGAGAAGTGTTGAACAGTATCATTCCTATGGACTTCACAAATACCATATTTTATCCCAGACAGAAAAAAAAAAAAAGAAAGAAGGAATTTTTCACAATTTTTAATATTCTAAAAACCACCCATCACGTAGTCCATGAGTAGCTCCAAGACATAGACAACATAAAATAATGGGTTGCATAAATGCTCTCCACAGCAAGCACATGGTGGCTGGCTCCACCTTATCACTTTATTCAAGGCTGTTGTTCACTGCTTCCTCAACAAACAACATCTAAATCAAACAACAATGATAATGATAATAATAAAGATGGGAAAATTTAGAAATATAAACATAATGGAAGAGAATCCAGTCATTATATTACAAAAATATAAAATACATGCCATTAGGCACATTGCAAAAGGAAGGAAAACAAAAATCACTCGCAATAAGTTTTACAGCTAGATCGAGTAATTAAACAGGTCATTTTGACTAGTAAAACAGGGTCCATAACACCCTTGATTCCTACCATTATCTTATCACAATATGTCTACTTGGTAAATGACCATATATCTTGTTCAGGTTCGGTTCTTGCACTTCTCCAGCGCTCTAGGAGCTGTAAATCATGATTAAAAGAAAAGGGTTACTTGAGATTCTCATTTACATTTTTACTAAGAATACAACAAATTTGTACATAGTTTTTTCAGTTTATTGACGCCACAGACCAAGTCCAATTGCCTCAGACCCTTTCATTATCCTCAAGCGCTTGCACGAATCAACAAACATGCTACAAGATTGCAAGGAAAAATCAAAATGGTCAGTAACCAAGTCATCAAAACAGACCAAATATTGCACGATTAAGGAACAGAACTAAATTTTTAATAATCATAGACTGCCAAAAAAGAGAGAGGACTCACTCCCATGGCACATCTCCTACAAGCATCCAATCTCCATCCTTGTCTTCATATGTTGGCACATACTCGGAACCATTCAAAAGATCAATCAATTTGCTCTCATTCATGAAATCCTTCATTCCTTGTGACCCACAATTACCTAATTTAATTTGGAAACAAAGGCATCATTTCGTATGGTCAATTATATAGCTAATCAATGTTTAACATTAAGTTTTGAGCATAGTAATTGTTACTATTTAAAATGTTGATTACCGATTGTGAAGGAGCTGAACATTTTGCCTAGTGCAGCAGAGAGCTCCTGGTAGCTCTTGTACAGCTTCAAGTCCACTTTACGTAGATATGGTGCACCGTCCATGCTAACCTTAATAAAAGCTGCACTACTGCTGCTGCTGCTGCCACCCTCATCGCCCGCGGTCTTCTGTAAGGCCATGACATTTTTCCGAGATGATCTAACCGGTGGCCAACCCACAACCTGTGCCCTGAAATTAGTTTGTAAACACAACAAAGATTTTGTCCTATTAGCCCTTTTTCCGCATCGTGATTGTTTCATTTTGTGTTGATCATCGCAAACCAACAAGAAAATACCTTGAAATGTGATTGATAATAACCCAATTCCACATTGCAAGGAAAATTTAATTATTAATAAGGATTGATTAACATCATGCCCCCTCGTGAGGAAACGAAATTATTTTCAGAAAAATAATATAAAGTATTAAATCCTAATTTTATGCTTTATACTAATTAAACTTTTTTTTTTATAACATGGACAATTTAACTTTAATGTTACAATATTATTTCATTGAATTGCAGCAAAACAGAGAGGTCAAAAGTCTAGCAGCAACTGGGTAATTACATGGCCAGCGGAAAAAAGAAGATCCACATAAAAATCATATGGTCAGCAAAAAAGAGTTGAATTTCATGTGATCTCATACCAATTCAATTATTCTCCCTCTTATACTATCCTTTCATTTCCTAAAAAGAAAAAAAAATGGAAATTCACTCTTGATTTGTTTGGTTGTCAAGAAAGTAAAAGGATTCCCATATTCAAGTGAGAAAATGGCTTTAAGAAAGGAAAAAAAAAAAAAACTAGATGAGAAGGCAACAACAATAAACAAAAGGACAATAAATCAAGAACAGGAAAACAGAAAATCAAGAAATAAGATTTAACAGGAACTTACTTAGCCGGTGGTTTTGCAGGGTCATTAGGGCGAGGAGCAACAGCTTTCTCCTTCAAGATCTTCTCCTCCCCATTCTTCTCCAATCCTTCTGTTGATGAAAGCTTGAGTTTCAAATCGACAGTCTCCGCAAATCCTCTTTTCCCACTATTCTTCACAGCCTCCCCATCATTTCCATTCCCAATTCCATTGCCTCCAGGCAATCCTAGACGCAGTTCTGTCTCTTCAAAATTGATCATGCTATACTTACCCCTCTCTCCATCCAAAATGCTAGTCATTTCTTGCCAAATCTATGTGAAAAACCTTCAAGGCTGTTGAATTAACCAACCCTTTTCTCCTCCTTGCCACCCCCTTCTCTCTCTCCCTCTCTCTCTCTTTCTCTCTCTTGTTCTCTCTCTTCTTGGGGCCAATTGTTTATCTCTATAGGTTGTACTGTACTTGCAATGAGAGACATAAAGATATGTTTTAAGTTTGAGGAACAAAAGACGAAACCTATAGTAATGGGTGATAATATAAGGTTTTTGTGGGGTGATATTTTTTATGAGGGAATTTCAGACGGCAGAGATGGTGACACGTGGTTACCGGTGCAGTTGTTGGAAAGTCCACTGATTGTCGGGTAAGCGATGTCATGGATGATGTCATATCTAGAATAATGTGCTGAGTGAAGGGATTGGACAGGGCATTTTGGCATTGTTTGATTGGCCTTTTGCTTCGTAGAAATAATCGTTGGAATGTAATAACCATCATATACAGGAAACCATTAAAAAAAAAAAACGAGAGAGAGAGAGAGAGAGAGAGAGAGAGTTTGCTTACATGTTGGGTCATTGCCCCCTTTTAGCTTCTCATTCATATGATCTCTATAATTTTCTTTTCTAATGAATGTTCTAATTCGGATTGTGGTAGCATTGTGGCAAATGGGTTTTTTTTTTTGGGTTAGGCCTAACTGCTAATAATTTGATCAAATTAACCACTTGACATGGGTGTGATTCAACAGTTTAGGCAGTCATGTGCACTTAATTGCCTAAACATTATAAAGGACTAATTGCCTCGGGAGCTTTTTCCCATTGTGGTAAGTTAGCATTTTTGGCCCAGTTAAAGTTAGGTTAATTTATCCAACAGCAAATGCATAATCAACAAAGAATTATTTCATTGTAGTGTAGCCCAAAATTTATATTTTAGTTAGCACATTACATTATCTTTTGGCATTAAACATCGTAACTGACGCATGCAAAGAAAAAAGAGAATTTGACTAGACAGGAGTTCAAAATTTCCTGGTCCGCATTGCTTCTGTTACTAAAAACACCCACCACATGTTTAACTAAGAAAGGCACTTACAACAACAATAAAATTTTAATGCTAAATTTAATTAATTAGAGTCAACTATGACAAATATAATCTCATCCTTTATTTCAGCACAAAATTAATGGGGTTGCAAAGAGAGGTGACCTTGTCCATCAATAACTTGGGATAATGAGTCCAATTAAATGGTGTCAAAGGTTCCCCATTGAAAGGATTGCCAAACTCGAACCCTGGCAGTAGTGCTGATCGACAGTCCAAGAGATCGAAAATTTCTGATGGGGTTTCAAAAAAAAAAAAAAAAAAAAGCAAGTAATCTTGTGACCCCAAGGTTACTTCAAAAATCTTTTCAATCCTAAATATAGTTAAATGCAGACTCCACTTTCAGTGGAGATTATCCAAAGGCACCTACATAGTGGCTTGTATGTGTACCACCACGATTAATATCCCCACACAAAAATGGCAAAAAGAAAAAAAAGAAGAAGCAAGAATAGTAAATGGGAAAAGGCTTACACACAACTGGGTAGGAATCTGCTGTACATCCATCGCTGTTACACCGCATTGCCACCCGATGATGCATCAAAAGCTATAGAGATAAAAGTTTGATCTCGATCCTTATCTAAAGCACACTGTTAAAATTTTTGACCTCTGACATATAATCACGTTTCCAATCAACATGATTTACCCACACCTTTTTATATTCCAAAAAAATTATTCATACTTTTATGTTACAAACGACATGATGATGATTGCATCTTCACTCTTTTCAAATCCCACAATATAAAAATTTCATGTATGGTAACATTATTTTATTTTGTTTCTATGGCCACCTTCAGAAATTAAATCAGCCAAATCAAATTATTGGTTCCACCACTCATACCAATTATTACAACCACATATCTTGTAGACCAATTATAAGCAATAACACCAAATGGTATCAACCTTATAAAGTTTAAATTATATCTGCTATTGAAATTTTATATATATATGAAACACCATCCTAGTAAATCAATTGTTAATGTAAACTCTTAGGCTAACAATCTAAATATAGGAAGTATACCCAACTTCCTAATTAGAACAATTCTTAATACAGTCACTTAAAATGAATGGAAGGCCCATGCTGGCACTCCTTTTAACACAAATTTCTTTCCAATTTTACCTTTTAAGAATGCCACACTCGCAAGATAGTTACAAGTATCTTTTTTTTTTTTTTTTTTTCCTTCCTTGAGCAGCATGGCATGCTTCAGCACCAACTGCTGTAACAATGAAATAACATGCGCTCCAGCTTTGGTTGATGCGGTGACTAATGAACAAAGGGAGCCAATGGTTTGGTCTCCATGCTCTGGATTGGCCACGAAATTGGCGTAGTAATGGAAAAATAAAACATCATTTTCATTTAATATTTTACCAACTGATCTTATTATTTTTCACTTAATAAAACCAATAGTTGATGGTTCATTACAACGAAATCTACATCCTATGTCACATCAATCTACATTATATGTAGCTCAAGTTTTTGTTCACTAACAACTAAATTCGGCCGAGTCCAATTAAATGTAGAATTAAAATATATTATTGTTTTTCCCAATCTAACGGCCCGGCACATAGGATACTGGGTTATTTTACCCTCTGACTTGTATGCGATTTTGCAAGGAATCAACAACAGACATGTGAGCGAAGTGGAGCCCACGAGGGCAAACCGAACCGTGTTGGTCAAACTACGAAAGTCAGCGTAAAACCCACTTGATAGGGATTCGTTTGGTGGGAGATGGAAATTTGCCGGGGCCCCAACCAAACCCTGTCAAAAGGCACATGCTTTCAGTCACCCAAATAGGTTCCTCCCCATTTAACACTACATGTGCCGTGCTTTAAGAACACAATAAATAAATGCTTATTATAACGAGAACTTGGTCTGCATCCACAGTGTTGTCTCATGGGAAAAGCCCAATGGAAAAAGATTGTATGCATGAAAGGAGGTAGATCATTTAGTACTGATTCTGTTGGGGTTGGCTAGTTTTTTTTTTTTTTTTCATGAATATGTGTGTGTGTGTGTGTGTGTGGTTAACAATTTTTTGATAGTCATGTCTTAATCACCACCATATGAGAACCCCATTAGCATTAAGCATGCTAGTAATTGATAATTTGATATATAAGTTATTTAGGTGATGCTTAAAATTTTAAGTTTTAATGATTTTTTTTTAACAATCTATGGTAATGTCCGTGAATTGAAGTGCCTCATTAGTCAGAGCTTCATATGATTTTGGACAACGAATCAACCATAATTCAACAAATTCCTTAGTTGGGGCTGTTTTTCCGGCATCAATTTTTTGCCCTCTACTCCAATGCCCCAAAAACAACGCACTTGGTTGGAAATTTGACAAAAAGGAAGGGCCACGCCAGCCAATCCCAACGCCCACAGATGTCCCCATAATGTGGGGGCCCTCAAAAGATCCACAAAAGCTTTTATTGAGCCCACCCCAGCTGCACTGGGAGCAGTATCAACGTTGGAATAGAGACACCGCACTCGTGGGCATTAACATGTGTCACCTTTTCAATCCATTGCTTCAAACTGTCAAAACGCAATGTGTAGTAACAACACACGTCTCTTGTATGTATCTCCGCCATCCTTACAAAAACTGTACCATTTTGCAAATTTCCGTACACTGTCAACTTGGAAGATAGCTCGCGGCCACCCCCGCCCGGCGGCCTTGTTTTTCTCGTATTTGAGTGGATAGCTTCTCCTTTTGATGCCTAACTATACTTCGATTCTCCAGCGAGACATTCTAGGAAGTAAGAATTTAAGCGTCGTTTTGAATATTCTAGGTCATAAATTATCGAATAGAAAGAATCACGGTATGTTAAGTAATATTATTAATAGACTTCTTCCTAATGCACTTGAGAAAATTTTACTGTTTAGTTCCTTCCAGCCGTACGAGCACAAAAGTGGTCCCAACTTCACTTTGAATCGTTCTGAACGCTGAATGTTATAGATAATCATATAAATAAATGTTTTAAAAATCGGCAATTAAATAAACATTACGAATATGTGTGTATAGCTGACATGATTTTCTTATTAACTCATGTGAAAACGATAGTGTGTATATATATATATATATATATATATATATAAATTAATTTTTTTATTTTCATAAATTTTGTATTTTAATTATTAAAATATATTATGAAGGAATGAAAGATAGATATATATTAGAATGATATAATAACGATTCGACGACATTTAATTGAGCAGAAGGTATCCTCTATTCTTAAGTGTTTTGAGTGCAAGACTTGTATTATATTGTCATATGTGTTTCTGTCAAGCAATTGACAAGTGAACCTCCTAATCAACCGTAATGATAATAATAATCACCAGCTGAAAGCTTAAAAATAGACTAATTATCACCTCAAAACGTCTATTTATCCATATATAACAGACTGAGACATCAAGCAAATCATCCAACACATGTTTTATGCCCTAATCAAGTCCCACGTACGTCCTGGCAATTGAAACCTTAACGTGGCGGTGTTAAGGTCACGAGTGGACTGTCTCCCTCGTACTATATATAAAAGGATTTTTATTCACAAATTGACAGCAACTAACAAACAAGTACAATGATTTGGTGCATGCACGTTAAACCAGCAAAACAAATAGATCTAACCAGGTAACTTTAAAAAGTTCGCATGCCATTGATTGTGTAAGATAATATAGGTGATTGTCTTTTATACGTATCCCCCACCCCCCCCCCCCCCCAAAAAAAAAAATCTTTGTGGTGATGGAAGATGTGATTTTATTAATTAATATAAATGTACCACACCAGCATTAACACATTTTGCCGTCAGCCTAGCCTTTCCCTAAAAGCTGTACTCGGTATATGTTTTTTTTTTAAACAAAAAAAAAAATCCCTTATATAATAAGAATAATTTTTTTTTATTTTTATAAATTTTAAATTTTATTTTTATAAATTTTAAATTTTATTTTTATAAATTAAAATTTGAAATGATAAAAATAAAAATTTAAACTTTTAAATACTAAAATATTCATGAAAAAAAAAGGGTGTCAATACTGTGGGCAATACATGTATGCACTATGCTGTCAAATATATAACATGAAAAATAAAATAAAATGAAATTACCGTAGCTGTTTGGTGGCAAATGGGAGAAAAGATACTTGAGAATTGTTTTAAAATATTGGAAGCAGATAAGACACGGACGGTGATGATTAACTCGAGGTGGTAAAGGCTTTCTCACGTGGGACCCAAGATGTGATGGATTACTGGGTTCCATATTGGCTGGCCACAAGTGGAAGCTTGGACCCTTCGCCAGACACAAAGGCAAAAGCTGGCAATACAGGGTCATAAATGGACGAGAGGAGTGGACCCCTTTGCGCCTCCCGTGCTTCCAAATTGAAGTTCTGGTCACATATCGGACGGCCATTGTTTGCCCGTGGGTGTAAATAGGCAAAGAAAATATGAATCAGGAAGTTCTTGATGCGAGAATGTAGATATGGAACAGAAATACAATGAAAAGAGCTAAGAGTTAGCTTGTAAAAAAAGAAGGAAAAAAAAAAGTTCATTTTGCTCAAACATTAAATGATGCAGAATCCCATGTAATTAAAAAGTTAAATTTACGTTTAAAATTGCATTAATTTTATAACTAAAATTTAGAATTATCAAGAATTAAGAAGTTTTGTTTGCACTTTTATCTCTATTATTATTATTATTATGCTAGACTAGCTTTTGTCTCTTATACACATCTAGATGTGTATAAGAGACAGTCTAACCACCACAATAATTGTAATGCTCTTGAATGGCCCTCTCTGGATCAGATGCAAGCTAGTCTAGCATAATAATAACTGTCTCTTATACACATCTAGATGTGTATAAGAGACAGTTATTATTATGCTAGACTAGCTTGCATCTGATCCAGAGAGTGCCATTCAAGAGCATTACAATTATTGTGGTGGTTAGATTATCCAAAAAGTAAGATTCCTTTGGAAAAATGGGAAGAAAATAACACAATTATTGCAACGTTGTCGAATGGATGAAGTAAGGATGCCGGCCGACAGTATACACCAAAAATCATTTATCGATCCACCAACTAAATTTGTAAAAAAACAAAAAATATTTAACTTATTAATTTCCCACATAATACATTTTTCTTTTTATTTTTAATTTGAAGTGCGATATGAGTGTGAGTTTTAAATTTTGCATTTAGAAACTCATTTGCCTCCTTTTAGTGTAATTGAATTTTATTGTTGCATTGGATAGGGGAAGCAGGAGCCCCCTTCCCATCCATGGCTGCAATGGCTTTTTGGAGCCAGCCGAGACCATACCCACGTGCCAAAAGACTTGATCACACACCATGCCTCGCCCATCAACGACAACCCATGTGGGCCCAGTTCACATGGGCTGCTCCCATCTTCCTTGATCCAACGGCCCTCGTTCCTTCCCTTGGGAATCCCATTGTCGAATCGTGATCGTCCAATGGGGCGACGCGGTCTTGAATATGGGCGGCTCAGCATTGTCCCCACCTTGTCCCTGAATTGTAGGGACAAATTATTCTGTTTTGCCTGTTCACGCGACAGGCGCAGTTAGCTGCCTCGTACACTAAGATTACTTGCACGATGCTCTGTTTCACTTCCTCTTGTGGCGCGTTTATTGCACGCGCATCCATGATATTTTTATTTGTCACATTAGTTGGAAATGGGAAAATAAATAAAAACCATAAATTATGATACGATCTAAAATTCAAAGATATATTCTTGCACCATAAACCAGTATAATTCTCGCACCAAATTTAAATGTAATTTAATTTATATTTATTATTATTTTATTTTATTATAAAATTTACTATTATAACAAATATCATAATTATAAATTATATATTTTTTAAGTCAAATATTTAAATTACTCATAAAAATTTAAGTTTCTTTTTTATTTTTCAAATAAAATTAAAAATTTAGGTATCTTTTTAATACGAATAAAACACTCTTAATCATAAAATTTGTATTAAGAATATCCAATAGCTTACTCAAGAACAAATAATTTTATTTTCTAATTATACTTATAATATGTATTCAAATCCTTACCCTTGTAATAACGAATTTTGAATCAAATTCACTCAATTTCTCGAAGCAAACAAAATACATTAATTTGAGAAACAAAATTACAGTGTAATGCACGCAGTATGAATGGTGCAAATTTATTGCAAAAGCTTCCCAGGGCAATGTCTTTTCGCCTGTAGTAGAACTTCAATTCCAAAACGTCCCATCCATAGCAGAAAAAGGTTGATTATGACCAGATAATTTTACTACAAATTAATTAAAAAATGGGTAAAAAATAAAAAATAAAATTTTTGGTTTTTTAATTATAAAAAATATTGTGAATATACGATAATAAAATATACAACTAACAATAAAGATTATACAATTAAATATGAATTGACATTTTTAAAATTTATTGTACATTTTATCTAATTTATTACATATTTTGTTAATTTAGTGGTAGATATGGTTTTTTTTTTTTTGGGACAAACAATTTAAAATTATTATAAATAAACGAATATTTTTCAATCAGAGTTTGGCCACTGGCCAAATTTTGTGGCCATGATGCTGCACTCCATCGCACGTTTGCACATCCATAACATAGTCGTATACGTGACATTCTTGGACATCTCACACGTATTCTCCCTACCTTATCCAACATTTGCACAAAGGCAACTTGGAAGTTTCTGCTCCATCTCAGCTAAAGAAGAAGTAGCGGAAGTCAATCCATTTATCAATCAAGAATTCAAGGGTCAGGCAAACTGTGCAATCTTCGTTTTTTTAGGTTTGCTCTACAGAGGAAGTAAAAAGCTATGGGATTCGAGAGAGATCTCAACCTTGAGGTGACAGAGCTGAGACTAGGCCTGCCAGGCACCACCAGCCAAGGTCACGAAACATCTCCTAAGTGCAACAAGAGATCATTGCCCGACATGAATGAGGAGTCCGTAGAATCAAGGGATGACAATTGCATGAATGTGTTGAATAATGACAAGAAGAAGGGTCACCAAGAAACTCCTCCACCCAGCAAGTAAGCCATCTTAATTAATATTTCTTCCTTTGTCCTTCTTTCTTCTTCTTCTTCTTCTTCTTTTTTTTTTTTTTTCCAGAAAAAAAATTGAAGCCTCCTGTAGAAATCTTGCGTGAAAGATAATGAAACAACCTGCATTAAATAAATATATTGCGGTCAATTATGTCCTTACTAAAGCTGTTTAGTCTCAAAATGTTGATGGGTTTTTATATCACGTATATATGAGCATGTGATTGTGATATATGGCTAATGGGGTTTGGTTGGTTCTTGGTTTGCTTGCGATATTATAGGGCACAAGTGGTAGGGTGGCCGCCAATCCGGTCTTACAGGAAAAACTGCCTCCAAGGAAAGAAAACAGAGGTTGAAGCTGCTGGAATGTTTGTGAAAGTGAGCTTGGATGGTGCTCCTTTTCTTAGAAAGATTGATCTGAAAGTCTACAAAGCCTATCCAGTTCTCCTTAGAGCCTTAGAAGAAATGTTCAAATTCAGAGTTGGTAAGCAAACACATATACATGCCTTGTTTCTTTAAACCCTTAAATTATAATAATAGTTTTTTTGTGTGTGTGTGTGGATAAATCTGAATTTATTATTAATAAGACTAAAACTTATAGAATAATTAATTCTTTTCAGGTAAGTATTCTGAGAGAGAAGGCTATAATGGGTCAGACTACGCACTGACTTATGAGGATAAAGATGGTGATTGGATGCTGGTTGGAGATGTTCCATGGCAGTAAGTTCTCTTTATAATCCTCAGAATATTCTCTCTCTCTCTCTCTCTCTCTCTCTCTCTCTCTCTTTTAAAAAAAAGAAAAACTTTTGGAGATTTAATTACTTTTCATTGGGTAATAAATAATCTTACAATTCTCTTGTATTTTTATTACAGCATGTTCATCAATTCTTGCAAGAGGCTAAGGATCGTGAGAGGATCAGAAGCTTGAGGCTTGAGTTGTGCTCTGCAACGACTCTCACGTATAACTTCCGAGTCGTCACAAACCGGCTACGTGGAGAACAGAAGGAGACTTGCATCTTGTAAAGTGAAAAAACCGATCAGCTTGAAGATTGAATTTGTTTATTTAAGACAAGAAAAAGAAGAGTTGTGGATTATAAAGAAATATTTGAAATTGTTAAAATGATGATACGTATCTCCTTGTAAAAATTATATATTTTCCTCTCTTAACACAATTTTACAAAGAAATGGGTGAAATTAACCCAAAATAAATAAATAAATAAAAGTAAAGTTTTGTAGGTAAATCTCATTTTTTTTAGGTAAACATTCAACTTAAAATTTATGCGAAATGGTAACTTGATTATATTTTGTATTAATTAGAGTTTTTTTTCTCCCTCACTTTGAGCATATAGAAAATTTATGTTAAATAAAAGATATTTAATTTTAAACTTATTAATATTAAAATTAGAAGTATAAAATATATATTCTAACTTAATATTATTTAAGTAATATATTTTTTACTAAAAAAAATTAAATAAGATATAAAAAATTAAATAAAAATATAAATACGGTGATTAATATATTATTATTAATATTAATAAAAACAAATAATAAAAAAAAAAGTATGCATCCAATTCAATTAAATTAAAACAATCGTGAATGTTTTAGGTATAGATATTGCAATTACTTTCAGTCCCTCGCTTCCTCGGCAACAATCATCATTATCATTAACCATTCTGAATTAAAAGTATCACCTAGTTTCTATTTGGTGCTGGGCATGCTGTGGCTGTACAGCATGACTCGAAGCCTGTCTAGGGCGATGGCATCAATCTTTTCCGGAATGATTGCCATAATGCTCTCGGCCCATTGGAGCTACGAGTTTCATTTCACTTCTTCTTCTTCTTCTTCTTCCTTTTTTTTTTTTTTTTTTTTTTTTTTTTTTTTTTTTTTTTTTTTTTTTTTTTTTTTTTTTGAGGGGAGTGGGGGTGGGGGAGGTGTGGGGTTGCTTTGAACCATTGGACTTATAGCTATAAAAACATGACCAATATTTATGGGCTAGGAACTTTGGAAGGCCACAAAGTCGTGGAATAGAATGAATAATCATAATATTTTTTTTTGGGGGGGCGGGGGGGTTAAGGAGTGAAGGGCCTCTCGGTGTTCTTTGATTTGGGAGTTTGGATTTCTTAGGTGCACGGATCCATGAGGTCCACACTCAACAATCAAAATCCTAAGAAATAAATAAATAATTAAAAAATAAATAAAAAGATAATGTCATGTACTAACTACGAATCTCCTCCGTGATTCCAATGTTTTGTCGGTTGGGTCCATTTGCCTTGCTAATGTGCAAATCCTTGTCGTTAATTGGGACACCGTAGTCAAAGAATTTGTTGGTATTATATTGTCGTGAATTGAATTTTTTGGTCAGTACACGGAATAAGATTAAATATATATTTTATTTTACATAAACTTTAAAATAATTTATAATTTTTGTTAGATACCATAATTTTTTAAAAATATTTTTAGTCTCTATCTCTCTCATCTAAAAAATTATTTTGATCTTGTAGAAAAATGTATATTTAATTATATTGACTCATTTATTATATTAATTTTTTATAATTATATTATTTTTATTTTTAAATTTATTATTATATTAATTTCGTTATTAAATTTAATATATATTAAATATTTTTTTATTAAACACAATTAGGTAGTAGTCATTTATGTGATAAATTCATTTTTTTATAAAAAAAATTAACCAAAATTTTTAATATATATTAAATTTAATTAATAAAATAATATATTAACTGAATAAAAAAATAATTATAAACATTCTTTCACAATTAGTGAGTAAAATTAATTTTTTTACCAAACTAAAATTATTAATATGATTTACCATCTCTTATAGTATTATATTTATATCTCTAGTAACAAATACTAAAATTAATCTAATATATATTGTATTTACTAAAATATCACATTATTTTGAACCATGAGTCTTACCCACCGTCAAATGCTATGTTCAATTTTAATAAAATTATCCGGATTTGGTTAGTATTTTTTTTCATTAGATATTTAGTAAAGTTGAATTTATTTATTTTCAAATGAAAATTTTATTGTTTGTTATAAATATTATAATAATTATTCAAAATTTAAATGAAAATTTTCACCATTCTTTTATAAAATATTTTAATAATTAAAACTTTTTAATTTTGAATACTTTGAACCCTGATTTTAAGAGTAGAAATGATTTGTAAAAAAAAAAAAAAAAGGTCAATGGCTTAACAGTAAAAAAAAAGAAAAGCTGACCTAGAAAAGAAAATAAAAATAGAGATGAGACTCAGAAGTTATGACGTGGCAAACATTGTTAAGTGGGACCCACTTGGCCGAAGCTCGTCTCTCAAATCGCCGTAGATACATTTTGCATTTTTTCATGTAGACTATCTCTATCTCCCTCTCTCTTTGGTAGAAAAAAAGAAGAGGAGGAGAGAGAGAGAGAGAGAGAGAGAGAGGCACATCCTCCCCCAACACCAGCCCTCCACATCATTTGCTTCCCAAGAGAGGGATTTCCATTCAAACACCCCCCCCAAAAAAAAGAAAAGAAAAAAAGAAATCCCATTAAATCTCTCCCTCTTCATAAAAGAAAGAAAGAAAGAAAGAAAGAAAAGAAAAGGTCCTAGCTTTGATGAAGGCAGATCCGAGAGAAACAACCGGGGCGGGGAAGGGAGAACAAAAGCCCTGAACTTTGGTCGAGTTATTGGGAGAGGGGGTGGGGGAATGGCGGAATTAGGGCAGCGGACGGTGGAGTTCTCGACGCTGGTGAACAGGGCGGCGGAGGAATCGTTCCTTTCCCTTAAGGAATTGGTGGAGAAGTCTAAATCCGCCGCCGCCGCCCAGTCCGACTCCGACAAGAAGATTGGAATCTTGAAGTACCTCGTCAAGACACAGCAGCGGATGCTCCGCCTCAATGTCCTCGCTAAGTGGTGCCAACAGGTGAGAGAGAGAGAGAGAGAGAGAGAGAGAGAGATTGAGTTTGACTTGTGTGAATCTTTTTATGTGATTTTCCCTTTCTTTTGCCTTTTGGAATCTTAAAGAAGGGTTTTTGGTTCAGCGCTCTGAAAAAAAAAAAAATGAAAGGTTTAGGGGAAAAGAACATTTCTTTGTGTGTTTTGGGATGAAGTAGGCGGAGAGGGTTTTAAATTGTGAGTTGGGGTTTTTTTTTTCTAAAGTCGAAGAATTTATAATATTTGGATCAAGTAATTTTTCATTGTTTTATGGAGAAAGTTTGCGCACGTACGAATTGTGTTGTGGACAATTTTTGATAGTTTCCTCAAAAAAAAAAAAAAAAGGTGCAAGAATGCAAGTTAACTGACTGGTTGAATGGCGGTCTTGAGTTTCAATACTTTGAGGTTGGAAATTTGATTGACATGGGCTAAAAAAAGTGGTACCTTGATTTCAGAATACGGTTGTTGATGTGTGTTTCTTCTATTATAACTGTGCTCCTGTTTCTCTGTTCTGTGGCTTAGTGAGAATTTTGTAAATGTCTCACTTTGATGGGGTACTGGTTGGGGACATCCTCGTGCTACTAGGCCCTCAAGTGCCCTTTGACATGAAAATTTGGTTTTTAAGGGTAGCTTGAGTCCATTTGCAATTTTACTAGTCCTTGGTGGATTTAAAAAAAAGGGCATCCTTGTACGCATGACTCTGACATCCTGGGGTCTTGGAATGGTTAGATGTATGTTGCCTAAACATTGTTTTTTTTTTTTTATTGGGACTTTTTCCAGGGAATTGAACTTGCTATCTATAGGTCACAATGAAGTAACCTCAGCATTACGCCAAAGATTGGAAAATACTAAAGAACTGTACACACTGACCTTAAAATGCCTGCCAAATATGTATTTTTCTCTTTTGCAAGTATTCCAATTTCAAGATTTTCCCAAAACTTTGTGCTTATTGTAAGACAATTTGTTGAATCACTGCATTGCATATTTTGTTAGATGTGCCAATGCACCCAATTCCAATGGACATAAATAGGAAAAAAATTGCAAGCTTGTGGTTATTAGTTGCATTTTATGTCATTTTTTTCGACACACTTGTTTTGCTGTTAGATTCTGAAAGTGTAGACTGTCACTGAAGCTTCTATGCACAAGGTAGAAGATTTTAGAGAATTGACTCCACGTTCTATCATGGTCAACTTTTCCTGGATCTCACACGTGCAAACTGAGACTCGCCTCTGCATATGAGCTTGTATACTTTGGCTTTTTAGATATTCTTAGGATTTGCGGACTGGCTTTCTACTAATTATTTAATGTAGAGCTGGAATTCTTTTCCAACCTTATATTCATTTGACTTGTCCTTTTATGTTCAGGTTCCATTGATACAGTACTGCCAGCAACTTCAATCCACTCTATCAAGTCATGATACATGTTTTACCCAAGCTGCAGATTCATTGTTTTTTATGCATGAAGGCTTACAGCAAGCTCGGGCTCCTATCTATGATGTTCCATCTGCTGTAGAGGTGCTTCTTACTGGATCTTATCAGCGTTTACCAAAATGCATAGAAGATGTAGGCCTCCAGAGCACATTAACTGGGGATGAGCAGAAGCCAGCTTTGAAAAAGCTGGATTCACTTGTGCGATCCAAGTTGCTTGAAGTTTCTTTGCCAAAGGAGATTTCCGAGGTAAAAATATCTGATGGTACAGCGCTGCTTCGTGTGAATGGTGAATTTAAGGTGTTAGCGACTCTTGGTTATCGAGGACACCTATCAATGTGGAGGATATTACATTTGGAGTTGCTTGTTGGTGAAAAAAGTGGACTTGTGAAATTGGAAGAACTGCAACGACATGCACTTGGAGATGATCTAGAGCGCAGAATGGCAGCAACAGAGAATCCATTCATGGTATTGTATTCAGTGCTTCATGAACTTTGTGTTGCTCTCATAATGGATACTGTCCTAAGGCAGGTGCAAGCACTGCGTCAAGGAAGATGGAAAGATGCAATTCGGTTTGAGTTGATATCTGATGGTAGCTCCAGTTCCTCACTACCAAGCCAAGAGGGAGAAACTGATTCACCTGGTTTAAGAATGCCAGGGTTGAAAATTATGTACTGGCTAGATTTGGATAAAAGCTCTGCTGCATCTGACCAAGGAAACTGCCCGTTTATAAAAATTGAACCAGGTCAAGATCTACAAATAAAGTGTACTCATAGCACTTTTGTTGTGGATCCATTAAGTGGGAGAGAGGCGGAGTTTTCCCTCAACCAAAGTTGCATTGATGTTGAGAAGCTACTACTAAGAGCAATATGCTGTAATAGATATACTCGTTTACTTGAAATTCAGAAAGAGCTAGAGAAAAATGTCAATATTCGTCAGACTGCAGGTGATGTTATTCTTCAGTCCCACATGGATGAACCTGAGGTCGGCTATAATAAGGTTGGTTACCCTTTTGCTGTCCATTTACTTTTAAATTTTCCTTTGCATCAGTTTCCCTGTAAAGGTACTCGTGGTCTGCCAACCTTATTATTTCAAGCTGAATGAGTAACCGACCTTATTGTTGACAGTTGAATGAGTTACCTTGCTTTTTTTATTTTTGTCTGCAGAAAGATACTAAGTATGCTGATAGGGAGTCTGAGGGGCAGGAAGTACTCCGTGTTCGTTCCTATGGCTCTTCATTTTTCACCCTTGCAATCAGTATAAGGTGATCTCCCTGTTTTTCATGCAAATTTAATTTGTTTATGTTGCCAAATGCCAATTACAGATTCTTTGGCAGTCAAATCGCAATTTATTTATTTTTTCCTAATAGAAGAATTATGGTGCCCTGTTGCTGCACTTACTAAGTGAAAGATTTTTTACTTGGCCAAAAATGGGAGAAAAAGTCCTAGCTGGGACTGGGAAAGGGGTTGGTCCAGTTTTTTCCTTTTGTAATTAACAGCAATAACATGGCCCAATAGCACTGCTGATAAGAATTGAAGTGAGATTTGTTCTTTGAGCTCACTCTTTGCTCTTGCATGGTGGAATTTTGGAAGTTAATTCTTATATTGTGTTAGGTTGCTTTGAGTGGTTATATTCTATGCACTTTTTTTTCAAGACAGAATTTTGCAGCTTGTGGGAAGCTCTGATTTCCAATTGTGACTTGCAGGAATGGTTGCTTTCTTCTCCGTTCAACAAAAAATTTAGTTGCGTCATCAGTGTTGGTAGATTGTGAAGATGCTTTAAATCAAGGAAGTATGACTGCAGTTGAAGCTTTTAGTAGCTTGAGAAGCAAAAGTATTTTGCATTTATTTGCATCTATTGGCAGATTTTTAGGCCTTGAGGTAAATATTGCTGTGCCATTTTTTCAGGGTATGTATATACAGTTTATCCCACGAAATTTGGACTATGCTGCAGTTAAGGAAATTGATTTCTTTTTGTTTTGTTTTTATGTTAATGAGGGTATCTTTTCTCTCAAAAGTTACAAGAGTTAGACCTCTGAATGACATATGACATAGAGGTCACATGTTTGAGTCACAGAAATAGTCTTTCTGTAAAAACTTGTTAAGACTTTGTATATTTGACCCTTCAACAGATCACACATTGTGGGAGCCTCATCCCTTGGGACTATATTGTAGTTATCCCCTTTTTCATGAATATATTAATATAACTGCAGATATAGATGCTTGAAATTTTTAAACCAAAAACAGGCACTGGATTTCAGATTATCGGTCACCATTTGTTGATTAGATGACTTGAGGCATGATGATGTGAGATTTGCAGGTGTATGAACATGGTTTTACTGCAGTCAAAGTACCTAAAAACCTTCTGAATAGCTCAGCCATGTTGCTAATGGGGTTCCCAGACTCTGGCAATTCGTATTTTCTTCTGCTGGAACTTGATAAGGATTTCAAACCTCTGTTTAAGTTGCTAGAGGTCCAGCCAGATCCAGCTCGAAAAGCTCATTCTTCTATTGATTTGAGTAATGTTATGCGTATGAAGCAAATTGACATCAGTCAGATGCAGATGCTGGAAGATGAACTGAATATGTGTCTTTTTGATCGGACAAAATTGAATTGCTTTTCACCTGACAGAGGGGTTTCAAATCAGGCTTTGGACCATTGTATTCTTTCTGAACTCAGTTTTGGTGGTCCTATGCAAATCTCAAGATGTCCCTCATCAGGTTTTTCATCCATTGTTGATGAAGTTTTTGAACTTGAGAAGGGGGTGTCTGCACCTTTTCGCCCTCTTCAGAATCATCCCTCTTCGTTCAATTCATCTCCTGCTTCACATTTAGGTTCCATTCCAATGAGTCTTCAGCCTGTCAAGGCAGGAACTCCTAAGTGGGAAGCAGGATCCCGGGTGTCCCAAATAACCACTGCTACAAAGAGTTCAAGCCTGGTTGCCCACTATAATGGTTCCTTATATCCATCGAGCAATTTTAGGGGCCCACAACCATGCAATTCATTTGCTTCGCTTTCTTCTGCCCAGGTATGGAGCACAACTTTGAAAAAATTACCAAGTTCAAAATCTGAACAGGATTTGGCTTCGCTTAGATCTCCAAATTCTGTTGAGTTTGGTTCTACTTCCTCTATGGATGATGATCATCTGAGACTGTTAAATGATACGCCAAAGGATGCACTATCAGGGAGTAGGTCATCTCTACTCTTATCTCCAGCACAAGCAAGTAGCTCACGAGTCTCAAATCCAAGTATGAAGATGAATGGACCAAGAAGCATAACTGGATCTGTCAGAGTTGCTGGATTAAGCTCTTCGGTGACATCATCCATATGTAAGTTATTGCCTCTCAGTTTAACTTTATTCCTGTAATGTGTTGGATTAAGATTTGCCTTTTATCTTTACTGCTTTATATGAGCCATGTTTTCACTGTCAAAATGCACTTTTCCAGCCCCGTCATCAGGAGACATTGCAATATACGAGGGCTCTTGTCATGATATTTCCAAACGTTGTCAGAATCCAAGAAAGCGTACAGTTTCCAATATATTGAATTTAATTCCTTCACTTCAAGATATTGACGCTAAATCAGTATTTTCCAAGAGGAGGAGGACTTTGGAATCAACCCAATCTCAAAAGTCCTCACAGGCTCTTATGTCAGGCGAGATAGTCCCTAGGAACCAATGGTACAGTTATGGGAACCTTATAGCTGAAGGAAATAAAGGAAATGCACCTGCCAGCATTTATCTGTCTGCCTTCCTTCATGTGGTTAGGCATTGTTCACTTTGCATTAAGCATGCCCAGCTAACTAGCCAGATGGATGCACTAGATATTCCTTATGTTGAAGAGGTGGGATTAAGAAGTGGATCCTCCAATATATGGTTCCGGCTTCCATTTGCCCGAGACAATTCCTGGCAGCACATATGCTTGCGGCTTGGCAGACCTGGAAGCATGTATTGGGATGTCAAAATAAACGATCAACATTTTAGAGATTTGTGGGAGCTTCAGAAGGGAAGCAGTAAGACACCCTGGGGCTCTGGGGTTCGTATTGCAAATGCATCTGATGTAGATTCCCATATTCGTTATGATCCAGAAGGTGTTGTTCTAAGTTATCAGTCTGTTGAGGCAGACAGTATAAAGAAGCTAGTAGCAGATATTCAAAGGCTTTCTAATGCTAGACTTTTTGCTGTTGGAATGCGGAAGCTGCTTGGAGTAAGAACAGATGACAAAACAGAGGAAGGAAGCACAATCCCTGACATTAAAGGTCCAGTAGGAGGCAAAGGTGCAAAGGAGTCAGATAAGCAACAACAGCAAATGAGAAGGGCATTTAAAATTGAGGCAGTTGGACTGATGAGTTTATGGTTTAGCTTTGGATCAGGCGTCCTAGCTCGCTTTGTTGTTGAGTGGGAATCGGATAAAGAGGGATGCACAATGCATGTTTCTCCTGATCAACTTTGGCCTCATACTAAGGTGTGTTATCTTTCCTTTTTTTTCCTCATTTGGTCTCTTTTTCCTATTTTAGTTCATCTTCATTTAGTCTTGGGTTAAAGCATTGTAGACTTCTCATTTTTTGCTGCTTTGTGCAATGTAATCCTTCCCCTTTATTTTTGTGTAGTTTAGTGTCAGAGCTATTTAAATTGTGTAATGCAGGGCTAGTGAATGGAAATTAACTGCAGCTAACAGGAAATGCTTTTGGGACACTTATTGACTGTTAAAAAGATGATGTAGACCTTAGATTCCATAATGAATTAGCCATGTGGCAATGTTAAAAGTCATACTATTTTATCTAACACTCATAAATCCAAATTTTGTGACAACCTCCTAGTAATCTAGAACAGTTAACTGACGAATAAAGCTAATTATGGTACATAGTATTTTGTCTAACTCTCATCAATCCAGTGGCAAACCCAAATCCATCAAACTTTGATAAAGCATCTGTAAAATATAGCAAAAACACGAGAGATGAAACTTGGTGAAAATATTCTGAATGGTTAAATAGGGAAAAAAACTGATTGTTGAGCCTCCCTGGATTTTGGTTACATACCTGTCAAGTCTTCATCACATATTGGGAAATTTCAGATGAATTTGAAGATATGAGAAAAAGGGGTGAGATGATGAAATTTTTTAAGACGGCAAAGGACGGAAGTGTAGAAACAATGAAGCAAAATAAATGAAGGGTGGTTTCATGTTTGGTTTTTGTCTTTATTTTTCTTCTAGTGGTGTTTTCTGCATGCCTTTATCACTATTTCCTTGCATTTATCTTGTTATATTGATTGCAAAATAGCATAGAAAAAGGACTTTGGATAAACCTGTGCAAGGATTCTAAAATGTACTAGCTGTTGGATCTCGTAACATTTCCAAAACCTTAGCTGTCCTTTGGAAATCTGGATATTGCTAATGTAACTCTGTCATATATCTTCAAATTGATATAATTCAAGTGATCCTGCATCGCTAGTTGGTTTGATGATGGAAGTTAAACCAATCGTGGCAACCGGGTTTTGTGTTATGTTATCAAAGATAATTGTAGATTAGAACAAAAAATCCTGTTGGCAAAACTTCAATGTGAGATATGCCTTGTATTGGTCGTTTCTACTTTGAACAATTTTCACAATTTTCTGTGATTATTTGTTTACTACTAAAGGTTTATGCACTTATGGTTGGAAATTTTTATGTTCTGTCCAGTTTCTGGAGGATTTTATAAATGGAGCCGAAGTTTCATCCCTGTTGGATTGCATTCGTCTCACAGCAGGGCCCTTGCATGCTCTTGCAGCTGCAACTCGGCCTGCAAGAGCTGGTCCTGCTCCAGGTGTCCCTGGAATGACAGTACCCATTCCTTCAATGTCAAGGCAGGCTGGAAATGCACCATCCCAAGGACTTTTGCCAAGCAGTTCGACTAATAATGTTAGTCAGCCATCTTCTGTCCCTGTAGGAAACACTGTTGCATCTACTGGTACCGGCATTCTTGGGAATCATAGCCTTCATAATGCTGCCATATTGGCTGCTGTTGGCCGAGGGGGCCCTGGCATGGTTCCCAGCTCTCTGTTGCCAATTGATGTCTCTGTTGTACTGCGTGGCCCTTACTGGATCCGAATTATATATCGCAAGCACTTTGCTGTTGACATGCGATGCTTTGCTGGAGACCAGGTTTGGTTGCAGCCAGCTACACCGCCTAGGGGGGGCCCTTCAGTTGGAGGATCACTACCATGTCCACAATTTCGTCCTTTTATCATGGAGCATGTTGCCCAGGAATTGAATGGATTGGATCAAGGTTTTGGTGGTAGTCAACAGTCTGTTGTACTGGCTCATTCTAATAATCCAAACCCTAATTTGGGTTCTCAACTCTCAAGTGTCAATGGTACTAGGGTCAATGTTCCTAATTCTGCAGTAATGTGTAGGGCCATAAACCAAGTGGCTGCTATAAACCGTGTTGGAAATGCTGCTCAAGCATCTTCAAATCTGCCTGCTGTGAGTTCAGGATTGCCTCTGCGTAGATCACCAGGTGCCGGTGTACCTGCTCATGTGAGAGGAGAACTGAACACATCCATTATTGGTCTTGGTGATGATGGAGGATATGGAGGTGGATGGGTTCCCCTTGTTGCTCTTAAGAAGGTTTTAAGGGGTATTCTCAAGTACCTTGGTGTCCTATGGCTATTTGCCCAATTACCAGACCTTTTGAAAGACATCCTGGGGTCAATTTTGAAGGACAACGAAGGCTTACTCCTGAATCTGGACCAGGAACAGCCAGCCTTACGCTTCTTTGTGGGGTGAGACAGTTAAAAGGATTTTCTTAAGAAATATTTCTATGCATGTTTATTTTTCTATCCATATTTTGCTAACCAGAAAGAAGCGCTTTCAGTTCTCTATATAGTTCACTTTTGTGAATTTCCATTCCTTGTTAGTGGTTTCAATATTTCGCGTTCTTCAATTATTGGGTGTGTGACTGGCTGTGGTTTCTGCTGCTGTGCAAGGAAATGATTATTTTTGTACATTGTGATCTCTAAATATTGCTAGGTTTTCAATTATGCTTGAGGCAGTTAATAGGAAGTTCTCATTGTATGTGTATTAAACAACAACAATGGGTATCAGCATGTGCTCATACTCTATCCAACATGCATGTAAGCATTTCCGTCTTTGCAGACATATTGTGAAAGGGTCCTGTTGAAAAAGGACAAACTCATTGCTTTGACCTCAAGGTCGACCGACATTATACATGCTGAAGACAATATGAAGTTGACATGCATACTCATGGAGATTTTATGGCATATGGTTTTACTTTGGCAGTGAAACAAAAATATAAATTTGGAAATTGTGGTTGCCATCATAACAGTATCTCTTGGCCTTTTCCTGCATATTCACTGTATTTACTCCAGTCTTTATTTATTTCAAACTCAAACATGGGTTCATCTAATTGAGTTTTGTTATGTGATATCGCTATTCATTGCTTGGACTTGTTCACATGCATGCTTTCACATGTCACTGTGTAATAATATTTAGGCCTTTACTTGTGTTTTTTTTTCTTTTTTAATCGGGATACCGGGCCATTAATGATCTTATTTCATCCCTTGTTTCAGGGGCAATGTGTTTGCTGTAAGTGTGCACAGAGTTCAACTTCTCCTTCAGGTACTTAGTGTAAAGCGCTATCACCAACAGCAGCAACAGAACCCTACCACTGCTCAGGAAGAACTAACTCCATCTGAAATTGTAGAAATATGTGACTATTTTAGTCGCCGTGTAGCATCTGAGCCCTACGATGCTTCTCGTGTTGCATCATTTATTACACTTCTCACTTTGCCCATATCAGTTTTAAGAGAATTTTTGAAGCTGATTGCCTGGAAAAAAGGATTGGCCCAAGCTCAAGGCGGAGAAATGGCTCCTGGACAAAAACCCCGTATTGAATTATGTCTGGAAAACCATACTGGGCAAAATGTGGATGGGAATTCTGAAAATTCATCAGTAGCGAAAAGCAACATCCACTACGATCGTCCTCATAATTCCGTTGAATTTGCGTTGACAGTTGTTCTTGATTCTACCCATGTACCTTATGTCTATGCTGCTGGTGGTGCTGCTTGGTTGCCTTATTGTGTGTCGGTGAGGTTGAGATACTCATTTGGTGAGAACACTAATGTCTCTTGTCTTGGCATGGAAGGAAGTCATGGAGGCCGGGCTTGCTGGTTGTGTGCTGATGATTGGGAGAAATGTAAACAGAGGGTGGCACAAACAGTGGAAGCTAGTGGCTCTTCAACAGGAGATGGATCTCAAGGAAGGCTGAGAATTGTTGCAGATAATGTGCAAAAAATACTACATATGTGCCTCCGGGGTTTGAGAGATAGTAGTGGAATTACTGCGAGTTCAGGTGCCATGTGACTTACTGGTTCTTATTAGTGTTACTTCTACCACCATAAATCTGCGAGATTCCCTTTTGGGTTGTGTTAGTCTTGGGTGGCTTATGCGTTTCTAGCTTTGATTCAGCTGAATCATGGCAACAAGAGGGTTTCTGATGTAAAAAAGATGTGTGCAATCATTGGTGGTGTTTCCTGGACCCTACATAGTTGGTTTGCTAATCTAATATTCTGATGAGTAGGATGTACAATGTTTTTTTGAGGGTGAAAGTTCTGTTGTAGCAGTGGCTTTCCTTTGTACAGAAAGCAACACCTTGGTAGACAATGCTGTAAAATGAATGAATAGGTAGAATAGCTCAATCCTGCTATAATTTTGTACTTCATTGGACAAGATGCTCAAGATTGTTATCTGGCGTTTACTGGCCTCTAGCTTCAAACTCCTGGTCTTGGAAAATCTTACCGATGGATTTGGCTTTAATGGTATAAGCGACATAGTGAGGAAAAACTTAGCTAAAGTTTTAAGACCCCTCCAATGTAAGCTTCATCTCTCAGCATAAGCTTTCATTTCTTTCTTCAAAACTGGAGAGACTGCAAGATTCGGTCTTGCTTGCAGAACAAATTATACGCAATTCAAGAAAAAACTGAGAATTTCTGCCATTTGATCACATGCAATGCAGAGAAAAATAGAACCAACTGATGCTGATCTTGGTGGTATAACAAGGCAAATATGGAGGAATCGGTTGCTAGTGGGTTCAACTGTAGGTCTTAGCTGACGTAATAAACATAAAATCAGAAGGAAATATGTGCTGACTTTGGGCCAAACAAAGTCCTTTCTCCGACAGCAAATGTATGTTTGTATAGAGGCCGGAAAGAAAATGGAGACTTTTCATCACTAACATTTTTGGTCGTCTTCCACTAACACCACCACAGATATTCCAACAGGTGAAAGACACATCAATAAAGCTTTCCAAGAAATTTTCTTCATTTGAACAAGGCATAGCTTCAAATGCCTGTAACTTTTTCACCTCTTTGATATGAAAATGATTCCTTTCCTGATAAAGTTCGGGTACAAAAGAAAAACAGAAGTATGATATCTTTCCCTCGCTGGTTTTCCAATATAAAATTTGGAGAGAACTATAATTTGGGTTTCCATATGCCTGCTGGGACAGAACATAAGCACGTGAAGTTGCATGTTTGTGTGTCGGATCATGAAGGGGTGTTTGATTCAGGCTTGACCACACCTGCTGTGTCTTGTGGGTGTGCCCGGAATATTGCAGAAGCAAGCGATACAGGCATGATACAGAGTGACTTAGAATGAAGAAACTGCATGGCAGCTCCAATGTCTTCTTCCATCAACTTGGCTACTTGTTCTTCAGTGCCATCATCATACCATTTCTCCCCTGCTTGCTGATTTGCTCCTCCTTCGACGCCCTTTCCCTCAATAACATTAAAGGTTGAACACAAAATTCAACAGATAATGAAAATATTCCCACTACATTACACAATATTAAAACAAAAACATCCACACATGTAAGAAGATCAATAGATCAGCAGCCTTGAGTTTACAAATCGTCTAACATCAATACCTCAACTTGTGCCAATGGTAAGTCGGCCAAAAGCTGAGCAACTGCACCTGCTGCTCCCAATCTACTCATGTTTAATACCTAGATATGTGTCATTAAATTAAAGAAACATAAAATTACTGCTCCTAAATTATGAGAAAAGAAATACTAATAGCAGTAGAATTTAGATCCATTTCTGTTTGAAAATGAATTAATCACCAAGAGTATTTTTATTCGCTTGATATCTAAGACCCTGTAAAAGGGCGTTCCCGCACTAATTGAGTAACTTTTACTGTTACATTAAAACTCGTCCTTCATACCTAAGACTATTTACTGAAAAAAAAAAAAAGACACCCAAGACTTGACATTTTAACCAAGTAATTAAAGAAACAACTGAAGGTCTTCAATTATGTCTAGGGTGTTCAACCTACCATGATATGAGATGCACTAGAGGCTTTGCAAGACTGATGAAACCCCTTGCTGGTATCAGTTTGTCATTTTGAAATGATAATAAAATCCAAAGTACTCAGTAGTACTAGGAAGATATTGGTTAACAATGGATCTCACTTTAAAATTTCAAATACCTTGACTTGGAGCCTTAGAAACTTCACATATTCCACAATTTCGTCAAGCATAGCTGCCCTATCTGTCTGCAGATATTTTGGAACATGGTTAGTGCATATAATACTAAGTTCAACTATAGAAAGATTTTCAAGGTCAAATTTCCACTTCATAGGTTCAACTCAACAAAGAAACCAGATCATTGATGTTGTTCAGCATTATAAATGGCATGAAGGCAGTCACAAAATTGGAGTGAAAAAGATTTAAAAAGAAAGAAAGAAAGAAAATGGTCAAGTATATCTTCTAGATCCTCATAACTTGACACACAGACGATGCATAGGCAATGGTTGAATTGGCTTATGTGCTAAGAACATTACAAACCTTGTTGGTGGTAGGAACCAGCTTCTGCAAAGCCTTCATCCTCTCTGCAATTCTTTCCCTGCGTAGCTGCATATAAAGCAATCCATTTCCTATTTACTATATCAATAAATATTCTCTCAAATACACACAAGAATTCATAGGCTTAATCAACTTATACTCTTGCAAGGAATTATCATAAGAGGGTGCATGTTGAATCCTCTGTACAAATGAAGATTGTTGACTTATAACTACCAAATTATTCCCTGCAGGGTATGTAAAACTTGACACGTTAAGAATTCAAAACTTCAGCTTTCTCAAATTCCTACAAAATGTGAGTTTTAATTTCAATTTTCTGACGTCCACTTCTGCAGTCATTCACACTAAACTTATACTGGCAATACTTAAACATTGAGGCTAAGTCATTCTTCCATATCCTTCTCTAACCTGAATTGCCCCATGATGGGGAGTAGCTAAAAAATCTTTAAATGTTAGCAAATCCTTAAAAGGGCACTTGATACGAGAGACACGGGAACCAATTTTACCCGCTCAGCAATGCTGTGAGGATCTGTGGCTTGCCCTCGTCTTGCTCGCGCCCTAGGACGGATGGCAGGCGGATTCTGCACAGCAGAAACTGTTGGCTGGCTATGAAATGGCTGCAACAGCAACACCAATTTCACATATTATCAGTGTGCTGAATTTCATGCGCAATGGAGAATATGAAAAGCATGCAGGCGATATGTCTATGCACCATGTTGAAGAAAAATTCCCTGGAAAATCAAAATTTTCAACATTAGACGTGACATTTTTTCCCCTACCTCAATTAATATTCTTTAATGACTGAGACTTTTGAATTCGAGACCTTAAGCCTGAATTAAACAAGAATTATTGGTAAAATGTACTTTATTAGTATTCGTTAATCCATTTCAACAATTAGGAAGCTTAGAAATAACCGTAAAGTAAACAGGATTATAAAATCTTTGATGATATTTGCAAGAAACAAAACTCAGAAATTCAATAATTTGGTCCCACGATCACGTCCAAAATCTGGAAATTATTGCAAAACATAGCTTTTGGACGGAGTGGGGCCCCTTTGCCCCCTGACACGAATAAAGAAGATAGTCAAATGCGCGTGCTGTCACGCTCACTCTCGCGGTTCTGACAGATTTGATAGATCTGCTCCCAGTGGATGTCCAAAAGGACCACTCGGTTCGGTCCATTCTTTTGCCAACCCGCACGTTTGGTCCAACGTGTACCGCCATCGCCACTCTCACCAAGTGTCATAACCACAGACCCTTAAAAGCGCGTGGACATAACGAAGCTAAGAAACAAAAATATGAAAAATAAAATAAAAAAAATCGCTATATAGCTCATTATCAAGAATTTTTTTAATAGATAAAAAAATATAATAGGTTATTAAAAAATATTTTTTTTTATGACTATAAAACGGTATCTTAACTTAACGGTACAAAAATATGAACTAAATGAAGAAAAATGAAACGATCCACCCCTAAATAGTTTTAGAGAACTTATAATTTTTTGACTTAATTTTCTATCATTATTTATCATTTTTGCATATAATCTATAATTATTGCACCACACTCATGTATTTCGTACTTTAAAAAAAAAAAAATCTGCTCATACAGCATATATAGCGCATCCTAAACTTTAGTCCGGTGCCAGCCCTTACTTAAGTAAAACCCCTTCGATTCCACAACTCTTATGCAATTGGGGTTCTATGATCAAGAAAATTGAAGGAAATCAAAGCACTCTGAAGTGAAGTTTCCTGGGTAAAAGTAGATGTTGGAGTGATGGAAATCCGGAAAAAAAAAAAAAAAAAAAAGAAGGCGTGTTTGCTACATTGAAAGTGAGCATAAAGTAAATAGAGCAAAGAACTGAAAATAAAAAGAAAAAGAAAAAGAATCTAGTCAGTAAGGGCATTGTAGTACAAAAACCAAAAGCTTTTTCTACCTGGTGGGTTTGGGGTGGACCAGGTGGTGGTTGTGCAGGCCTGATTGACTGGGTTTGCAATTGTCCAAATGCTGGGAACACGGTTGATATGTGCACAGAATCCCTGTCCTGCCAAGCAGAAATGGTCCAAAATTATTTGACCCGAACCCCATTCCATATGTTCCCATAGCAGCAAATACCCATTACAAATAACATTAACTAGCGGCTTTTGTTTTGAAATTTTGATAGGTAGGGCAGGTGATAATATTGCTGAAAATTTTTTATTTAGTAAGGCCATAGAAAAAGAGAAACAAAATGGGAAAATTGAATCTTGGGAATCTTTGACAGGCAATTCTCTATAGAAAAGCTTGTGAAAAGGGTACAAGACATGGTCTTGAGGCTATTGACCTTCCAGTCTCTTCAACCAAGACTCTGGAACTTTTAACCCATATCAGTGACAATTAACATTACATGAAACCAAAACTAAAAACCCATAACTCAAATCTTGCTAAAACTCACAAAATTGCCAATCTTTTCAATGAAAGTTCCCATTAATTGACAACCCACATGCCCACAATAAGTTAACAATAACACTCAGATGACAACAAAGGAAATACAAACAACAACTAAGGAAGAAAGCCCACTTTACTACAAATGAAATAACAGTGTTCAAATAAAAAAAAAGAAAGAAAAAAAGAAAAAAGAGCGCTAACAGAGAAGCTAGAGAAGAGAGAGAGTCATAATTACATTGATTCCAGAAGTAGCAGAAGAAGAGGAAAAATTATTGGTACTGCAGTTATTATCCAAAGCGCCACCTACATCTTCCTGCTGCCTCAAGAACCCATGATGCTCCAAGTTCAATCCTAAAGGCATCAATCCCGCGTTAATAGTATCATTGTTCCTCAACCCACCATCACTGCTAGACCCCAACTGCAAACCCATCATCATGTTTGAACCGACCACCTCCCCTCCTCCTCCTCCTCCGCCACCTCCACCGCCATACCCACCTGGCTGCACTGCCAATAACTGCTCAAAGAAATCATCACCCAGCCCCTCGGGTGAGTGACTTCCTGCCATTCAGTATATATACAGGAAAAGCACAAAGCTTTGCTTTTGCTATCAGTAATAATGATTACAGACTTAAGGAAAACCAATAAAGACTTCTCTTTTATTGAGTGTTTGTGGAGAATTTCTTTCACTCTATAAGGAACGATGAATGGGAATCATGGGGGGAATGGGAATGTTTTAGAAACCCAAGAAAGAGTGTGTTGGTGAATTGGGTGGCAGATCTGAGGCACAATAACCCAGAAAGAGAATTTTTTGGGTTCCAAATCATTAATAGATATGATTGTGCTTGTTTTTGAATAATTAAGAGAAAATTCTCAAGAGAGAGAGAGAGGCATTGTCAAGATGCTGTGGTGTTTTTAAGTTTTGGCTTTTGGGTCAGACTTGAGTGAGTGGCTGAGTGCTTCTGTGACTTTGATACAGGCATTTTTTTTGGTACATAATAATAATAAATTACAACAAAAGCTTGTAAGTCCGTGTGTCCATAACTTTTTTCCTTTTATAATAATATTGGAAAGTTTCCATTTTTTATGTGTGCCGCTCTGCAATGGTGGGGGTAGAGACGGACTAGTGTTCCTATGCGCGTGACTGGAATCTTTGCAAGAATTTTGCTCCACATTTGATGATGCTTGAAGCTCTAAAAACTTGTTGGCCAAAAAAAACCTCTGGAAACTTGGTTTTGGTTGGCATGAAGGTACGGTGTTGATGTAAGTTGTTATGGTCTCCATATAATTCTTGGAGGTGTGCATATATTTCTGGCAATTTAGCTTTGATTCCGCGATGTAATGAATACCAAAATAATATTTGATTCATGGTCAAGCAAATGGTCTTGATGGATGAGGCTCTTGAATTCTGAAATGACTATAATATTAAGGGTCAGGATTCGATCAAGAATGTGGTCAAATAGTACTGTGATCGATTACCTGCACTATTGGCCCGCATTTGTGGTGCAAGTCATTTTTTATTTTTTTTTTGGCCAAAAGAGCTCATCTGAATTGGATATGGAATGCTGCAAAGTTGACTAATGCATGCCATTACCTCCATCGCTAGGTGTTTGAAATGAACTTTTTTCAGACGGCTACACTCAACTCTTAGACCGCTAGTCGGTGCTTTTGTTAGCTAATAATCAATATCTTATTGAGTTTTTACTTAAGAATTGTGATCAAAGCTGTGATCTATCAGACACGCAATTGTTAGCTGAAATTCAAATTGAGAAGTGATTATTTGCTATCAGTAACATGAAGTGATGACAAATCGACCACAAGATTACATGTTCCTTGGATGGTCTTAACGTAACACCCTGTTGCTTGTGACGCTAGCATGACACAGCAGACATGAACCAAAGAAAATTATGTTCTAAATTATTAAAGAGCTTGTTAATCTCTCAACTTTGGAAAGTGGATTGATAACCGACAAATTTGGAATCTCAAATGCACTAACTATAATAGTGCAATGATAGATTAAAGTTCCTCACTCACCAACCTTTGCCCCTGCCTTTGGCTAATCTTAAGCTTCGTTTGTACCCCAAAATGGTTTTTCTAGCAATGTGTTAAAAGAGTCATCACCATCCCCATTAAGTTCCATCCTTTTGTTTATGAAGAAAGTTAGGTAAGTGGGTCAGAAAGGTGGCTGCCATTTTAACAAGTAATGACATAAACCAAAGTTTATTTGCTCAACTTTAAGGTTAATTTAAATGTTCTCCTATCTGGTCAGCTTATTATTGGAGTAGTGGAAAGTTGCACCATCATAAAAAGGATTTCTTAAGGTCACTGTCTTTGTTTGTTTGTTTTTTTTTCTTTTCTTTTATTTTGGAACAACAAGAAATAGGATCGTAAAGATGTAACTCATCGCCCTTGTAGCCTAATCCGGGTGTCACCGTTGACAGATTCAATCTAAATCTTCATTCCAACTAGACCCAAATTATCCTTAACAAAATTAAGAAAGTTTGTTAAGACATTATTTCCTACTGCCCCTTATTGATACAGTGGGCCTAACTTACTTTGATTTACAAACCCACACCACTTTTACAACTTCTTAAAATTATCCACCCAAGAGAGCCGGGTCCACATATTAAAGTCAAATCATACCCTGCCTAAAAGCATATGAAAAATGGCCATATCTAAGAAAATTGGGTTTTTGCCAGTCCCAAACTCTAATTTGCAGTAAACTGTCACAGAGTTAGGCTTTGGAAGTGCTTGCTAACCCGCACGTCACTTAGATAATCTTGCGAGAGAAGATGCTAAGTAAGCCTTGAAGAGAATTACAAACAACTTAAAAGAGAGAAAAAGTGAGACGCTTTCAAATAGAGAGAAGGATAGTAGACACAAATATAGCAATATAGAGAACTTTGCTATTGAGAGGTGTAGAGGTGTGTTTACAAATGGGAGGAATGAGGGTATTTATAGTTGCTTCCCCTCCTCAATGTGTAACTACAATTATTGATTCTAGAGAATTCTAAGGATAAACATCTAGATATTTACAATGGAGTATTCTAGAAAGGGAAACCTAAGTATTCTTCTATAATTCTCCTTGACTTGGGTTGGGGCACCAATTGAGCTAGCATGCAACAAGCGGGCTGGCAGCATACTTGAATCAGCCCGTGACAAAACGCTCCCTATGATGGTACACTCTTCAATTGAAAACTGAGGTTTCAAAGAGAAAAAGGACCAAAAGAAAGAGCCATAGACATTGGCAAAATTCAGTATACTAGAATGAGCCGTCCCTACATAACAGAAGTTCATCATTAGGAGCCAGTAATGATGGAAAATTTGAAGCATAACCGTTGACCCATACTACTGCCTATCTAACTCTATGATCATGCCATAATTCACTGGAATCACAACAGCAAGAAATTTGGTATCCTTCTGACTGGTGTTTCCTCCATGTCGACTGATCTATTTGACGTAGGCACCACAAGTATCAGATGAATTGAGCATGATTATTTTACCACCTCTAATGAGAATTCCTTATACTACTTTGGAAATGAATCAAATATTATATTAACACACAAACCACACAGATGAAAGTTGAGATCATACATATACTAACTGAAAATTTCTACACCATCATACACTCTCCCTTGAGCTCGAGATTTCAACATCTTGTTTCTTCTCTTCACTGGCTGCTGTTGGTTTCTCTGCGGGTTCCTCCAGTGCAGAATCAGGATCCTTTTTAAGTTCTGACTCAAACTCTTTTGCAGCCTGCAAAATTTATGGTGATCCTGAGTGTTAACATATCTCAAAAGATTGCCCAGAAATTTTCAAAAGCAGTTTTCAAATCTAATAGGAGGAGACACTTAATTTTTGCATGTTTGACTGATGGGATATAAATATTGAAGCTTCAAAAAGAAAAAATAATAGTGGTTGATTGCCGCGTAATCTGAAACAAGCCAACCCTGCTTCTATGATTCACAAACCGTATTTGACTTGGCAATTGCTGTCAATAAGTGCATTACGTAATCAAGAAATTACTTATTTCCTGAGCATCTTACTAACACTTTCTCTAAATGGATAACAAAAAAAAAAAATAAAAAAGAATATGAATATTCCCTCCACATGAACAACCACAATTTGTTTCAGTCCCTGTAAACAAATGATGCAAGTTCGTCCATCCAGTGGAAACATAGTCTATTACTTCTAACAAGTTATATAACATCAGAATGACAATAAGCCTGAAAATGTTTCCGAGGTGCAGTGCATGCCAGACTGCACAGGCTGCATGCTGGTATACCTTTCATGTCAACAATTACAAGGAAGCAAGATTTCATTTTGAGCCTATGGAAGACTACAATGAACATTAAACAAGTTACAGTAGCCTTGCAGGCACAGAGATTTATAATTGCCTGTAACCAGAGAAAATAATGGAATTTTATTGGTAGAAGCCTGTAAACAGACAAATCTTGTTTTGCAGAGTGTAGACAGATATCCTCCATCAAGATTAGTGCATTCTGAAAAAATTTTCCATCTGAATTGGACAGCAGTGCAAAGTATCCCCACAGAAGCTCTCTCCATTTTCATCAATACCAAATCTAATTGATACAACCCAACAGAACCTGAAAACTAGAATTTCTATATCTCCCTCCCAACCAATCTATTTTTGAACAAGTGTCCATAGTGATGCATTTGTGCAGGGATATTAGGTATGATTTATACGGAATAAACAAGGTAGGATAACTGAAAAGCAGAGAAAGCTCAAAACACTATCAACAACCTACCCAAGAAGAAAGACATGGTATTGAGACTGTTCATGACCATCAAGTAACCTGTATAATACTGTTCATAAGCTCACTGTCAGTTTACTTCTGATCATTGAAGTTCATATGGAATGAGGTTAACTGCCAAAGAACTATACATGTACTGATGTAAAACCTTCGTATTAATATCAATAATATTGTTAGCCATTAGAAACTAAACCTTATTGTTGAATGAAACCAATGCAAAACTGGGGCTCCAGTTCCAACACTGCCAATCACATTAAGGCCATGCTGGCCTAGGCACTGATAAATGGAAGGATCTTATCAAAGTCTTGAATGATGCTTAAGCTGCAATCTTGTAGTTTTTTTTATTATATTTTCTCCGGAAATTAAGCCTGACACAGACATCTATCACAAACTATCTCAGCTTCTCATTTTTTTGGAATGAATGAGCTAAACGATATACCTAAAAGAAGTCATAACTAACATTTTATTTCTCTTCGTTATCGTTTCTCACATTCAATACTGAATCTAATATGAAATTTATTGATTTTACACTAATAATTGACTCAATTTGAATTAAGTTCTAAATTTTTTCCTCTACCCAGTAGCACCCAGCAGCAAAACAAACAATAAAGCTCCAATCTTTCTACAAATCAATCAGAAATCAAATAGACCCAGATAGAACTACCAACCTGCTGAAAGCTCTTGATAGTTTTTCCAATACTCCTACCCACTTCAGGCAGCTTTTTAGGCCCAAAAACCAGAGCAGCAACTCCAGCAATTACAACCAACTCAGGGACTCCCAGCCCAAACAAAGCATTGCAAGTGAGACCCTTTTTGGCTCTATCTTCTCTACTTCTGGTTTTGACTATAATCAGAGATTTGCCATAGGGCTTCTTGGTTCTGTTGAAAAGCGCAGTGCTGTTGTAGAAAGTTGAGTGAGAAGAAGAGAAGGGCAGACAAGGTGGGGGTCTCGAGAGAGAGAGAGCTCCAGGTGAGATCTCCATGGTTTTGTTCCGTTATTGTTCTTTTTGGGTTTTGGAGGGTTTTAGAGATTTTTTTTGGGTGAATTATTGGATTGAGAAAGAATGAAAGATGGATAACACGGTTAACGAAATGCGGTGGGCATATAGGCTTTTGGATTTTTGACCACATTTCCAATCTTTTTGTCAGCTTTATCTCATTGGAGATATATTTATTTATTATCGATGACTTAAATGTTTTTTGGTTAGAAGGAAAAAAATAAGAAAATCCGTCGCTTCTTTGTGAAATTTTTTTATAGCATAATAGAAATAGCCAGTTCTACATAGAAACTTTTGTAATTCTGTACACTTTTTTTTTTTCCCCTCTTTCCATTCTTGCAAGACAAAAGAAGGTTATAAGAGTTGTTTTGCTTAAAATTCCGGATGCGTTTGACTAGCAGATATTAAATTAGTACAGAAAAAAGTGAATGAAAGAGATAACAACTCTATTCAAAGCTGTTCTATACTAGCTGTCACATGTTCAATTCAAGGTTAAAATCCCTCTCATTGAACAAGTGGTTGACATAATTAAAGAATAGGACCTTGTACATACAATTAACCATCAGGAACAAATCTTTCCTGGCATACTTCAGTAAATTCTTCACATTTCTGCTGTTTTCAGTTTGTTACTCTTGCGTCCTGGGAGAACTTGCACCCCGATGAATGCGTTTTTGCAGATGTTCTAAGCTGGTCACACGCTGAATCAAAGCTGTTCGTCCCATCTTGCTCCCGGCTAATCCTGCTGTTCCAGAATCTGGCTGCACATTCTCAGCTGAAGAGATTTCTGCCAAACTGGTGATTAGTGGAAATGGGACTATTTGGAGTGTGGTAGAAGTGACGTTTTGGATCATCTTGGACTGGAACAGCAGCATCTGATGACGTCTCAGAAGGACTTCCATCAAACGATGGCATGCTCATTGTGGATATCCCAGGCATGGCATGGAATATAGGGTTCAACCCAGTAATCCGTTTAACTGTATCCTCAGCCATCTTTACCTTCATGAGCAATCATTGGAAAAAAAAAAAATCAGTTTCCTTCTCATCATAAGCACATCTGGGACTCCGGAATTAACATGCACACAAACTAACACGCTTTTCTACAATCTACATGTTGATGCAGGTACTCATAAAAGAATGCATGGATGTGTGCATACGTGCAAGAGAGTTTTCAGTATCTGCTCAGAAGGCCCGGCAAATACTTGGCAGGAATTTAGGATGGTTATCAGTTTTTGAGGATCCACATAAAAAATGCTGTCAAATTAGAGATAACAGGGTTTTAAGCAACTTACTTTTGCCCTCAATGTCTCAACATCAGCTTTTAAAACTCTGTTATTAACAGCTGCCTCACTGTACTTCTGGCTTATGCCACCAAGTCGTTTCAATAAAGTAGAATTTTCAACTCTCAGCTCAGCAACCTGGAAGGAAGAACAATGCTTAGTTATTCAAGAAACATGAAAAATTATAAATGAAACAAAGTGGGTGCTAACCACACCTGTGTCTCAAGCTCGGTCAAATGTGCTTGCTTTCTTCTTCTTGATCGTCTTGCTGACTCCCTATTTGAAAGCATTCTAGGAAACACCACATATTATAATTGGGAATGGAATAAAAATGATAAGTCTCTAAGAATAAAATTGATCCACCAATGACAAAATAGACAGCAATAATATCTGTGCACACCTCAGGTGTCATCTTAGGGATCAATATCTTACCATTAACTTTTTGGTGCAAGTTTTATTCATTCTCTAGGAGAATCATACTCATACATGCAATTGAAACAGCAGAGATGCTGGTTACCTCCTTACACGTTTTGCATCAGCAGGATCCATGTTCTCAGTTGTTTCAATTTCACCTTCATTTTCATCATCTTCTGACTGGTCTCTCGAAGACCAACTTGTTGCTGGCTTGACAGAGCTTCCAGGCATCTTTTGTGCAGCAGGTAAGGATGAAATACCGAGTGATACATTAACATCCTTATCTTGAAGCCTGGATAAATCATGTTCAGCTCCTGTATCCACAATAATAGAACAAGATAACTAGAGTAAAATATATATTAGTCAATCAAGATATGCTCAACCATGTACTACTTGACCAGCTTTTGCCCAAATCAAGATCAAAATAACAGCTAATTATCACATTTAGCCATCAGCAATACTAGTTGTCTGACTTTATTTCCTACTAGAGGATTTCTTCAGCTTCATGCTCACAGCTCTAGTTCTATAACTTAATGACCATATTTAGTCTTTTCTCAATGCAAAATCTTTCCTGTGCAAATGTATATGGCTAAGTTGAACTGTTGAATAATGACAATGACTTTATAAACATGGAAATGCAAACCTTTAGAAGGAGCATGAGATTGCAATTGTGAAGTATTTGAGGCCTGAGATCCACTGTCAGCTCCAGAAAGAGAATCCTGTGGTTTCAAAAAAGATGCCTAATACAAGAAAAGAGAATCTGTTAAGTAAACCCAAATCAAACTTGAAATAGGTAGAAAAAACCAACTATCAAAAGGCTTCACATTTCTCTATGCAGGAATAAGTAGAGAGTAAAACAGCTAATAAAACAAAAGAGTTTTACTGATCCCAGGCATTAAGCAGACCGGGTTCATAGCAAGGGATTAAAATATGTGACAGTAACTTGTAACAGAAAAATCACCCCAAATGAACACATGTCCGAAAGACATTTCAATCACTCTAAAAAAGAAGCGATAACAGACCCATTTTCAATCAATAATTGTCTCTTTAATTTTGACAATTGATCATTTTGGGTAAAAGGCGTTTATGAACTCCTCTTATTTTTAGTCAAATATCCAGATAGGCTTCCCTGTATATATCATTAAACTTTCTATTGTTTTTGTTTCATATATATGGAAACCTAATGTACAAGTGCCAGCAAAAAGGCTTCCCTTTTAGACTTAAGTGGATTCTTTGCTTCTGTTTTAGACAAAGCCTCAAGCAACCATATTTTGACAAAACTCATGTTCATTTTGTCACTGGCCTTTCATTCACCTTAAAGGCATTTCATTGTTATTGCAAAAGTTTTTTTCCTCAACAGACACAATAAATGTCCACTACCAAACTTTTAGCCACTTGAATCTGTAAACCACAAACATATATCGATTGGAGATAAGAGTGATTTGTCAAAAAGTTAAAAAGGGAACCTTCACAGTGCTTGTCCCAGAACATTTTTGTCAAAAGAAAGAGCAAAAAGAAGGGTGCTCCTTACAAAAACAACCAAATATTTTATGATAAATCCATAAGTCGACGCTGAGAAAAAGACATTAAACAAAAAAACAAAAGAAATTGTCCACCTAGCTGGACCAAAAGTGATAAATTTAATCAACGAAGTTGAATTTTGTATTCAGCAGTATCACAAGCCAAAACAAGCACACACACACAAAATACTAATAAGATCACTTTGGTTTTCTGTTTCTTCAATTTTTCTCACCAACCAAGCACAGCACAAAAACAAATTGAGAAAACCACGCAATAGAGGTAATTGCTTATTAACACAGTCAAAATAATGCGGCCATGGTTGACACAAATCTAAACAACCTTATTAAACCCCAAAAATCCAAGTATCCAAGGTACTCATTCTCTTCAACTGTCGCTTCCCAATTTTCTGGATAACCAAACACAACCGAAACAATACTAAGACAACCTTAGCGCCCCACCCACAGATGCAAGATCCAAACTTTCCATCATCATCAAATTCCTCAAGAACCAACCAAAACCCACTTGCCTACCTACACACTAATCTATACCAACCCACGTACACACCTACATACATACACCCACATGCACATACATAGACAGGTGTGGAAATGCATGTATGGAAAATGATAGTCCTTACCCGAGACAAAGCAACAGCAGCGCAAGCTAAGCTAAGTTTACTTTTAAGAAACGCCTGGTATTCCTCGGAATCGACCGGAATATTCGGAGCAGCCGCTCCACCACCACCACCACCACCACCACCCCCAGCAGAAGCAGCCACACTAAACGCAGCTGAACCACCACCGGACATCCCATGACTGGTGACGCAGCGATTTCGTTCCTTGATCTCAACGACATCGTTTCCAGTCGAAGAGGACTGCGGCGAGGAGTCGGAGGTGGAGGTGGTGACCACCGCCGCCTCGGCAGAAACCTCATGGAGAAGCCGCTGGAATGCCCACTCGGACTCGCTGCGGTTCATTGTGGTAGAGTCGTCGAGCTTCGCACTCGGCAGCGTAGGAGGAGGATGAGGCGACGGCGACCAGTAGCGGTCAGAGATTCCCTCAACGGAGAACACCCTATCCATTAAGGTTTTTTTTGTTTTTGTGTGTGTGTTTGTGTGGAAGTTTTGATTTGGGGAGTTCTTTATATAAAAGAGTTTTTGGTTTTTGTGTCTGAAATTTCTACGGCCGTCTTGTCCATGTGTTTGGTACCTTTTTTTTTTTAATGGTTTTACCTGATGTGTCTCTGAGGTGGCTTTTGGATAAATGTGGGTCCCACTTTCCTACCTGGGACCCCCTCTTCTGGAAATCACACCAAAGCCACTTTCTTTTTAGGTCCTTTTCTTTTCTTTTCCTTTTTATTTATTTATGAAAAATAACACCCTTTTAATTGTGCACAGACAAAAAAAAAAATTCATTATAACTATTTATATAAATTATTTATGCTTGTTTATATATATAAAATAATATTATTAAATATTATAAAATTTGTTTATCAATTTATTATGATATATTTTTTCTTGAAGTAAATATAATTCATTTGATAGTTTATAATATGATTTAATTAGTACAATTTTTATTTATTTTAATAAAAATAATTTTTTTATAATAAATTAAAAAATAATATTTAATATATTATTATTATTATTATTATTATTATTATTAAGGTTTGAATTTGTCAAAATATGTGGAGAAAGTATCCACCGCTTGCATTGGCAATTTGTAGGAAAGATAGGGTTGCATGATGCCCAACTTCTTGTAATGGTCTCCATACAATATTTGCACAAAGAGATTATATTTTCACCCCCACCACCTTTCTGTTAAGAGCATTTTTTTTCCCTTTTTCTTTAAATTTTTCTTGTTTACTAAAAAAAAAAAGAAGGGTAGAAAGTATATATAATTTAATTATCACTTTTTATGTGTAACCTAAATGTTATGCTAAAGCATGGAATAATTAAAAGGTGTATTTGAGTTTCAACCATAAACTTCATTCCTTAGACACAATTTTTATCATTAAACATTTAAATCATTTTTTTTTTTGGTAGGGGTTAGAAAGACTATTGGCACAATTCATATTATACGTTTTTTATTTTTATTTTTTTTTTCTTCTTTGTTGGGTGTTGTCAACACGATCATCTACAATATTATTATTTAATATAAATAGTCTTTTTGATAACGTAATTTGCAAGTAGACTTACAAAAATGCCTTCGTGTAGTCGTGTTAATATGGACTTTGCTCATCGTTGTGTGTTGTTGACTTGTTGGGATAGGAATGAACGACTTTTCTTTCCCTTAAAAGGAAATCCTGTGGCTACCGTTGGACGGCTCTCCGAGGGATGCGGCAGCTCATTTCCCATTGCATTATGCCTTTTGGGGTGAAGATTTGTGGTGGGCCACGGAATTTGGTGGGCCCTCAACTTTTTCTCTTTGTGGGTTTGGACAACAGGTATAAAGTTGTATTTGTATTATTCTACCCGGTGATCCTTTTAGCATTAAAAATGTCAAATAAATAAATAAATAAATAAATAAATATATATATATATATAAGAGAACAGATATTTTGTTATATAAAAGGCATGGCATTTTTTAGTGATTCAAAATTTAAATTTATATTTTAAAAGTTTTAAATTTTAATTATGAGAATAAAATATGCAAATTTTATAAAAATAAAAAAAATTATTTTCATTATATAATGTATAATTCACTAAATCTCTTAATAAATCCAAATATATATATATTATTAAAGGAAAATCACCATAAAATTACCCTAATTGTAAATTATTAATGTGATCTTTTCTTCTTTGGTTTTTGCCCTTTTGGCAACTAGACCATTGTTTTTAATTTTTTTTTATCAATCACGTCTTTTTTATTTCTTTATTGGTGCAATAAATACACAAATACTTTAAAGTTTCAGATTTTAATAATGAGAACAAAACATGAAAAATTTATAGAAATTAAGAGAATTATTTTTATTACACAGTTTATAGTTTATAGTTTAATAAATTTTTTAATAACCCAAAAAGAAGAAATCTTATAGAAAGAATCACCATAAAAATGACCCAAATTGCAAAGTATTAATGTGATGTTTTCTTCTCTGGTTGTTTGCCTTTTTGGCAACTAGACCACTTGTTTTTTTGGTGCAGTGGATGCACAAACACTACGGGCCTTCCATGAACGGAAGTCTCACGCATAATTGAGAGAATCATAACCCATGTGGTTGCATACGCTAATGCTGTGGATTTGCCATTGCCGACCCCTCTTGCCAGCTCAGGTTCCATGTGCTTAGATTTTAGAAATTAAGCTTTACAGGCAATCAACTTTTTGTGTACTATGCTTAATGTACACTTACGTCGTGTTATTATAACTGTTCAATGGATATTCTCAGTTGTTATCATACATTGAATGTACAGGAAACAGACCTCATAATGTATTGGAAGAATAACATCACACTAATCCCATAGCCTTCTGTTATGGCATTTTCCTTGAAATAGTAACTAATGGACCCTGGCGAGCGTTTCCATGGCCCTTTCGATAGAAACAGGAAATATTATTATATTCGTTTGGCCTTGGAACTTATCTCTTTGGACTTTGATGATGGACTATATCAGATAAATTAGCAGATGACCACCTTTTACCTCATTACCTGGATTGCTTTATTTTATTTGGTTATGACAAGCTTTAAATCTGCTTTTGATGTGTCGGATATCTTGCTTGAATAGGAGCAAGATCAGCAATCAACCACGAAGCTGCAAACCATTGGAGGTATCCGAGTAGGACAGTATTCCAAGAGAAAAAGAAAATGATCCCACCAACTTGAAGTTATCATGATCCTGAAATTCTGTCAATTACTTCCTCGTCTATGCATTGACAATTCACTCATAAAAGTTACTAGAGAGAAAAAGAAAATGGTTTTTTTGCTTTATTTTGGACAAAACAGCATGACAAATAAGTAAATAGCAAAATTGAGCAATGGGATGAATCATGAAGAAGTTCAAATGTATGTGCAGAACTGAATCATTTAACACCACTAGCTGGAACAAATGATGCTTGAAAAGTGCAAAGCAATGCTTTCAACGCCTTCCAGATGCAACAGATTCACTAGAGAACAAGTGCTTCACTCGCGAAAGAACAGAATCATGAGCAGGATCATAGGGATGGTCCTTTGATGGAATCTCTAAAATTGCTGGAATAGGCTTATTGTAGCTATCCACCAGGAACCTAATCATGTTGGCAACCTGACAAATGAAAAGTAGAAAGTTTTCAGAATACAGCAACAGATTCTAATGAAATGCATACAATAAATTTTAGGCACTTTGGCCAAGAAGCCAGAAAAAAGTGATCGTGCAAAAAAACCCAGAAAAGAGGAATGAGACACTGCCTGATGACCAAAGACAACCATCTGTGCTGCCAAGGTGTTTCAACTAATAACAACTGCCGGACATTCTTAATTCATCATCAATGACTTCAAAATCATTAACATAATAACACATGGCTTGAACTTACATATTGGCTGATTAAGACTATAGCAATATCCTCTTTTGAGGTGAATTCCTTGAATGCATCTTCAATTGCTTTAATCGTTGTTTCTGAGCACAAAAGCAAAATTATAACCAAAGAAGCTGAATTAATAGAGAGTTTCTTTCTTCAAAACTTAGCCTCAATGTTATTTGTTCAAGCTTCTTGTTCTGATATGATCCAGAAAAGTGGGATGCATATTACCATGGCTAAACCAAACTATGAGCAGACAAGTTTCATGGATGACTGGGTGAACATACTTGAATCAACTATTAAGTAGTTGGAATTTCTCCGGAAGTCCACATTTCCTACTCCAGCAAGCAAAAATCCAGTCACGGTATCCTACACAAGAAAAAGCAATACGGTATCATTTTTTTTTTCTCAATTACACAAATTGCTCATAAACAGTCACCAACAAGCTCACAACTAGAATGTATTATTTATGTTAAAACAATGCAAGAATGTGCACAAGTACTCAACATAATCAAAGATAGAGCAAATGAAAACTTACAACCGACCTTTCCAACACCCAAAACAGAGACAATTTGAGGAAATGATAGTTATCCAGAATCTTATGGATAAACGTACTACAATTACTATTTTTAATAGACACAACTGGTAATGGTACTGACTCTCCGTCAAAACACAAACAACTCAAACATAAACCTTTTTTTGTACATTAAACAACAAACTCATGTCACCAGTGTAAGAAATTCTAGTTTCTGCAGTTAAACCCATATCATAAGTTTAGCACATATCAGTTTCCATGGTATAACCTGAGAAGCAATTTTCCATATCAAATTATCAAAATATAGACATGACACCAATATCAATAACAGCCTCGAAGGTCTGTTGCTGCTAGTATAGTTTCAGGGTGTCTACATTCTGGAGCATATACGCGAATGAGGTAAAAAAAGATATGAAAAGAAAAGATCATCAACCGTCTTTCTCCCGTGCCTCATCTTAACCCTAAGACAGACCAAAAAGAAAAATAAATCCAAATGCTAAATTCACCCGAGTCATTAAATTTGAGGGAATACCCAAAGCAAGTTTGTGTTTACATGGCCAATAGCCAATCTTGATATAAACATTTCACATCAGACACCACAAATTTCACAAATTGGTTACAAAGGAAAGGATTAAAAAATGTCTAGACTTGAGACATGGAACACCCCACCCCCTCCTCACCAAAAACTCCAAAATGATTATCTTTGAGGCTTTGTGATTTTACAACAACACAAGAACACTACTGCTAATCCAGAGACAAAAATTTCATGATGTATTGCAGACACTTTAAAACAACCAATTTAACCCCGGAATACCCAAACAACTATTTTAAGACCGTACTCATCTTGAAACCCAATTGAGATTGCAAATTCCAAAGTCTCACCCAAAAGTGATTCAAAGATACTAATATTGGAAGAATTACGTGCAATCTTTGTATAATTTATTTTTAGGAATAATATTTAAGCATAAAGGCAATAGCACAACCGATCATACCTCATCAGCAATCATGGCAATGAGGGCTGAGTTACTGGTACGTATTTGAGCTCTTCCAGCCATTTCCAATACTTACCAAAAAAAAAAAAAAAAAACCCAAAAATCCAAATCGTTAAAAGAACAAATATTGGAAACGAAACAATCAAAAACAGAAGCCAGCGTTGTTTTTCTTCCCGACATCCAAACAGAACCCCAGACAGCAATGTAACCATCAACAATCGATTAATTATTAAAAAACAAGACAAGACGAACATCAATAATAATGTAGCAACTCACACGAACCTACTCAATCGACTCGTCTCCCAAACTTGTTCGATCGATCCAACGAATCCCCGGGCCGTGTCCTGCTTATTGTTTAGCAATGTATACGAGAAGGACTCGATCCAACGACAAGTCGTTTTGTCCAGCGACAAACGACAGGTAAATTAATTTACGGTTACACTAATGCCTATACCGGGCCTGAATGGCCCATTTTATGATGTTTGGGCCTACTTAATGTAAGCCCCACCCAAATACAATAAATATTCCAATATAAGCAAAACACATTCTAAAAACATTATTGAAAAAAAAAAGTACATATTTATAAAATTTATGAATCAAAATTTAAACATAAAATTCAAATAATTCTACTACTAAATTTTGTGGTTAATGAAATAATTAAAATAAATAAATTTGTAAATTGGGGATGAAATGTAAGTCTTAATGGGCCGAATCCTGTATGGAGGATAGATAGGTGTGTTCATGGGCCGGAACGAATAGTCATGACCCAAATAAAAGAACATGGGCCGGAGAAAGTATGAGCTTTTGCACGTGTGGTGTTGAAGCAAGTTGCACGGACGTTACAAAATGGCCTAGAGTGCTGCCAAGCTAAGCACTTTCCAGGTAACTTCTTATAGCAACCAAAACGAACGAGCCCAGATATTTCAATTGCAAAGGCACTTTCCAGGAATGTTCGGCCATTCCAGGAGAAATGGAGAAAATGAGTCCAAAAAAAACCACAAGGTTTAAAACACTTTAGGCAAACACAATCCCAGAACTGTGGCTGTCAAATCACAAGTTTGTCAAATTTTTTGCTCTGTTTACAACAACTTTTCGTTTGACAATTGCATTTCCAAAACAATACATTTTAACCCTTTTCTTTTCCTTTTCCAAAAAAGGTATTATTAGTATTTTTTTTTATTCCAAAGAACGGACTATATAGGGTGCTACTCTTGTTATCTGTTTTTTTTTTTTTCTTTTTTGTAAAAAAGAAGAAGAAGAAGATGCAGACAGCAAATTTAAGGTGTGATCTCAGTTCGGTCTATTTCCTAGGTCGAACCGCTTGTTTGGGTGTTCAAGTACTTAGTTTGGTTATTATGTTGGGTCAAATCCTAAAAATCTTGTAATCGGGGAGGCCGGTTCGATTTATGGTCTAATTCGGCGCTGGCCAAAACCGGGTCAAGCCCTATGTCAAATGAAATCTAGAAGATTTAAATTAAATTAAATACATATATACCAATATACAGCCCATTATTTCCTTTTTCTTTTTTTTGGGGGGGGGTAAAGATTGAAACTTTAGCCATATATAACAATATACAGCACATTATTTCTTTTTAAGGTAAGGATTGAAATTTTAGGTTTGGTTGACATATATAACAGAAAATCCATTATAAAAGAAAAAGAAGAAGAAGAAGAAGATTAGATAAGAATATGGTGGGAGGGGATTGAATTAGCTTCTAGTGTTTGATTTGGGGGTTAGAATTCTAAGCAAGAGAAGCATATTTGTTAGTTTCAAACCCTGTCAAATTGTGTTGGGGGGGGGGTTTGTTATTTAAATTTAACAATATGAGTTAATAATTTTCAATTTTTTAAGTTCATTTTGAAGTAATCAGCTAAAAAAAAAAAATTGTAACAAAAAAATATTAGGATCCGTACGAAAGCTGCGTTTCTGCCCCAGATTATTGAAAGAGCGATCTTGCGCATAAAAAAAACAAACAGGCACAAGTGGAGTTTTTTCTCCATAAAAAAAAGGACACAAGTGGATCCAGAAAGAGTTATGTAATATATATTATAGGATGTATAATTGAAAGGAAACCAAACAAGTGGTGTTGAGAGTCTTGTTGTTTGTCAGAGGTTCCAATCTCTCTCTCTCTCTCTCTCTCTGGGGTCTATAAATGCCATAGCATTAACATTGCAGCCTTCCAAATCACTCCCTTCCTGCTTATTTTTTTTCAACCCTTTCCTCTCTTGCTTTCCCTGCATTGTCTTCTTCTCTGCTTCTCTTAGCTTTTTGGGACGCCCAATTTCCAGACTCTGAAGGTAAAAATCCCTGCTTTGCACTTCTGGGTCTCTTGTCTCGCACGAAATCCTCTCTTTTTTTGGTGATTTGTATGCAATTTTTCGTTGTTAAACCTAATAGTTTTGTTGTGTGTTTGTTGTAGAATGCAAAGGTGTTTGCTTTGCAATTTGCAGATCCATTGTTTTAATGTTTGGCTACTAATTACTATTTTTATGTTTTTTTCTCTCCAAAAGTTTATTCTTTTCTTTCTTAGTAACACATTCTTCAACTTGTCTTCAATTTTGATAATATTTTGTTTTTCTCCATACTCCTTTGGCCTAAATATGTTTGTGTTGTAATGGAAACTTTCATCTTATTGGCGGCGAAGTTTTTAATTTACCGTTACAGTATTCATAATTTTCCTCCTATTCTAGTTATTTTTGAATGAGATTTGTTCATGAGATTGACGTATAGCACTTTTTCAATCCTTTTCCTGGCCTTTTCTTGTCACTTTGTTAATGTCTTTGTGCAATTCCTGATAATGTTTACATACACTTCATGGTAGAGAATTGGTTTACCATGAATGATTGCTTCCTTCTGTTGTAGTGGGTCTCACTATTTGCTCTCTGCACTTTTTCTTAAACCTGCCTCTTTTTCTTCTTGTTGAATTCTTGTCTTTGCCATACTCTGGAAGTAGAATTGTGGTTATTGCATAGGTAATGTCGTCAATCAACTTTGTCATGTTTATTTTCCCCTCTGCTGAATTGGATTTTGCATTCTTGAAGGTGTTATTTATTTATGGATTTTCAGTTCCCGGCTTAGCATATTTTCTTTTGAAGCATGTGATGGAGTAAACTGCAATCTTGTTTATGTTTTTAGCAGCTTAGTAATGCTTGCAACTTAATGTCCAATACTTGAGTAATGCAGAAATGGGAAGCACTGATGGAAACAACTATGGGGCTTACACCTATAATGAGCTGGAGAGGGAACCTTACTGGCCAACTGAAAGCCTCCGAATTTCCATTACTGGGGCTGGTGGTTTTATTGCCTCCCACATTGCTCGCCGTTTGAAGAGCGAGGGCCATTACATTATCGCTTCTGATTGGAAGAAGAATGAGCATATGACAGAAGAAATGTTCTGTAACGAATTTCATCTTGTTGATTTGAGGGTCATGGATAACTGTTTGAAGGTCACAAAGGGCGCAGACCATGTCTTCAACCTTGCTGCTGATATGGGTGGGATGGGCTTCATTCAGTCCAACCACTCTGTTATTATGTATAACAACACAATGATCAGCTTCAACATGCTGGAAGCATCCAGAGTCAATGGTGCTAAGAGGTTAGTTCTTGTAGATGGATCATCCTGTGGTAGTGTGAAAGCTCCATTTAATTTGAAGTTGCTTTTTATTTTCAAGGTTTACAGATTTAAGTCAATGTTCTGCAGGTTCTTCTATGCCTCTAGTGCTTGTATTTACCCTGAATTTAAGCAGTTGGACACTAATGTGAGCTTGAAAGAGTCTGATGCTTGGCCTGCTGAGGTTGGTTGCTGTCGGTCGTTAAGCAAACAATTTAACTTCTTTGTTTTTTAATGTAGCTGAAATCCAATTTGCTAAATGCAACCTGTTTGTAATGGAGAGCTACTGAGTGTTATTTATCAACCTGTATTTTAGCCTCAAGATGCTTATGGATTGGAGAAGCTAGCAACAGAGGAGCTGTGCAAGCACTACACCAAGGATTTTGAAATTGAGTGCCGCATTGGAAGGTTCCATAACATTTATGGTCCTTTTGGGACATGGAAAGGTGAGCTGTTAATAATCTCCTGAAGATATTGGGTAGTTTTGCTGATTTTTAGATTTATGAATTTTCCCTTCTTAAGATGCTCTATTTTTATTTTGTTATTTCTTTCACTAGGTGGCAGGGAGAAGGCGCCCGCTGCTTTCTGTAGAAAGGCTCTCACTTCCACTGATAAGTTTGAGATGTGGGGAGATGGAAAACAAACCCGATCCTTCACCTTTATTGATGAGTGTGTGGAAGGTGTACTTAGGTAACTCTGACATACACTCATTGGGATTTTTGAATTGCTAGTCATGTTAATTTATCATTATTTTTTCTTAGTTATATAAACTGGAAAAAAATTTTGATACCAAATATTTTTTTTTTGGTCTCAGATTGACAAAATCAGATTTCCGTGAGCCTGTGAACATTGGTAGTGATGAGATGGTTAGCATGAATGAGATGGCTGAGATTGTTCTCAGCTTTGAGAACAAGAAGCTGCCTATCCATCACATTCCAGGTCCTGAAGGTGTTCGTGGCCGCAATTCTGACAACACACTAATCAAAGAGAAGCTTGGTTGGGCTCCTACAATGAAGCTGAAGGTACTTCTGTAATAAGATGTCACCTTGGAATGAAACCTTTTTTGTTGCTCATGCATCTCTAGTGGCTTGTTTGCTCATTAACAGTATGCCTGAAATGCTACATTGCAGGATGGGCTGAGAATGACATACTTCTGGATCAAGGAACAAATTGAGAAAGAAAAGGCTCAAGGACTTGATATTTCCATTTATGGATCATCTAAGGTGGTGGGAACTCAAGCGCCAGTTCAATTGGGCTCACTACGTGCTGCAGATGGTAAAGAATGAAACGTTTGAATCTGCAATGATCTATCAGAACAAAGTTTCCGTTATGATATTTGGGGGTGGATGTTATCGCAGTAGGGAAATATCTGTGGTTGTGTTCAGCAGGCAATCTATAGGTACAAACCGTTGATGGGATGATCTAATATGTTGCGACCCAGTTTGCATTATGTTTGTTAAAGTTTGGGAAGCTTGGTTAGCTTCCAATTTATCAAGTATTTGGGCTTGTGTTATATTATTACTATAATAATCTATTTGTTTCCCTTCTCAGTCCCAGCATTGGTTAATGAATGGTATTTTTAAATTTTGCAACCTTTCCTGTGATGCTGAGTAGTGAACTGGCCTTGGATTGCAAGTGTTAGCTATGCTGTTATCCTGTATTTGGCAAGCTATAGCATGAGCAGTGTCATTGACGTTTGGCCAATTGGTCCCTACTTGTATGGTCCTTTGTGACGAGGACAAATTACAATAAAACATAAGCAACTCGTGTTGGATTAATGGGTCCGGTTTCAACATGAATTGGCCCCCTTGTTCAATACCTTTTTTGTTTTTTGTGAGATAGGATATACTTTCGGTGATATTCCAAGCCACAAGATTGTCTGTATCCACCACACTTGACTTAATGGTGTGGTTGGTGATCTTAATGATATATATATATATATTGTTATGAAAAGCAAGGAAGTGATTACCTATTGCTTTTTCAATTTATTTTACATACTGGCTAGGTCCCACAATAATTAAGATTCCAGGGCCACCGTGTATTTTATTCATTTGGTTTGGCTTTTTAAAATTTTTTCTTTGATGAACAACCACCCTGGAAACTGAACTTGTTCTCATATGCTCCCTCAAGACTACTTCCCCCAATGGCCAATTAGTTTACTGGCTTTCAGGCACTGTCCTCAATTCTGAGTAATGCCAAGAAAAAAAACTAACATGACAGAATTCTAAGAGAGTGAAAGGTGACAGTGAGGGGTGTGAATTTCATTGATAGGCTTCGGATTCAACTTTAGGAGACTGGATTTTGGTGGTTCACAATGAAGAAAACTGGATGGTGCCTGACGTGGCTAATTCAGAAGGGCTGAAGTTCTGAAGAAAGATGGGGGAACTAAATCTTGCAACGTGGAATCACATGGAGTAAGTAAGCAACTTGTCAAATGCCCGTACCTAATGTCTGAAAATGACGACAGTCTGCAATTTGCTTGACTTGGGGAGCGACTGAAATGGATATGCATGTGCCGACCCTCTCCAAAAAGCTCTTGTGACTGATAAGCAACCGTGTGTGTGTGCGACGGAATCTCAAGGTGGACAAGAGAGGGTTTGTATATCGTAAGAGGTTGTTTTTTGAGAGAGGATAATGAATTTTTATCATTCTATTTTAATATTGGTTAGTAAGTATTTTAGAAAAAAAAAAAGAGTTACAATTTGCAATGAAGATATTGCTGAATCCAGTAAGAAAAACATCTTAATCTTTATAAACGTGAATATTATAGAGATTTTAAATTTTATACATGTGAATACCATATATTTAATAATTTTTTTAAATAATTTTTAAATCTCTTTTTAAATAATAAAAATGATTCTTAATTAAAATAGATCAAGTACAAATTTTAATATAAATACAATTCACAAATTTAAATCATAAAATTACTTTTTAAGACATAATAATAATAATAATAATAATAATAATAATAATAATATATTTTAAATTTTACAATATAAGTGTCTTTTCAAACAATTTGTTTTTTTTAAAAAGTAAAAAATCTCCTTCTTTTGGGGTTTGGGTGGACCTGTTAAAAACAAAACCCACCTGGCTGTGGGAGAGCCTGTTCACTCAGCTGCAATATGAGTGGGCTTAAATAAATGCAACTTAAGGTCTAACTCAAACCATGAACATGCTTGGTGGACTCAGAGAACTCGACCCCATCTGGCTTCCAGCCCAACTTAGGCCGTCCCAATTCAGAAGAAAAGCTTTGCTAATGAAAAGCGTTTGACTAGCTGAGTTCAAAGTATGCAGCCAATAATAGGCCCCTGTGATGTGGGAAGTCCCGAAATCCTCACGAGGCTAGAACAAAGCCATCATTCGCCTTTGAGTTGGAGCTGATCATCTTCAGACAGACAAGATGTATGAATTGGAATCTGGAATGCATCAAAACCATGTATGAAACACTATTTTCGTTGTTCAATAGAAGACTTGTTAGATAGTAGGATACAAACTGGGGCAATCTACCACCCAAAAATCCATTCTGAACAAGGGAAGTGCGTCCCCTTTGCATTGGTTGGAACGTCTTATACCCCATATTCCTTTACTCCAAAAATATCTCCTACTCAACTTTGACAGCTATTATACCATTTGAAGACTGCTTATTGACCTCGATATGTACTAAATGAATTGAGCATCGGCTTAGGATTCTCTGGTTTCTCAGCATCATTACTTGAGAATGCAAAAGCTTCCACACTGTGTAGCTAATGGCCAATTTGTAATTCCTGATCCGATAACCTTAGCGGAACAACAAGCCTCACCAACAAACAAATGCTACTAGCCAGTCACAACAATGTTCAAGCTCACGACAAATGCAATGCCCCGGCAACAGTTCGGCCACTTTTGAGAGCATGGGCTAATCCGATACATTTTTCCCATTGGGGCACCATGTCGAAAAGGCAATGGCATGAGTATGCAATAATTGCATTGGAACATTAATTAGTTGTAAGAGCGTTTTATCTTTTTCGCAAATTACCATCATTGTATAGCCTGGAAGGCCCTATTAGTATGGCTGCCCATCACTGTACAACTCCTGCTCAAATGTTGCATTTCACGTTAGAAATATCAGTATTTTTCTGTTTTATTATTTTTTTAAATATTAAAAAATAAGATGCGAGCTCAAATTTAATAGCACCTCACTCGAGTCTGTCCTGAGTCGGGACAGCTCGCATTGAAGTAATGAAGCTCAATTAATCATGTTTCTAAAAAATAGCAATTTGTGAGTTTCAACAAGTAATTAGTTGCGCAAGTTTAATTTACCCAATATGCTGTAGTGCAACCGGCAACACCAGCGGAGAGGTGAATGACATACCCTCCTGAGAAGTCAATAATCCCAACCTTTGGCCTGCCACCCATCCGGGCACCATATACCGAATGCAGCAATGGGATACGAAAACGTTAGCCACAATGGCGCAAATATTACCCAAGCAATATAAAAGTCATCCTTCCCAACAGTGCACCCGCGATCAAAACCAACTTTATACAAGGAAAAAGGCCCCGAAAGAGCACCATTGTAGCCGTAGGAAATGACCCCAGAAATGCTTTCTCTAGCAAGTACTCTGCACCCCATGCAACAAAATCCACAAGTTTTTCTCCAAATAACAAGCGGTAACACCAACCGACCCAACATACGAGAACCATTGCAAAGGCATAGAGGGACATGAAAGAGGAGTTTATGGCCCATTTCTCGTGGACCATGCTGCCATATAGGATCACAAGGCCTGGAATGCTTTGAAGGGCCGCGAGAGTTGCTGCTGTGAGCTGCCATGCATTGCCATCCTTGTTTGTCCAATCCGGGTTAGTCTCATGAGAGGATTTAGATGACTTGGAAGCTCCGTTGATCAATTCTTTTCAGCAATTAATGCTTGGTGATGTTTGAGAGTTTGACATTTTATTCGTTAATTTCTTTTTTTTTTTTTTTTAAACTAAAAGGATCATATCTATGCATTGTAATCATCCATCTTCCATGTTGAATTGGTCACACAAATATTACCCGCATATATATTTTTTATTTTTTCTAGGGACGGCAATAATTTATCACACACACACACACATATCGCATTGATTAAGGGTGTAGAAGATATTTTTTTTTTCTTTTTTTCCTTCATATATATATATATATATATATATATTTTCTAGGGATGCCTTTCATATGAGGTTGAAAAATAGATGGAAAATAAGTATGACAGAGAATAATATTTACAAATGCTAACCTTTACGCCACTTCTACTTAGTTATTGTTTTGAAAATCAAAGATTGAGCATTTAACTTTTCAAGAGTAAATGAAAATAGTTAAAGGTTATTTTTTAATTAAATTAATTCAATACCATCTATGAGGGAGAAAAAAAAAATACATGGAAATAAATAAATCGGTGTATTCTTATTTGCGCAAATCCTTGACATCAGCACGGATACCAACAAAAACCCAAAAAACAAAAAACCTTTGTGACTATTAATAGGTTTGTTTATTCATTATTGAACAAGTCATCGATCAACAAAATCATGGTTTAACACCTAATAGGGGACAATAAGTAACGGAAGAGAGAATAAAGGGGATACACTGCAGCTATCAATCTTCTTTTTTTTTTTTTTTTTTGCTAAATCATTAAAATTATGGCAATTTTACCTAACCCTTAAAATATACAGTGAAAGATTCAAGAGATTATTTGAAGCATACAAGTTCGTGTTTTAACAAGTTTTTTTTTCCCCTTTTGTACGTTGGAATCAAAGTCCATATTTTATAGGAATTACAAAAGTTATTAATTGGATTCTCTTTTACACGAAATGAGTTATTTGAGTAAAGATAGAAAGTATGCATCCTTTTTCCCTTTTCTTTTTTTCTTTTTTTTTAATGTGAGTAAGGAAACTGTATTCACTGTTTTTGTAACCAATAATTAACACTGGATGAGTCATAGAAGAATGAGTTCAATTCTTAGTGTCGTAATCTCCAGTACTCTAAAAAAAAACTAATTAGCACACAACTCACAAATCCATATTTATTGTTTTCAGTTGATGTGAATAAGAGGGCAATTTGTCAAAGAATGCAGCCCAATTCAATGTTCTAGTTTTAGCTATATGACAGAGTTGATGATTCTGTGCATGCAATGCACCCATGTAATTCTAACCCTTAAATGGGAAATCAATTGGTAATTTTTATGGCATGTTCCCTTTCAAATCTTGCTAACTAAACTTTTTTCTTTCTTTTTTTTTTTTTTCTAGTAGATCGGAAAAATTACTTTTATTTTTGTTTGAACAAAGTAATTCTGAGATATAAGTCTACAAACACTAAGTTTATCATGTCCACACAGACTTTTCGTTGTTAAACAGTCAGGCACTTTTCTTTCTAACATTCCCAAAACCATGTGTATAAATGACCCGAAAGTTAACTTACCAATATCGACAAAGAAGTCAAACATTCTGGTCAGAAAAAAATAAATAAATAGTAAGACCAAATACCAAAAGTAAAATCTACACGAGAATCACAAATTCTGGCTGTAAAAGACTTTTGAGCTTCGACCAAAAACACACGTTCTGAAAACAAGATGACTAGAGAATTCGCATACCTATATGGTTCTAATATGCATGTTTTGACCGTTAAGTCCTATTTTTCCAACTTACACGATACACATCCCTTCGTGCAAGTTGGAAAAATAGGACTTAGAGGTGAAAACATGCATATTAGAACCATAACCTAACGCTAAGTATGCAAGAGATATACATACATACATACATACATACATACATACATACATACATACATACATAGAGAGAGAGAGCTGTCTCTTATACACATCTAGATGTGTATAAGAGACAGTGGATCAGATGCTCAAAGATACCAAGGCAAGAGGAGGTGTGTGTGCGAGTGTGTGTGTGTCTCTCTCCTGTCTCTTATACACATCTAGATGTGTATAAGAGACAGTACATACATACATACATACATACATACATACATACATACATACATACATAGAGAGAGAGAGAGACACACACACACACGCACACACACCTCCTCTTGCCTTGGTATCTTTGAGCATCTGATCCATATATTAGCAGCTTAAGCACGGCTGTGAAAGATCGTACTCCAAGCATCCATCATTGCTCTCTCTCTCTCTCTCTTCCGGGGGCCAACCCAGAAGTGGTTTGGTTATGAAGACTGCAAGTATTGTGGGAGAAGTCTTAACTGAAAAGCAGATTGCAGAGTTTCAGGAAGCTTTTTGTTTACTTGATAGAGATGGAGATGGTATGTTCTTTATTTTTCGTTCTCCTTGTATTGTTCTCTAGGCCAGTCAGAACTTGCATGCATGGAGTTCATTTATTCGATATCTTGAGGAACAAGAAGTGGCCTTCTTTGCATCATTTTTATTATTTATTCGTCCCCTTTTATCCTTCTCTTTTCTTTTGAATTTCTTGGAAATATTTAGCCAAAGATTAAGTTATCAAAATTTAAAAAATTTCAATTTACTTATTTGACATTTTGTTATTGGCATTTGAGGTTGCATTACCATTGAGGAACTGGCCACTGCAATCAAGTCAATCGGCCAAAATCCTACAGAACAAGAATTGCGGAAAATGATCAGTGAAGTTGATACTGACGGTAATGGAACGATAGAGTTTGGGGAGTTCTTGAATCTCATGGCAAGAAAAATGAAGGTAATCCATTAATGATGATCTTGATAACCACAGAAAAGGGGAAAAAAAAACCTATGACTTACGATAAGGACTAAGATGTTCACTTTGATTTGTTCTAGGATAATGAAGCAGACGAGGAACTGAAAGACGCTTTCAAAGTCTTTGACAAAGATCAAGATGGTTACATTTCACCTACTGAGGTTTCGAATTCGAACTTCACATTTCACTCTCTAAACTCTTGTTACCGGATCATTATCTTTTACTTAAAAGATACTTATTAGGAGGTGTATGATAACACCATTTATATGGAGCAAGATTCATTTTTTTCTTAAAGACGGGATAGTTGGGTAGTATACACACATCATTACTTGTCACGGGTCATTATTTTTTTTTAAAAGGTACAGTTAAGGTGTATAGTATCACTATTTATATAACTCATGATCACTCACTTTTTTAAAGATGTAAGAGTTGGTTAGTGTGCACCGTCATATTTTTCTACTCCGATCTTGTCGACGTTCTCGTCACGCTGAACTGATAAAATCAAGATTTTTCGGCATTCCGCACTTAAGGCGGAAGTCTCACGGTAAAATAGGGATAGACTCTAATATTACTTATTATGAGTCATTAACTTCTTCTAAAAAGGTTATGTAATAACACTGTTTATATAATCTAATATTTACCTCTTTCTTTCTTAAGGATGGACACAACAGACTTACATTAATTAACGGAATCATCACTGCGAGTGGGACAGAGTATTTTCTTAATTTGTGACACGGATGCTAGCTAATTTTAAGTTCTCTCACTCACTCTCTCTCTTTTCATTTGGAATTCTGGCATGCAGTTGAGGCATGTGATGATGAACTTGGGAGAGAAACTCACCGATGAAGAGCTCGAGCTGATGATTAAGGAGGCTGATATGGATGGAGATGGTCTAGTTAATTATGATGAATTCGTCAGAATAATGTTGGCTTTTTAATCATATTTGCAAATTATAAACGACACTTTTTGGATGTAAAATGAAACTCTATAAGTGCACATGGAAGGAGTAGAGATCTACAGAATGTTTACTAATACTAATAGGGGGGTTTCAAAGCGAATTTGGAATTTCACATGTAGACTTATAAACTCCCCCCCCCCCCCCAACGTATGTAGCAGGAAGAAACAAAAGAAATCATTTTCTTCTCTCTTTCTTATAATGAATCTGAAGGGCGAGCCTAGTGATCAGGTTGCTCTATTATGACCCAGTTCTCTATAAAATCTTGCAATCCTAAATCACATTTTTTCATTAATTTTAAAATTTTTCTTCCTTAATTATTTTTTTCATCTTGATTTATGTAATCATCTTACCAACCTTTTTTTTTTTAAAAAAAAATTATTCTCAATGTTTTATCATAAAATATAAAAAATTAGTTGATTATATTTTAATGCTTTATCAATTTATCTGAATTTTGAACTTATCATTATGAGTTTAATTTTGTGTTATATTACTTCTGTGAAATATGAGCTTATCTTTTTTTGACCTTTTATTTTTTAGAAAGAAAAAAAATAAAACAATTATTAATGATAAAAAGACAGAAAAAAATGCATTAAATAATAATAAATTGACAATGCAGCAGAATAATTTTTAGTTAAAATTAAACAGCCGAATGGCTAATAATTAATGGATGTTAATTACAAGTTTATGTTAAGATTAATAGCTCGTGAACCTATATTATTTCGTAACCCACGACTCGAGTGGCCTCGACTACTTGTTTTCATAAGAATAATGGGGCTCTTTTTTTTTTTTTTTTTTTTGGTGCGACACAAAGCCCAGGCCTATTCAAGACACAAACATCCAGGCCTACCCTTCACCCGCTGCCCATTTATCCAACTTTATGGCCTTGGTTGGTTAGAGTTATGAATTCTGCAATAACGAGAGGATTGATTGCAATTAAAAATAGGATCGCTAATGAGATTTGGAAAATTTTTAAAATCGAATCACTTTGCAGATTTGAGGAAGAGTGTACTCTTTCATTTGGTGGAATTTTGGGCTATTTTCCAAGCTGAAGAATCAGAAACATCGCTGTCTTAAATTTCTTCTCAGGAATATCAGTCAGTTTCCCGTTTACGTGTTTCCCAAGGAACGAATTTCTTCCGTAAATTATTGCACCTTTTTCAGTGTGAAAATGAAGGTCCGATGGAACGTTACTTCGAGTTGCTCAGGAAATTAATGGTTTTTTGGCCCCAATATATATATATATTTTTGTAAAAATTTAATTTTTACCAGAAATGGAATTTTGAGCTGGAAAATATGAAAGGGAACAATAAATCAATAAAACTCTTTGTTTCGCCAAGAAGAACAAGATATATGATTAGAACAATCTGACTTTAAATGTTTTAAAAAATATTTTAATAATTAAGAATTTAGATATTTATATTTAAAATCTAATTTTTTATAAAAAAAATATAGAATTAGGTGTCTTTATACATTAAAAAATATTATTAAATTGAATAAGTCTATCTGATCGAATAAGATATGAGATAAAAAAAACAAAAAAAGGAAAAATGGGTTTTGATAAAATTTATTTACTTAGTTTCCACTTATAAAGCCATACCATGAAAATCTTAGTATAATCGCAAAGTTCATGCTGAAAGTTCTCGAATTCTTGATCTTAGGAAGCACTTCAATGCAAGGGTATCAAGGCAATGGAAAAGTGCTAGTGTAATGGTACTTTTGACATAGAGGTGACAAATTTAAGTATTAGAAACAATATTTTTATAAATTATATTTGATCACTTTCCAAACCTTATAGAACAAGGAAGATATCTTTTTATTTTATTTTAAAGATAAAGCAAAACCACATTATTTACATAGTCATACATTTTATTTTCTACAAGTTAGAAGAAACACCAATGACACAATGGTCAAAAGTTTTGTTGTTGCGTTGTATGAAGGAGAAATACAAAAACTTAAGTAGAAAGTTATGCTCTCTCTCTCTCTCTCTCTCTCTCTATATATATATATATATATATATATTTTTTCTATATGTGTAAAAAAAAAAAAAAAGTGTGGAGAGAAATATATATATATATATATATATATTTCCCTACACTTAGTTTGTTTATTCCACGGATAAAGGAAAAATATACATTTTTGCCAGAAGGATCCAAGACTAATGAAAGATTCCAACAAAGTAATTATTCTTTCTTTAGAAGTTTTTCTCCAGTAGGGTCAATGGCTTTGTGGAAGAATATGAAGTAACATCTTGGAAATCTCATCTTTGCCTTGTTCTAGGGGGAGGAAAATATACCAACTAAAAGCCCGAATACCTGACCTTTTTATTTCTTTTTGGGATGGGGTCGAATACTTAACTTTGAATTTGCTTCAATTGTACTTATAATTCTCTTTCTTTATTTTTGCTTATGTTTGTAAAGACATAGAGATGAATGGTTTGCGGGTTAGGTTCAACGGCTTGGCAGACCGAACATAACGAACCCATCAACAAGTATACAAAGATCACAAATTTTCTTACAGTGGGCTAAGTTTCTTGGTCAATTCTTACGAGTGATGGAATTAAAATATCATAGCAATTTTTAGGTTGTACGTATGCACTAAACCAAAAGCAGTGTTTCTTCTGGTCAGGCATTAGGTCAAGGAATTGTGGAGAGGGTTAAAAGATTAAGTTCTCTTTGGACGATGGACCTTATCTTTAAGTTGACTCTAAAGTTATCTTAAAGTAGCCAGGTTGAATGCATATTCAAATGTTGTACTGATTATTCATTATATATTTTAGACTTTATGTATGATTATGGTTAATAATAAAGAATATAAACATGTATCAAATAATTGTAACAGTATAATGTAAACTCGTATTTTGAATAGATTAAATTAACTGAATTTATGTAATGCAATTTATTATTTTTAAAGTTAGAAGACACAAATTTTTTTTTTTTAAATATAAAATTAAGTGCCTTTAGAAAGATACGTAAATGATAAAAAATTTTAAATATACATCTTTGAGATTTTATGTGTTAATTTTAATAAAAGATTATTAATAAAAGAAAAAAATTAATTTTTTTTTACTGAATATTATAATTTGAGTAGTTCCTATCTATATGTCAATATTAAAAGTTATAAATATGATATCATTATAATAATTGTGATTAATATTAATCCAAAAAATAAATTTATTTTTAGTGATTTAATTTAATTGTACTAGTAGAATAAAATTAATTAAAAAATAACATGTAGTATAATAAATATTATTTTCAATATATATATAATTTATTGTAATTTCTGTCAAATGTGTGTATAATTAAATTCTCTAAGATTTCTCATATCGAAATGTTACCACCGAGTAAAATCACCCATCGAGTAGAGTCACCTTAAAGAACGCCAAGGAGTCTCTGCGGGTCCTTTACAATTATACCTCTTAGACCCAGAGGTCCAAAACATTTCTTGTCGAGAAGCAGCACTCTCGTCACGCATCCCTTGTCATCGTAGATGACATACAGAAAAAAACTGTAGTGCACGTTCGGATGAACACCTTGCTGATTGCCTTTAGTCATTGTTATGCTTTGTTTCCCTTTTCTCTTCTTCTTCTTCTTCTTCTTCTTCTTCTTCTTCTTCTTCTTCTTGATGACTTGACCAAGTTGTATAATACTAAATTGAGACTTCGAACCCAAGAATGAAGCAAACCCAACGACTCAACATATTTAACTTAAAATGTTGAGATTATAAGTATTTATACATTCATATCTAATCTAATTAGTGGCCAATCAAGCTAGTATTTGATCAGACCAAAGAAAAAAGAAACATATATGACATGGACCACAATACCTAAAAATAAAAAGCATGACTGGTAAACAAAAATGAAAAACTATATATATATATATATATATATATATATATGTACATATTCAAATGTGGGTGTGGGTGGATCGGCATATCTCTTGTATTTGGCTCATTACAACCATTCTGTAAATGACAAACATGCCTTCCTGCGAGAACTTCTTGCCGACCTTTCCAAAAATATTGTCGTTTATACCAAATGGAAGTAAATAAATTGAAACAATCTAAAAATCTATGTGAAATTCAGTTAAAACAAATACAAGCCCCCATTAATTGAAAAGTGAGGTCCGTAACTTTTATAACCTTCGGCCTTTGAATTCCTTGTTGAAGTTCCGATTTTGATAAGCACGAGAAATAACTCCGTTCCCTGAACTTGCCAGAGGAGTCGGTCACGGCTCTCTCGCTTTGGGCAGAAAAAGCATCAAGGGCCAGATGGAAAATGCAACATCTTCCCTCCTCGTGCTTTTAAAAAAGCCCTATCTAAAACAATTAACCAATATAAAATTTATTATTAATCATTATAATTAAATTATAATGTATTTATGTGTATATATATATATACACTTTTTTTTTCTTTTGCAATACCAAAATACTATATTTTAAAAATATAAATTTAAATATTATACGTTTCTGTTAAATTTAAATTATATAATTTATTAAATATTAATAAAATTATATTTAATTTAAAATATAAATCCTAAAAAGTCGAAAAAGTTTAAAACTTGCAAAACAAACTAAAAGAAAATTTCCAACCCATTTCCTCTCAACGACCCCATTTCTTCCTTTGTAAAAGCGGAATTACCAAGAAACTGGCAAGTCAGGCCATTTATCTATATATAATATTATTGATTGCAAAGCCCGAGAGTACCAACTTTCGGCTGAACCCTAAAAAGGAATGGTTAACCGACTGAGAAGGGAAGCTACAGAGCAGCTTCAAGGCCTTGAAAACCGCCTTCTTTTCTCTCTATGAAAACACGGTCTCATTCAATTCATAGCCTAACATTTTCCTATAAAAGAAAAACACGGTAATGTTCAGTTCATCTTCAACTTCCAAGAATCCTTTGGTCCTTTACACAACCCCTTTTCCACTGCTTCAATTTCCATTGCTTTCTAGCTGTTTTCCTTCAACAATGATGCACCTGAGGTCCCAAAAACTGATAGAAAAACGGTTTCTCGACGGGAAAGATGACTCCCGGGAGTCGAAACTTCATCAGAGAAGGTGGCGGATGGCTTTCACGGCCATATATTTCACAAGGCTTCTTGTTTCCTTGTCGAAAACAGTTGTTGACAAGACTAAGCTACTGCGCTCCCTCTCCTATGTTTCCATCAATGTCTATGATGATACCCCACGTTTGCCTTTGATGGGTATTGATCAGAAAATACTCATTGACGTGGTGAAGGAGAAAAATCTGGAGTCCTTGAATCAACTGGGAGGAGTCGTGCAAGTTACTGCATTCCTTAAAAGTGACATGAAAGATGGTATAAGTGGTACAGGGACTGACCTTGATCATAGAAGGGCTGTTTTTGGTGCAAATACGCACGAGAAGCCACCCATGAGGAGCTCTCTCAGCTTTTTTTTTGATGCACTTAAGGATACAACCATTATCATTCTTTTGATCTGTGCCTTCCTGTCACTTGCATTTGGTATCAAGCAGCATGGCCCCAAAGAAGGATGGTATGATGGAGCTAGCATTATTATTGCCGTCTTTCTTGTTGTTGCTTTATCTGCTGTGAGCAACTTAAAGCAATCCAGGCAATTCAAGAAGCTATCTGATGAGAGCAAAGACATAAAGGTGCAGGTGGTGAGAGACGGGAGGCACCATCCTGTGTCTATATTTGACATTGTAGTGGGAGATGTAGTTTCTTTGAAGATTGGAGATCAGGTACCAGCTGATGGCTTGTTCTTGGATGGATATTCCTTGAAGGTGGACGAGTCCAGTATCACTGGCGAAAGTGACCACGTCGAGGTTAATGGTAGCCAAAATCCATTCTTGATGTCCGGAACTAAGGTGTCTGATGGCTTCGGTTCAATGCTTGTTACATCTGTTGGCATGAATACTTATTGGGGGGCAATGCTAAGTTGTATAATCTACGACGTCAAGGAGCAGACCCCATTACAGGCTCGCCTCGACAGGCTGGCATCTTGGATTGGCAAGGTTGGGTTGACAGTGGCCATCCTTGTGCTTGCGGTTATGATGGCTCGCTACTTCACTGGGAGCACCAGGGATGAAAGTGGCCACAGAGAGTATGACAGAACTAAGACAAAGGTAAATGATGTTCTGAATGCAACAGTGAAGATCGTTTCAGCAGCAGTTACCATTCTGGTGGTGGCAATTCCTGAAGGTTTGCCTCTGGCTGTAACCCTAACTCTGGCTTATTCCATGAAAAAGATGATGGGCGATAAAGCCATGGTTCGCAAACTCTCTGCATGCGAGACAATGGGTTCAGCCACAACAATCTGCACGGACAAAACAGGCACTTTAACCTTAAACCAAATGAAGGTTATGGAGTTCTGGCTCGGAAAAGAAATAATTAAGGATGATGCTTCATCAAAGATAGAAGAAGAGGTCTTCAAATTACTCCATGCAGGGATTGCTTTAAATACAACAGGCAATGTTGACAAACCACATTCAACATCAATGCCAGAGATTTCTGGCACTCCTACTGAAAAAGCAATACTTTCATGGGCCATCTTAGATTTGGATATGCATATGGAAGAAACAAGGCATAACTGTCAAATAATACATGTAGAGTCCTTCAATTCAGAGAAAAAGAGAAGTGGGGTACTGATCAGAAAAGGCAACAAAAGGGAAATGCACGTGCACTGGAAGGGAGCTGCTGAGATGATAGTGGCCATGTGCTCCAACTACTACAATAGAAATGGAGAACTGCAAGCCATGAATCAGGAAGCTACTATGCAGTTTGGTGCAATAATTGAGAACATGGCAGCTAAAAGCCTGCGCTGCATTGCCTTTGCACACAGAAAGATTGAAGAACATAACGCACAAATCTCTGAGAAGCTTGAAGAAACTGGACTCACATTATTGGGGCTAATCGGATTGAAAGACCCTTGTCGACCAGGTGTCAGAACGGCAGTAGAAACATGCAGGAAAGCAGGAGTCAATGTTAAAATGATTACTGGTGATAATGTCCACACAGCAAGGGCTATTGCAACTGAATGTGGGATACTTGATTGTGAAGATGATACCGATAACAAAGCTGTTGTGCTAGGTGTTGATTTCAGAAATTACTCACCGGAGCAGAGAAAAGAGAGGATCGATGCAATTCAGGTGATGGCAAGATCATCCCCATTTGACAAGCTTTTGATGGTGCAATGCTTGAAGGAGAAAGGTCATGTGGTGGCAGTCACTGGTGATGGCACGAATGATGCCCCTGCTCTAAAGGAAGCAGATATTGGGCTTTCCATGGGAATTCAAGGGACTGAGGTGGCAAAGGAGAGCTCCGATATAGTCATCTTGGATGATAATTTCACCTCTGTGGTGACAGTATTGAGGTGGGGCAGATGTGTATATAATAACATTCAGAAGTTCCTTCAATTTCAGCTGACTGTCAATGTTGCTGCCCTTGTGATCAACTTTGTTGCAGCTGTTTCTTCAGGTAAAGTCCCTCTAACTGCTGTCCAGCTTTTGTGGGTGAATCTCATTATGGACACCTTGGGAGCACTGGCCTTGGCCACTGAGCAGCCCACCAATGATCTAATGACAAAGCCACCAGCGGGTAGATCTGAGCCACTGATCACCAAAGTCATGTGGAGGAACCTCGTTGCTCAGGCCCTTTACCAAGTAGTCATATTGCTGACTCTGCAGTTCAAAGGAAAATCCATCTTTGGTGTGGATGAGAGGGTAAAGAACACCCTCATCTTTAACTCTTTCGTCCTCTGTCAAGTTTTTAATGAGTTCAATGCAAGAATGCTGGAGAAGCAAAACATTTTCAAGGGATTGCATAAGAACAAGTTGTTCTTAACAATCATTGGAATTACCATAGTTCTTCAAGTGCTGATGGTGGAGCTTCTGAAGAAGTTTGCCAATACTGAAAGGCTTAATTGGGGGCAATGGGGTGCTTGCATTGGCATTGGAATGGTGTCTTGGGTGATCAGTTTTCTTGTGAAATGCATCCCAGTCTCTAGCAAGCAGCTTCGACTGAGGAGATCATTTAGATCCTGAAGCACATGGGTATGACAAAAAATAAATAAAAAATAAAATTTGGGTTTGTTTTAGTTTTCATAGCTCTCATTACCATTAGCAATATATTTTAAAGACATGTGAAACGGTGTAGATATCTAATCTAGTTGCTGGTTTAACATCATGAATAAGGAATTTCATGCTTTTAGTCTTTTTGTCCTTTGCTAGTTTTCAACTGTTCCTACTGTTAGTTGCAATAACATGTGAATGATTACAGAAAATCAAACAAATTATCTTTAAAGACATATATCCATTGATGTCGCAAATACATGGCCCATGACAAATTTAGCCTATGCACTTGGCTCCAAAAAACAAGGTCCCTCAGAGGAAGCAATGTATCAATGTATGCAAGTACTGCTTATGGAAATCCCATTGACATGGAAAACCATTTTTTTGGGTCCTTGGATGGTTATCAAAAATCATTGTTGATGACACGAGAGTAAGATTTATTGCTACTAGGAGATTGTTGAAGTGGGGAAATAAAAGGTGACAAAGTGAAGATGCCGTCAAATTGCATCAAAAGCAACTGAGGCAGTATAGACTAGTTATATCTTATACAGAGCCAACTCAAACCATGTATCCTATAAGAATCATTCGCTGCTTATTTCAGGATATTCTGGAGTAAAAGTATTAAAGTAAGATTGAAACCATATCCGAGGTGACCACATAAGAATCATCCGCTGCTCCATGTATGGCATATGTATATGTCATACTCACTTATATCTACCCTGATAAACTAATTTTTTTCTTTTGATTTACAAGAAAAATTAAATGCAAAGTATTGAATGCATGACTATTGGTGTTTTCCAGCACTTGCAAGTTTAAAAGGTTGTGAGGCAGGGGAAAAGTGGTGGGTCATAATATGGCCATTTCATCACATCTTGAATCGCAAAATTCTCTACACCCCAAGTTGTGGCAGATAACAAATATCAGTTTGTCCCTTCCCCCAACTCCCCCACTTCATTTCAAGTGTTACAAGGGAAGTAGAAACTGTTACCAACTCTAGTTTGTGTGTTTTGTCTCTCCTGCAAATGCTAACAAAATTGGCAATCTAAAAAAAAAAAAAAAAAAGTTATGGTTTCGATAGAATGGAGGAATGAAGACATGTTCTTCACACTCAATTGATTAGCTTTTTCCATTTATTTTTTTTTTCTTTTGTAACACAACTCACCAAGAATATACGATTCTAAAGCTAACCAAATTGAATAATTAAGCTTCAGAGTCGAGAGAGAGAGAAAGAGGGATACCTTGTACTGTGAACCACACAATATAAAATGCCCCCACCATCAATAAACTAGAAAGATTGGAAGCCACACAAAGAACCCTGAAGTGGGGACCCACAAACATAGTCAAGTCTGATCATGTCTAGGGTTTCAAGACAGAAAGCAGCAAGTTCTACTCTGTGAGACGTCGACAGTCCTTTTGAGACCAAATGGATTTCAACTTTGAGCCACCCCATCTGGGTTTTGACTCACCACCATTCATTTCATGCAATATATCTTGAATTTCGGAAAACAAAAGCTTTCCTTCTATACCTTTTTTAAATGGAAAAAAAAAAGAAAAAAGAAAAGGAAGAGAGAGAGAGAGATCAAAAATATTTTAAATGGAAATTTTCTTGGTTGTAACCACAACAAAAATTGGATGAATTTTGTTACATTTTTTTTAAGTAACATTTTCAAAGAAGTAACGCTGTGGAAATTGCAAGAAGGCAAATGCATTCTCCCCAGCAATTAGTTGGGCCCAATCCAAATGACAATTGGACTTTGAGCCCATCTTTTTTGGATTTTAAGAAGACTTGGTAATCCGATTAAATTAGACAAATACACTTGAAAAAAAAAAAAGAAAAAAGAAAAATGATGTAAAATTAGACGAAAATATTTTTTCTTTTGATATTTTATTTTTTTCAAATTCAAATTTGTTTATATTAACTGAAAAAAAAAAACCATTCGTGTAATTTAATCCGTCTAATGGGTCAGAACAAGTGTCATTATTCTTTCAAAGAAATTGGACGGACCAGATTGATCGGTGCCTTGTTGGTACCGTTGTAAAAGCCGATATGTAGGCCTGAAAGGCTCTGTGGCCCAAAAGTCCTCTTCTTCATAACATGGGCCGAATCTACTGGACTAATACTATTTTACTTATATTGATGTCTACTTGAAAGGCCCCCCCCCCCCAACTTCATAGTCTCGTATCATTTTCTATGTGAAAATGATTTGATGCCACTTATCTCTCTCTCTCTCTCTCTCTTTTTAATAAAATAATATTTGGCACGTCAATTCTCTAGTGAATTTTCCCCTTATCGCCTAATTATTATTAAATTTAATCTTAAAATTATTAAATTTATAAGATAATATTGTGTGTTTGATATATATTTTATTTTATATTTAGTGTGGATAATATATGAAAAAATTGAAACTCCAACTTATATGAAGAGAAATATACGAGATTACTAAATATTTTGCTACCTCTATGCCACTTATGGTTTTCAAATTACAACAAGAATGATCTCTCTTCTCATTTTTTAGTTATCAAAGGATAAATGTCACAAAGTTCATTAGATGCACTGATATTATTAATATAATCTTCACAAAGTATTTTCGTTTTCCATGCTTAGGGTTTAACATGTCAAAATTATAGTAAGCTAGTCATCAAGCATGTAAATATTGTTTTATATTATTCAATAAAATATTAATAGCCACAATATTTTCTATTGCAAATGATATAAGAAGCAGAAAAGATTAAAGGAAATTTGACTCTGTAATAATAAGATCATCTCTAAGATTTAGGGTCCTGAATTTTTATTTTTATCAGGATTAAAGATTTAGGTTCTTGAATTCAAGGTGAAAAATAAAGTCAATTGGTAATTTTTTTTAGTTCATTTAATATAAAATATAAATAATTCTCTTTATTACCATAAATTTTACTTTCTTTTTCTTTTCTTTTTTTTTCAGAAAATTTGAACTAAGAATTTTAAATTTTTCTTAAAAAAATTAATCACTATAGGATTTTTGAAAAGGCCGAATCTCATCTTCTTTTTATGAATTGGTTAAAAGATTTTATTGGGTTATTGAAAAAATATTCAAAAATGTATAAATTTTTCAGGCTATAGAAAGAAAAAGTTAATGTAACTTTGGTACGCACCCTATGCCTCTGGCACATGTCAACCTAGTGTTACTCTTATCCAAATTCTTCCTTATCTTCTCCAACCCCCCCCTCTCACCAACCCTTTTTTTTTTTTTCTTTTTCCTCCTAACTTCTGTCTCTTGTTTGTTCTGTTGGTGGGATGAACGCAGACACATTTGCTAACGCCACAGTCCTTTTTATTTTGAGGTGACATATGTACGCCATAGTCAGACTTGGCCAAAAACTGAGATGTTATTTGGAACATGTATACGCAACGCAAAGCTTCAGAGATGCTACAATATACAACATTAGCTATCCATCCTCCCAAAAAGGGTATACTTACATCAGTTACATGTATGTATTATGCAAAATAAAATAAAATAAAATAAAATTGATGGACACAATGAAAACATTCAACTAATAATCATTAAATGTAAAATGTAAGAATATATTGGACTCTTATCAATGAACTTTTGCATTTGTGGTATCAGTGTTGCCTCTAGGGAATAATTTTGAATTTAAGTCCCAATCGATACCAATTAATCAAATATATATATATATATATGTCAAATTCTATTAAGGGCATCATATGTTTGAATATGTTAGTAAAAAGGTTATTAAGGGCATCATAATTATTAAATATTGATGTTGTCTACAAATATTTCCTTATCATTTATTCAAAAAAATCAAATTGCTTTTGCGGAACAAGTTATTAATCACCATCGCTTTAGCCTTGAATAAGGCACCATGTCAACATCACTGTGCCATCACGAGCAGAACCATATTAATTAGAGCAAACTGCTGAAACACAAGATTAAATTAGACGAGCTAACGTAACAATTTTACCAACTGCGTTAATGCTGTTGTGAAAAAGAAACAAAAGAAGCAAAGCTGTCTGCATGTATTTAAAGAGTCAAAACCCGTGAGGTTTGAAATCATTTTAATTGGAGAAAGATCTTGGTGATCTCATCATCATCTCCTTCTTTGTTCAAGTTCAACCCATGTGCTGAGGATGGAGGGTACTTTCGATGAATTTAATATATGTGTACCAAAGACCTATCGAACATAGTTGTAATTTGCACTTATGAGACTATATCATATCTAATTTAAAATCATGAAGTCCTGAACATGCATGAATTCTTCAGAGAAATTTCATAATTTTAGCAATTACTTGTGGGTGTTCGCTTTTTGTTGCAGTTGATTTTTAAGCAGTGTCACCAAATTTACTTTTTCCATATTCAACACTGGCCTGATATCTAATTCAGGACAAGAAATTGCATTTTTACTATTAAATCCATTATTGGGCTTGATTAATTCAGTGGATAACTAATAACTAATAATTGATGACAACAACAAAGCTTTAGTCCTAAATTTAATTGAATCAGCTACATGAATGTGTTCTTGTGATTCTGTTTTATTATAAATTAAATTTGAGATGAGATCTAATAACAAACAGTGTCTACAAAATAGCATTGTGTACTTCACCAACTAAACTAAAATTAAACCATACTTAGTAGGTGCTAACTTGGCCTGGCCAACCCTTTAGAGGGAGTGATTGAGAAACGTTGCTAGCTAGGCTGAACCTGGGCAGGAATTTCTGACCTGATGGTATCCAACACTACCAACCAAACAACCAATTAGTTAGGGCCACAACAATGGGAAAAGAGCCAAGAAGATGCCTTGCTAGGTTTACTTCACGCCAAGGGAAATGTCCCATTAATGGCATTGTACATAGGCAACGAACTAACTCCGGCAATTAGCAATATCTCATCACCAAGGCAAGCATGCATGTCTTCCACTTGAGGGTAAGTACATGACAAAAGAGAAAATCCGTGAGGAGAGAGTGAGAACCAAACCGAGTGACGTTTCTGCAACGCGGCTGCTTCAAGCATCTCATAAAGGCCCGGTGGAGTCTAGCCAGTTGGAGCTCTCGCACGAAGATAAAACCAGAAAACATATAGCTCGCCAAGTACATGTCTATGAAACTAATTTGTAAAATTGCGTCATTTGATCATGTCAACTAAAAAGCTGGTAGAAAATATGTTGAAACTCACACTACATCATCACAGTCCTATTTGTTTCAGTTTTGATATTATACACCTTGTAGACAAGTACAATATTCCTACTAAATCGACCATGTTCCCCCAAAGCCAGGAGCACAAAAGAGCAAAATATATTTATGTGCGTGGAGTGGGACAGAGATTCACCTTTTGGGAGAGAAGGAAAGTGTTGAGACCCAATTGGTGCAGAATTGATTATGCCAGAACTAGAAGAATTTATAAAGTTAAGAACAACAATTTATACTTTAAGCCTTTGACAGGTAAAAATGGATGGGTCAATGCTTGTCATTGTGGTCCAAAACCAGATTAACTGTTGTTTATTATGTATTTTCTTTTGCAGTCCATTCCTTGAGAGACCCAGAAAGGCTCTTTGATATTGTGCCTCAAAATTGTAGAAGTTATATCAATTTTCCTAGAAATCTTCTTGAAAATGTTTGTCACAAAATATAAAAAAGAAGGAATTATGAAAATGTTAGGACCACTTGGTCTACAGAGGGTAAAAGAAAAAAAAAAAAAAAAAAGGCCCAACTAGCTAATTCTAGTCCAGCACTCAACAAACATTTCCTTAAAAGATCATTCATCTTGCATCTACATTGACCCTAAACCAGCATTTCACATGCTACTTCAAGAAATTTCACTAGAAATGGGTTCTTCATGAGAAAGTATGATATCATTTTGTACATTTCATTTTCCTAAATTAGTAACAAATATGAAATATACCCGAACAAAAGGCATCTTAGTCATTAACGCTACCAGATCTGAACACTATTAATTGCTTGTGTTGGGTTAGTTATATCATTGTTGCTTCAATTTATTGGACTGGTCGCATGCTTTATGGATTTCATGGTCATATGTCCTACACCCTTTGTTGCAATTGATGCACAAACAACATATATCAGTAATTTAGCATATACGCTATGATGTTTCAACAATTTATGTCACTTTTCTTCAAAAATTATCACCTCATATGCCTTTTTTCCCCCCCCCCCTTTTTTTCTAGTGGAAGGAAGGGAAGGGCCGGGTTGGGGAGGTGGGGATGGAAAGCAACAGTTCAATCTCTTGAATATTTTATGTATAATTGGATTTTCTATCAATATGATTCAATCCCAACTAATTACCCGATAGGAATATATATATATATATTCATGCGAGTACAAAAAGTCTGACATGAGCACAGAAGATTAATGTATGCAAAACCTAAATTGACGTTAACAATACATCAAGGAGCATGGAGCACTAGCTTCAAGGCACAAGAATAGACCTTAAAAGCACCAACCAAGATGAGAAATCATGTGAGTCAAAACCCTAACAATGTCACAAACCTGCTAATGAGATTCTCCACCAATCTTGACATAGAAAGGAAGGTACCACCATCAAAAACCTAGAAGCTAGAAGTACGGATTAAAAGAAGCACGCCAATACAAAAGAGGTGAGAGAAATTAAGAAAGAAAGGAACAAACAAAATCGAATAAAAAGGAGACTTCCAGATCAGTAAAAATCAAGGCATATAGCATACCTTACATGGTGTTTCCCTTCAAGAAGACCTTAGTGGGGTTATCAAAAATTAATTGATGATCGGTCACAGAAAATTAGGGTTGAAGCAGATTAGTGTTTTTCATGCTACCATCAATAGATGAAGCTGCCACATGATCTGTTCTCTTCTGGACAGGAAAATTGATTAGGAGAGCTCAGATCATGCTGGCAGCTTCAACTTTTGGTGGTGCAAGAGATAATAGGACATGGGGGATGCACCAAACCTGAGAGGCCGGCTAGGCCTTGAAATCTTTACTTGCTATTTTCTCTTCTAGTTGGAGGCTAGCTTCACAGATAAGAAAGAATGAGAGGATACGAATAGAGAATAGAGAATAGAGAAGATGTGTGTGTGTGTGTGTGTGTGTGTGCGGGTGTGTGTGTGCGTGTGCGTGTGTGTGCGGGTGTGTGTGTATATATAGATAGATAGAGAGAGAGAGAGGAAGCACAACTTGAGGACTTTCTTTTTTTTTTTACTTTATCCAAGGTCCTTTTTGCTGCTTACAGTCTCACATGAGTTTTGTCTCACATGCAAATGTTTTTGATGGTTCCTATGGTACATTTAATGTAACATTGCATGGCTCATTGCAATATGAATTATGTAACATATAGCATTTGAAATTTGTAAAATGTTCTAATAATCTAATATCTTCTTATCTACCTTTTTTTTTTGTTTGATAATTATCATCCCCCTTTACTTAGGTTATGTTTATTTTGAACGACAAAATTATATTATTTATCTTCAAGCCATTTAAAAAGGCCCAAGGGAGCAGATTCAAAAGTCCTGCTCATAGCTTTCACAAAATCCAATGGACTTGAACTTAAAACTCACGCACTTGCAAAATCTAACAGGATATTTAGAAATAAAATGGATCAACTTAAAGTAAAATAGGGTAGGCAGGGTGTGTGCTTAGCTAATTAAGTCATTTTGGTAATTAGATGATGTTATAGGGACTGGAAACTAAAACCAAAAAGGCCGTTTGGAGAATTGAAAGGTATAACTTGGCATTTCGAGGATTGAAAAGTATTGAGAAGAAAAATATAAAAGATGCAATGTGGTCCCAAAAGAGGGAAATTGAATAATGTCACGCCCACGCCCCCACATGCAGACAGGTTAATTAGTGAGAGTTTCTAAATTTCCTATGTGTCTTTTATAACTTTAGTTGGATGAGCCTTTCATGTCCCACAGCCGTCTCTCTCTCTCTTTCTCTGGGTGTGTTGTGAGGTAAACATCAACTATGAACGAAAAAGAGAATAAAACGCATGCATTGTGCATAGGGACCAGTTTGCATGGCTCCATGGATGTTGCCTAAGGTTCACACAAAAGGAAAAGAAGGCAGAGCAGGGAAAGCATCTAGGCCAATCAAATAAATCTCTCTCTCTCTCTCTCACACACTCTCTCTCTCTCTCTCTCTCTGTCACGTGGGGTCAAGTGATAATACATGTTCTCAATTGCTTGAATGGTGTAATTATGAGTAACAATATTTAAAACGCACCCCTTGTTCTAAGTGGCAAATTTTTCCAGTGTTTGTAAACAATTTAATACGCGTCTGCTTTTGATTGATGCTACTTGTATGCTCAAAGAATTATCAGCCATCTTACCCCAGATTAGGTAACATTTGGAACATTAGTTTGTAAAGAAATATATAGCTGACTTTTGGAACTAGAAAAAAAGAAAAAGCATAAACACATGTTAAACTCTGATTAAAGTGGTTGAGATAGGACTTTGTCCATCTTATCATTCTATAGTTTCGTTAATCTCTTGACAAAGTTGTGGGTTTAGAGCAGCATGTATTTATGGTAGGGAAATCGCTACACATAGCCAGTTAGCAAACGGCACTTGACCATTGGGTGTATGATGATTCCCCTTTTGCTTGTATGTTGTTTTCCCTACTACAACAAAGCCCGTGGCTCCCTTATTACTTAAAAATATAGTTATCTCTAGCTATACCTGTTTCATTATCTATAGCTTAAAAAGTTTTAAATTGAATATGGAATTTTTTTTTTTTAATAATTAAAAAAAAAAAGTTGAAGTAACTGTTTCTCATAATTTTATTTACTTATGCTAGTAGTATTATATTCAATCAATTTTAAAGAACCAAATGGCCGCAAGAGCAAAATTCTTAGAGGAGGTTAAGGTTCAAGTCTCGGCTCCCTCAAATTTTCACAAATTGTATTCTTTGATTTCTCGTGAAAGAAAAGAGAGAGGAATTAGTCACATCTGGAAGGATAAGGAGGAAAAAGCATCCTTGATTAAGGATTGATAACTCTGGCTAAAGTTTGATTACTTGACATTTATGTAGACTTTGAAGCATTTGTTGGAACTAACAAAAAGAAAGAGTTTGTGGCGAGGAAAAATGTGTCAAGAAGAACTGACGCATTTGACTTTCCATGAATATCCTGTGGGCAGCCATTTCACTGTTACATCATCATCACATATGCGAGTGCTTCTACCTCTCGCTAAAGGAAATCGCCAGCCTGAATTAAGGACAAAAAATGAAGAAAAATAATAATAATCTGAAATTTGCTAAATGATTAATCTGTTTCAAAAATTAAAAAATTATAAAATTTTCCCTGATGAAGAAAACATGCATAATTTATAGTTTGCAATTACCTCTAACCTTGATCAAGCAAATTCTGAAAAACCCATTTGCCAATATAATCAACATATCAAAAAAACCTTACAAATCCTATGTTAATGAAATCATGGCTTATTGAATATGTTTACTTGACTTATTACGTATCAAAATTTATGAAATACCTTTCATAGTTACAAACTTTGTGTGCAAAATTTATCTGTATCTAAAACGTGTTCTTCATTAATTGAGATGCTAGATCCTCAATTGTCTCTCTCTCGGATTTGGACCCAACAAGACTCATAATCTGAGGCTGGCAACCGCGTACATATCAATGATTTAACATAACGCCATGCGAATTGATTTCTTTTCTTGCACCCCATGTTAAACTCTGGACCATCATTGAAGAGGCTGCGACACAATGTTGTTTGTCTGTATTTTATTATTATTTAATCAAGGATGTGGCTATCATTAGCCAATATTGATGCTAATGATTTGACTATCTACCACATATTGGATCGCTATCATGTGCTTTGGGTCGACCCTTAATTAAACTAGGGCCGTGGCAAAGCAATACTTTGGAATGGCTTTTTTCTTTTTTTTTTTTTATCAAGAGCCGTTGACCATTTTTGTGTTCTTGTAAGCTGGCTCCCTAGCATGTGATGCTGCTTTAAATGATCCCAATTGATTAGGGTTACAATATTCCTGATGCCATTATGATATCGTTAACCAAATGGGTTTCCTACAGAATGAACAAAAAATATTTTCTTGCAAGAAGTAAGATTAGAATCTAAACACAAAATAAAAAATTTAAATAGCTTTATTATTAGATTTTAAGCTAGTGACAGGATGAACAAACCTCTTTGGAAATCTTGGTAATCTCATTTAAAAGGCTTTGGGTTGAGAGAATTCATTAAGAAGAAAGGAGAGCTATACCGACAATCTAGGCCCAATAGTATTCCCCAATAGTAAAAGTTAAAAGAAATTCATTTACTTATAATTCAGTGATTAAAGACTTATATTTCTATTTAGAAATTTTGGTTTTAATTTTAAAAAAATGCATTGAGATGTTTATGGGACAGAGAGCATTATCCCATTGTATAGTTTATAATTTAATAAATTTTCTAATCACTAAGATTAAATAAAAAAAAATGCAGTATAAAAACTAGTCGCTTTTCTTTATTCTTTGCGTTTCCCCTTGTATCCCGTCAAAGGGTTGGTGGGTGGAGGAGAGGTTGATTGAAGTCTTTCTATCTAATAAAGCGTTGCCCTCTAAAGAGATCCTCTCAAATTCCCTTTTATAATCAAACTATCAATTTCCTTTGCTTTCACAAACTTAATATATATATATATATATATATATATATGAACTTACTTTTATCAACTCAAGCATTAAAAAAGTTTGCCCCCATCGTTTCGGTAAGAAGATAAAGAATAATATATTGCTCTTTGAGCCCCCGTCTTGATGTTGATTAATTTGTATGCGTTTTAAATAATCAGCTCTTTCGATTCGTTTTGTAATAAAAACAAAGATGAATATTAACGAACTTGAAAAGTTGTTTGGTGTTGCTCCAAGAACCAAGAACCAAGAACCAAAAACCAAAAACAAAAGAAAAAAAAAAAAAAAAAAGAGAAAAGTCGTTTGTTGGGCCATGGTTTAGGTCTCCCCCTCGTCACGAATTAAATCGACAGCACTGTAAAATTCAGTATAATAATATATAATTTTAATTTATTGTATAGATATATTGCAGGTCCTGTCAAAGAGAGGATACCACTTTGACTTGGCTTGCACTATCAGGCAGAATTTCCACCACTAGGAAAAGATTCGTACCCTTTAAATCTTTTAAAACAGTATATAATCTTTGCTTGCACACATGATTGATTGCTCGCCTGATAGAAAGAAAGATCAACGCATTTAGAGATTGCAGCGACTGGCTGAGGAGGGCGAGAGAGAAGTGAAGCTTTTGTTCCCACTTATTCGAGGAAACAGGTCTCATCCCGTGAAAAGACATTTGATCAATTTATGGGTTGAATATGCGACTACGTGATAGAATAGAATTCTCTTAAAAATGAACTTTTAGAACCAAAATGTCTAATCTGATGTGTGTAAGATCCTCCAATCCCAATCCCATTCCCATTCCCAATTGGAAGAATTGGGTGATTGATTGATAGCAGTTCTGACCACGTGTGAATTGCACTATGCCACGATCTTTCAAACTGCTTGAACCTAAGTCAAACAACTCTGTTCGTAGTTTTCAAAAGAAATTTTTTAAAAAATAATAATAATTATTAATTTTTTATTTTTTTTAAAAAAAAGAACAGCCCACCCAGTTATCTTTTCTTGCTCCTTTTCTTCTCTGCCTGACGTTTCTTTGGCTCTAGAGAAACTCTAATTTCCATTCCAAGAAAAGGGGTCGACAGAAAGAGGTGAAGTGAAGGAAGAATAACGCATTACAATGGCTGATGAGCAAAGATTTAGAGTTCCTAGAGTGAAACTGGGCACCCAAGGATTAGAGGTAAAGCAAATTTGTCCCCTTTTCTTTGTTATCCTTCCTGTTAATGGGTAACTTCCTTCGTGTGTTTTCCGTTTGCTGTTTGTTCACTCTGTGCATTATCATGAAAAATAGAATTGGACTACTGTTTAAATTTCAAATTTTTTAGTTAGTAAATGAAATGGGCCAACAGTTGTTAATCTTTTACTGGGAAATTTGCAGATGAAGTATTAGTACTGCACCTTCCTTTTAAAAATGCATCATCACATGGCTATCAGATCATTCAGATTTTCCTGGGTTTGCCCAAAGCTTTGTTTGAGCCTTTCAGGGCTTTGGACTTAGCTAAGGGGGCCCTTTTCTTGTTCTGTTGCGCTTTCTAGGTTTAGTGCTCTTTTTGGGTTTAATGGTTTCCTTGTATCCTAACGAAGATCTTAGTTTCATTAATAGTGACTAATGATATTCTCGCCCTTCTTCTGAATGTTTTCAATGAAAATTTTGATTTAAAGGTCTCAAAGTTAGGCTTTGGATGCATGGGGCTCAGTGGTGTATACAATAACCCACTCTCTGAAGAAGAAGGCATTTCAATTATTAAGAATGCATTCAGTAGAGGAATTACATTTTTCGATACATCCGATGCTTATGGACCTCATACTAACGAAGTCTTGGTTGGCAAGGTAAGTCTCAAAATATTTGCCTTTTTTTTGAAGTTTTTTTTAATTTTTTTTTTAAAGCAAGATCCTGTCAAGTAAAATGAACTAATTAGTTGCAGAGCAATCCTTTTTGCTCTCAACATCTCGCAGGCATTAAAGCAGTTACCTAGAGAAAATATCCAGTTGGCTACCAAATTTGGGATTGTTCTAACTGGTGCTGATTTCAGTAGCATTGATGTAAATGGCGATCCTGAATATGTTCGTGCATCTTGTGAGGCTAGCCTGAAGCATCTTGGAGTGGAATACGTTGATCTCTACTATCAGCATCGGACTGACACTTCAGTGCCAATAGAGGAAACTGTATGTCTGTCTGTCCTCTCTTTACTTGCTTCTTTATTGGGCAGAGAAATGCTATGTGGAGGCTGGTTTTTGACGAGGGAGTAATGCCAGCCCTTAAAAAGTGCAATTATGATTGTTGGATTGCACATTTGTGGTTGTGTAACCAATGGCTCTGTTGGCACTTTTTGTGGATTAGCATTTCTCCCCCCTCAAAAAGCACCCGCATCAAAAACCTGCTGTTAGTCTTCTCAGTTGCCTATCAATCAATTTTTGAGTTGGCAGATGGGTGAGCTAAAGAAGTTAGTGGAAGAAGGAAAAATTAAGTACATTGGATTATCTGAAGCAAGTCCTGACACAATAAAAAGGGCACATGCACTTCATCCCATAACTGCTGTGCAAATGGAATGGTCACTTTGGTCGAGGGACATTGAGGAAGAAATAATCCCACTTTGCAGGTATCCTTATGTGAAAGAATTTCCATGTGCAAGTTGATGTTTCCTAGAATATAGCAGCAAAAGTTTCAATCTTTATCTTATCAGATAGTTCTAGTTGCATTCTCAGATTCTCTATTATGGCCCCTGGAAAATCTGCAGGGAACTTGGAATTGGAATAGTTTCGTATAGCCCACTTGGCAGGGGCTTTTTTGGAGGCAGAACGGCTGTTGAAAGCTTGCCTCCAGATTGTACACTGGTACTACAAAACTTTGGTTCTGCCTTTTTTTTTCTTATTTTGGCACTTAATAAGCATCTCCTTAAAAGAGTTCTTTTGTTTTCCTTTATTTTTTCGGGTTCCCACTTTGGTTCTTATTGTAGGTTTCACACCCAAGATTCACCAGAGAAAATCTTGAGAAAAACAATGTGTTTTATAAGCGAATAGAAGAATTGGCAAAAAGACATGGTTGCATGCCTGCCCAGCTAGCCCTTGCATGGGTTCTTAATCAAGGGGACGACATGGTACCCATTCCTGGTGAGTCAGCTTCTCCATTGAGTTCATTTTCAGTTCTCCAATTAAGTTATGTTGTACCACTTTGCACTTAGCAATGTGTTTTAAGTTGCTGATATTTTCCTGATCAAATTCAATCCTTTAGGGACAACCAAGATAAAAAACTTGGATGACAACATTAGGTCATTGAGAATTAAACTGACAAAGGATGATTTGAAGGAGCTTTCTGATGCTGTTCCCACCAATGAAGTGGCTGGAGTTAGATCTGCTTCTATCAAGCATACCTGGAAGTATGCTAACACAACACCCACAAATAGATAAGTCTCATGATATGTGTATAATAGGGCACAAAACTATGCTTGCTGATGCTACTTTCACTTCGAATTTACAATGTCATAATTTTCCCTCTTGAACTAATAATGAAGGCAATGATGTAAAACAACAGCAGTTGCATTGGTGATTACCAGGTTTTCTGTTATGATGTTTCTAAACTTCTGCTAACAACAAAGGCTAACTGTTTTTCTGCAATGTACAGGCTCAATCATCAACATTATGGTGCCATGCCACGGCATCACAACTAAATGACTAACGAAAGTAGGAACATGCAACATTGAATGGGCTTTTTTTACATCATTTCTTACCTAAAATTGTGAAAAATTGATAAGTTTTATGGTATTTTTTACATATTACTTGGTTCTTTCTTTTCTTTTTTTATTTCAATGTAAAATTATTTTTTTAACTGCTTTTTACGGACTTGACAAATTTTTCTAATTGTTCTTTAAGTATTCGTTCTTCATTTGACAGCTCAGTAGATTGGTATTGTTTCCTCCTAAATTTAACAAAAAAAAAAAATGATAACAATTTCAAATTAAAAAAATTAAAGAAGCCATGCCCTACTGTTACATAAGTAACCTGCAAGGAGACATGATAAAAGGCGATCCAACCTAGATAATATAATTTAATTAACCTAAAATTAAATTTTGTATAATTTGCATTGACAAAAAAAGAAAAAAAAGAGCAATGATTTGTAATAGCTGAAATCAGGATACTTGATATCTGTCATATATAAAACTCAATCCAACTTGAAGCCCAACCCAATTCATCCCAAGCCGATGGTTTGCCACCTCTACCTACCAGGGGGTAGGTCTGTCATAATTATTTTAAATTTATTTTGTGTCGGATGTAAGTTGTCACCAAACGAGGGTATCAGACTGTAACATCACATGACTTTTGGTACCAATCAGTCAAACTGGATCTATCTCAGCACAGATAACCCAATGAATTGATACAGAAATTGCAGTTTTTTTTTTTTTTTTCTTTCTGCAACTCTACGACTGAACCGAAAGAATGGCAGAGGAGAAGATATTCCAAGTTCCAAGAGTGAAACTGGGCAGCCAAGGACTTGAGGTAACAAAACTGGCATACCCCATCTCAATATTTTCAACTTGTGTCACTCTATATGGTTATATATTGAGTTCTAGTTTTTAAGAATGGAGCTTTTGAATATGAAACTGTGATTAGAAGTTGATCTAGTGGCATTGATGATTAGGTAATTGTCCAGATCTTTCCAGGATCCTGGAGCATTCTCAGTGCCTTCAAGCTCTAAAATAAAGCAAAATATTCATATGCAAAACACTTGCTAATCAACTGGGTTATGAGTCTTTTGACTAGGAGGCGATGATGTTATTGCTATTACTATTACTATTATTTTCATGGGTTATGAAGTGATGATGTTAAAAAAGTTCTAACCTTTTTAATTGAATTGACGGGGTTTAACCTACGACTAAAACAAACTAATCGAAGATTAAATCACGATGGAAATCAAAACTAGATTAAAACATATTTGGGAGCTGCCATTTTACAATAAAAAGTATCATTGGCACCATCAAGAGTCTTTAGATTATTCTCGTCACTGATAATGCACCTGCTCCAAAATTCCAAGTTCTAGTGTTTTTCATGAAAAAAACTATTTGACTCTCTTATCCTTGTTTCATTCTTCTTGTTATATTTGTAACTTCTCTGGTTATAATTATATGCTCTACAGGTCTCAAAGTTGGGGTTTGGATGCATGGGTCTAACTGGAATTTACAATCCTCCCGTCTCTGATGAGGATGGAATTTCAATGTTGAAGGATGCCTTCAATAAAGGAATCACATTTTTCGATACTGCAGATGTATATGGAGCTCATGCTAATGAGATTCTGGTTGGAAAGGTACCTAACTCTGCCTGCGATTTTATCAGGCTGCCACTCTCTGTGTGACTCATAGAAATGTTCTTTGTGATACTTAAAAAGGTTTAAATTGTTGAAAAAAAGGTCACTGTTTTGCAGGCCTTGAAGCAGTTACCAAGAGAAAAAATTCAATTAGCTACTAAGTTTGGTATTGTCAAAATCGAGCTTCATCATACTATAGTGAAGGGTACACCTGATTATGTGCGCTCTTGTTGCGAGGGTAGCTTGAAGCGCCTTGGTGTGGATTACATTGATCTGTATTATCAACATCGAGTGGACAAATCAGTACCTATAGAAGAAACTGTGAGTATTTTTATCCTCTTTCTCTTGGATATGTGCCGCTCTGCTCCTCCATAATATCATGAAAACATTTTGATTTCTTGATTATAATGGATCGTGGTATATGACTAAGATGTAACAAGCGACTCTAATTTCCTCGGAATGTAGATGAGTGAACTTAAAAAACTGGTGCAAGAGGGAAAAATTAAGTACATTGGATTATCTGAAGCCAGTCCAGACACAATAAGGAGGGCACATGCAGTTCATCCAATCACAGCTGTGCAAATGGAGTGGTCCCTTTGGACTCGTGATATTGAGGAAGAAATTATTCCTCTTTGCAGGTCAAGTTCTTACTAGCAATTCAGTAAGAAACTGCTCATATATTTGCATTATGCAGAAAATTATAGCCAAGGGGAGATTTATCAATCTTTATTGATTATATATAATCTCTGTTGGATTATTTCACCATAATCAGCATGCTTCTAATTTTTTTGTTTGGAATTTGGAGTGCTGTGTTGATACTATAAGCTTGCAGGGAGCTTGGCATTGGAATAGTTCCATACAGCCCCGTTGGACGTGGTTTCTTCGCAGGCAAGGCAATTGTGGAAACTTTGCCTGCAAATAGCATGTTGGTATGTACACCATTGACACATTACTGTCTCATTGTTAGATGTTTGTCACATGAAAAGCTTTTTGGGAAAATATCTCACTCGGTGACAGTTGTCTTTGTCATTTTCAGGCTAAACATCCTAGATTTCAAGGGGAGAACCTGAACAAAAACAAGAACATCTACAGTCGATTGGACATCCTTGCTAAGAAGCATCAATGTTCTCCTTGTCAACTGGCTCTGGCATGGGTTCTCCAACAAGGGGATGGTGTTGTACCTATTCCTGGTCGGTGTCTCTGGCTTTTGATCTCTGCTTTGTATCATCAATTTAAACTGGATTATACTGTTATGTGCATTAACACAACTGGAAAAAAAGTTGACTGATAAGCATGTGGCGCATTTTCGAACATGGTTGACTCCATATATTAAGGGTTGAAATAAACTTGCGCACCTTGGTGATATGTAAGGTTTTCTGTTAACTGTTTCTGGATTTTCTTAAGACATATCCAGGTAATTCAAAATTGCCTTAGGAATAATTCATTTTTAGTATAAGATTTATTTGCACATGGTTATACGGAATTAGTACTTAAACTTAAGCAATCCTTGCTTCACAATCTCTTCCTTGACATTGTGAAGTGCCTATGCAGCCATATGATCAGACAATGGAAATATCTGTTTTAGTCTGTTACCTACATCTGAAGAAAATTTTACAAATGCATGCAAGAACTAAAGCATAATCTGTATAGAATCTCTTGATGTGGCTTTGCTGTCAGGCAGTTCACTGGCCTGCCTTGGAATCTTGTTTCCAATGCTTTCCATCCAATGTTTTCTCCCTTACCATGCACGAGCTCTTAAATGCAAGATTGTGATATTATTGCTGCATTCTTATTGTTGACATTAAAACTCTTACAGGGACTACTAAGATAAAGAACCTGGATGAGAACATTGGCTCTTTGATGGTGAAACTTACCGAAGATGAACTCAAACAAGTTTCTGATGCTGTACCAATCAACGAGGTAGCAGGCGATAGTAGTTATCCGTCCATGGGTTCCGTGTCATGGAAGTTTGCCCATACTCCACCGAAAGATACGAATGTTTCAGCTTGAAGACATCGGGAGAACTTGCCCATGCTGCCAACGTGTGAATGCAGCAAATCAAGAGTGTAGAAAACAACTGAACTGAAAGCACAAATGAGCCACAATAACACGCTCTTGTTAGTTGGTGCTTAGGTTAGAATTTACTGTGTTTTGATTACCGCTCTGCAGGCTTTATGTTCTGTTTGCTCAATTGAACTTTGCAAACATCATTAAAATAAAGTGACTGCACATTGTTTTTCAGTTTCTACAAATTAGGCTGAATCTTTGAAAAGAAAAAAGACCCTTTAATCAACATGCTTGTGGGCATGTACACATGCCTAGATCAACCACTAGGTTTTAATTAATCATCATAATATGAACCAAAATTAAAGTTCTATGGGTGTTTCTGCCATAATCATCCATGCATGAGCTAATAATAAGTAGTGGAATCGTAGGTGGAGGTCTCAGCAATCACCATTTTCACCATTATCTTCTAATAATGCTGCTGTGTGGACTTTGACTTTGATAACTTATTATTGTGACTTGAGCATCAGCTTTGATAATTCTGCTCTTTTTTTTTTTGGGTTGAGCTTTACTTATGCCTGTTCTTCCAAAGTATTTCTTAACTTACTCAGAGTCAAAGAAGTTCGATTGATTCCTCAAAAGTTCAATTTCTCAAGTTGAAAATTGGTTCCTTTGAAATAGTAATATTTGTCCCAACTTAATATTTTGATTAGCACGAATAACCTTTTACCTAACGTGATAAACCTAATTTGACAACATAAGAACACTAGAAGAGAAACTTAATTTAACTATATTTCCTTCATTTTCAGCGCATTCCAACAACTTTGTCGGGAAACCAAGTGAGCAAGAGTAGCATTACTCGTTTCTTTAGTCCTATATGTTGTAATACAGTAGAAGAAAATGTCGGATAGTTCCTTCCGCAAATGCAAACTATTTTCATTCATAAGATTTTACAGAGTAAACTGGTTAAAACAGGTACCCCGTTCCTAGCAACGACTTTTGTCCCATATCACAAATTCCTGCCCTGAAAAAATGTTGCATCCAGTCAGTAATTGTAAATAGGAGACTCATATTGCCATGGGATATGTAGTGAATTTCCAGAAACAAGTAGGCTATGTTCTACCACAAAGGAGCATTGTTGGCTCTAAACGCAGAAGGGCTTGATCTTTACATAGTTCTGCCAATTCGTTGCTCGGCAATGTTACTGAAACCGTTCTAGCAAGTCCCTCTTCCGTTGAAGGCATCACCACAATCAACCCATCACCCTCCGCATTTCCCACGTGAAACGAAACATGAACCGGCTTCTTGTTGTTCTTGAAAATTACTGCATTCATCAAGGACTGGTTCCCTGTAATCATATGTTCCATGCTCACACATGTTAGCTCAGGACCATACATGTTAAAGGGTGGTGAATACTTCTCTCCCCCATCCTTCCGGGGTTTAAGCCAATCTATACCGGCCCAAAACTCCTCTTCAGTGATTCCTGACACGTGATTGTGCAGCAATTCTACCACTTTTCCTAAGTCACGACCAGCCATTTCTTCTACATTCAGTGATAAATTTGAAAAATGCAATGCATTTCCGAAGTACCCTAGGGGGATTGGTGGTTCCACCAGTCTTCTAAAGTCTAAACAAATTGAGAGTGAGCGATGATCGTCTTGTTTTGGAGCCATCATGCGTGTGATGCGAATCCAAAACAGAGCGGCCAGAAAATCAAATGGAGTGGCCTCAGGGCAATTATCATGCATTTCATCAAGACATTGCTTGATTGTTGAATTGGAGAACTTGAAGGTGGCTGTAGCCATTTTCCGTGAAGGTGCATGTGCCTTGGCCTTGGCCGCATAACTAATTACTGATTTAGCACCAGCTTTGACGGCCGATGGTCGGTCATAGGGTATGGATGGTTTGAATAAAGGTGGATGCTCAATATCCATCCCACGATGAGTCTCACTCCAAGCTTTAAGGATCATGACTACAGAGGTCACGTCGGCATTCATGTGCGTACAACTTAGTCCAATAGCCACACCTCCCCCTTCAAATTCATTTACCTCCAAGCAGACAGGATGAGAAAAGAGTCAAATTAAAGAACAATTAGGGTATTGCAGTTGCATCATCATTTGCTCAAGCATGTCATGCGGGAAAATATCATAAACTTGCTGCTTTCTGCAGCCTTACATTTTCTTGAGTTCCCACTAGTCCATCCACCACATTATGCTGATCCAATGACGTGGTATGATGTTAAGCTCGAGTTCATAGTTTAAAAACTTTCAATTGAGGATAGGACCCATCTTTTCAGTGATTTTTTTTTTTTTTTTAACGTTTGTTTGTTTGTATGCAATTCAAAAGTCGCAGACTATCCAAAGCAAACTACATGGAATACATGGAAAATGTGTCCATACTCAAAATGATAACCACAAGCTCTGACTATCAGACAGAGCATCCTTACAGCAAGCATATGCATAACAAAAGAAACCATCACAATAAGGAAACCTTTAGGAGGATTGTAATGGAAGGCGATCATTTTTTCGAAAAACTAATGAAGAATATTCAATCAATGGCATTCCATTATATCAGACTAAACATAGAGTAAAAATTACTAAGATAAATAGCTCAGCCATGAGACCGTAAAGAACCATGAAACAAATTAAACTAAGCCTACTGTGATGGTATACTCCATTTTTCCATGCATTACAACCACTGGATTGAAATTGCAGTACCCTACAATCCTCATAAGTGCTGGATTCGTGTGCTGATGTGCAATGCTCGTAGCCTAATGAAATCTAGAGAGATTTCTTATGGACCACCACTAAGACAAATAGGGTCCTATAATGGGGGGCAAAAACGTATATTTCAGCCATAAACATAACATGAACTTCCGTGCTCACTGGGTAATTCCAAGTCTCTATCATAAAAAATAATTCAGTCCAAAGTAAGCATTGCCAATCCAATTTTGACTGCAGACAAAAACTAAAAGACACCCCCAAAATAAACAAATAAATAAATTTCAGAGTCTCCCACTAAAATAAATACCTGTAAACGAAAGGGTGCCCATGTACTGGGATCCTCCGGCATATCCTCCCAGACCGTAAGATCTCTCTCCTCATTTCCATCAGCAGATTTCAACCATTCATGAAGGGTGACCCCAACTCTTGCCCTTAAGACCCGAACACCAGCATCATTGCACTTCACCTCCCAATTACTCCTCTCCCCTCTGGTCAACCGACCCGTAACCAGCGGGTACGAGGAAAGAACCTCGGATAAGGACACCTTCAAAGGGTCCAAGTCAAAAATCCCAAATGGGTTCTTCTCATAGTAGAAAATTATGTGCAGTGAGTGCAAACCCATGGCATGATCCAGTGCAGATAAATGATGGGTCTTACCCGGATCCACTGGCCTACTGGATACTGCCGTTAGTCTGGAGTGCACACTTACCCTGCTATTTTTTCCCTCCTCCATGCCTTAGGATTTCCTTAGACAAAATAAAAAAAGAAAACAAAGAACAAGACAGCAATGTGCCTCCCACCCAGACAGGAATTGCATATGGGCAACTTATGCATGTCTTTGTTGTCCATGCATGTATATATAGATAGAGAGAGAGAGAGAGAGAGAAAGACATTCAACAAAAACACACAAAACAAACACAAACAGAAAGTACTTGGTAAAGCATACTGGTAAGTGGGAAAATTGAATAAGGGATTTGACATCTGTCTAAATTTAATGTAGCACCAAAAAAAAGAAACATTTATTCAGAATTATTAATATTTAAATAATAAATATTTTTATATAAAAATAATAATTAAGATATTAAATAAATTTTAATTTAGATGCAACGAGAGCAAAGCCATTATAACATCTTTAATGTGCGTGCCTCCTTTTCTACTCAGAAAAGGAGTACTGTTGTTCGTTGGGTAGCATTAAATGGAGGATGAACTTCAGCGATGATTTGAACTAACTTGCCCATATCACCCTGATTGATTTGCGTGCGAAAGAAATTATTGTATCAGACATTTAATGCTTATAGATCTACATACCCTTTTCTTTTCTTTTCTTTTTTTTTTTTTTTAAAAAAAGAAAATTCATCAATTACTAACTATCAATTTAAATAAAACTTTAAAAAATTTAATCACTAACCATTGAGTCTCCTATTAAACAAAACAAAAAAAAAAAAAAAAAACAAAAACAAAAACAAAGCTTTCTCAATGGAGGATGACTGATCAGAAAGTTAATAGTATTGAAAATCTTAGTCGTTAACAAAATTCACAAAATGAATCAATAAAAATTCAACAAATCAATTAGTGAAGTACAATCTTATCTTTGGCTAAATTGAAAAGATTTTTTTTTAAAAAAAAAATAAAAATTATAGTAATGGAAAATAGACGTCAATGGAAAAGAAGACATGGCCATGTAAAGATATGCAGATCTATAAGCATTTATGAACTCTATTGATAGTTGTGGCAGAAGAGTGACTTCCATTAAAGGTTAGAGAAGGCATTAATGACATCCACCTGTTAGAACCCTATCGCCCAAATCCAAACCTGCCAACCAACCGCGAAATAAATATTTCAATCAGACTTTTATGGGGCCCATATACGAGAAAAGTTTTGCAATTAGAAGCCCATTTAGAGTTCCACCCTCAAGCATCGGCCCAAGTTCAAGACAGTTTCCCCCATGCGAGCAAGATACTTGTATATGCCTGCTTTGAGAATTGTTGAACATCCTAGGCCCAACAATGACTTTCATCATAAACTTGACCCAATTGTGAGCGGCCCGAAAATACTTTGGGCCGAAGGCCTATGTGGATGTATGGGCTTTGAGTTTTGTACTGACGATTTTACCCTTTCTTTTTAGGAAAAAAAAAAATTAAGTCAACTTTTCGAAAATTTACCGTTTGTGACTTGGTTCTATTAAATTATTTAAAGAAGCAATCGTGCTTCTCGTAATAAAACGCATTTGTTATATTTTTCAAGTCGCCTGTAGAGAGGGAGAAGGATGGTAGGTCGGAGAATCCAAGTCAGCCACCGCGAGTCAACCTTCGACGTCGACTACGACACCGACGACGGCTTCGAGGTCTCTCTCTCTCTCTCTCTCTCTATGCGAAAATTTTCACACTCTTTCTCCTTTCTCTCTCTCTGTGTCTGATATCTCTTTATATTACTATTTTTCTCAGGTTTTCAAATTCCAGCTTTTCTCTCTCACTTCAATCCTTCCCGACGAACAAAAGGTACTCACTCTCTCTCTCTCTCTCTACCTATTTCTTTCTCTCTCTAGATATTGTTAGTGCTTGTGTGCTTTTGTGGTTTCGTGATGTTCGGAGTCTTGTTTAGATTATCGGCGGAGATGAGGATCGGGTATTATCCGACGACTCTGATCTCGCGACCATTAATGACAAAATCAAATTGGTGTCGATCAATGGAGAGGACGAAGGCAATACAAAAGAAGAATCAAGCGGCGCTGGTGCGGACGAAAAGGATGCTTTCTTGAAGTCCGATGAGGAATTGGCCCTATTACTCCAGGTTGTTTTACAGAATCTTGAAACCTCCCTTTTTATGTCTTGTGCACGAATAATATATTCTTGAAAGTTGAAACGTCTTGTGGGTTTGGATTACACAATCGTCAATTTCTTCTCTTGTTTATTGTGTATCAATAGCATAATCATGAAACCTCTGTTGTGTTCATTGTGTGTTTTTGCTTCAGTGGGTTTTGACATTGACGGATTGATTATTGCTGTTTTTTCTTCCCTTTTTTCTCTTTTGTCCTTTTTAAATTGCTTTTCGTCATTTAGGCAGAGGAAAAGGCTCTTATGTTGCAAGAGGCTGTTGTGAATGGTGACAGTGGAGAATTTGAGGGGAAAATCAGGCCTTATATTAGCCAAGTTTTAATGGTACTTGTACATAAATGGACCTTTGTGTTTCTTTAATACTTGATTGTTGTCCCTTTGACCAATCTACCTATTGTTGCTATGTAGTATGAGGACCCAGTGCGCCAGGAGGCAGCACGGAAGACAGTTTCTGTGGAAGAGCTTGAGGAGAAAGCATTGATTTCTCTGGCAAAGGTAATGGTTCTTATTTATTCTGTTTATTTATTTCTTTTTGTGATTGGGTTGTAAACATTTAAGTCCAGGTTGATGAGAAACTACACATGATGGGTCGATACAGCATCACCCAAACAGTATTTTTCCTTCTTATTTAATTATATGAATAACATTTCAGCCTACAGCTAACATTAATTTATCCTAAAGATCTATTGATGGTCTAATTGTTCTGATTTGTAACTTTGTCATTTTCAGTGTTTTGTGTCAGTAAATCTGAAAAACATTCCATGCATTATATTAACCTCTTTCAAATTGTTTGCAATCTTATCTGAAATTATTTTGTATTTTCATGAACCATTATGATCTAGAGATATTTCTATGACAACCAACCACCTTTTTTCATATTTTTTGTAATGACAACCAACCACTTTAATGCCCTACTTGGCTACAGGCTCATGTTACTGGGCTCAACAAATCAATATGATCTTGGTCTACACTATGTTTGAACTGTATGATGAAGGCTGTTGTGAATCAATACACCTCTTAGATCTCTTTGCAATTTATCTGAAGTCATACTAATCTCATTAATCAGTTGTTCTCTGACTGTTGAACCCAATACAACTGTTCTATAATTGGACTGAGAACAAAGGATGTGGAAGTCCAGGGTGAGAATTGCTCCAAGATGTACAAGTGAATCAATAGAGCACTTAGGATTTGCTGCACTAGTACATCATGATAATTGCTGACCATCAATCATATCTTTTAGGATGGGAACTTCAAACCAACAAAAACCGAACAAGACCATGCTTTCCTTCTGCAGCTGCTTTTCTGGTTTAAACAATCATTCAGGTGTTTTTCCTTTCTTTTCCACCTTTTTTTCTGTTGGCTATCTTATAATTTCATTTTAAGATGCTTAATTAATATCCTCTTGGCCCAACCTTAAAAGTCAAAAAAGGGCTGGTATAAACTTGTCTTTGCAAATAGGTTGTTATCAATTGTATATTTCATACAAGAAGTTGCATACTGCAAGATATAAAAAAAAAAAAAAAAGAGCTAGGATTTGTTGTTGTTGGGACATATATCTCATGCAAAATAACTCAGGGGAATGGTGCTAGTTCATGCAATTAACTCTGTTCCAATCAACCATTTCACCCTTTTGGGCTGATTTTCAGAGACTTAATGCAGGCTATGACTAATTTAGTGGCACCTTGTCAACTAGCTCATAACGTTAATCCTTTGAGGAAAAGATTGATTGAGCTCACATTGGCCAAATCTTTATCATGAAACTGATTTTTGTCCACTTGAGGTATATGCGATCAGGTTTCCTTCTTGTGTACGATCTTTCTGGAAGTAAGAAGTAAGAAAGTAGTAAGGGATTACTATGTATACTACAAAGGAAAGCTTTAATACTCAGACTCCAATAGAGAATATCTTTAATATTTAAGCATCAGTTTTTTCTTTTCCCATTCTTAATCTTCAAATATGAAATTGTTGTAAATTTTTCTTAGTGTTATTTTGACTTTATTAGTATTTTGGTGCACTAGAATATGTCTATCTTATCTTTATTGTGCAAGAATATAGATACTTATGTCAATTAACCTCTGATTCCATTTTCTCTAAGATTTTGGCAACATTTGATTCTGTACTTTTGATATGGAATTTTCATTTTCTCTATTAATTGAAGTTGATGTGCTATTTTATTGAACACTGTGGCTTAAAAGAATAATTAATTTTTTTTTTTATTGCATGCAATGTAGAATTTGATGATATGAAAACTAGAAAACAAAATTTTAGTTGTGTTTGTTATTTCCTGTTATTGTAGTTGGGTTAATGCACCTGCTTGTGATGGTTGTGGCAATGATACTATTCCTCAAGGAATGGGAGATGCACGTCCTTCAGAAACTCAGTATGGTGCCACTCGAGTTGAACTCTATCGGTATGCATTGAAACTATATTTGTTCCTAAGATTATTTTTTATGAATTTGTGTTTGTAATTCTAGTAATAGTTTGTTGAAGTTAATTTGTAATTTGTGTTTGGTTTAAGTTAGATATGTAATGCATTTAGCTATCCCTAATGACATTTTTGGAAATAGCATTATCAAAGAACATTCAGGATTAGCATGTGCCTTTGATATATAACTAACCATTTGTGCACTGCCGGGAATTTAAGATCATTAAAGTTTATGGTCTTGAGATTGATATTTCACGGCAATTATGATCATGCTCAGTGGCTGGACTTTTGTTCTCTCTTTATACCCATTGCTTATATCAAAAAGAAGAGTTGCAATAACTATGGTGGTTAGAATTCTGTGATTCAATGAGATTTCCTTCCTTTTTCTGGATTGTCTATTAGTTGGAATTCTCTGATTCAGGGAGATTTCCCCCTTTTTTTCCCTTTTGGTTAGGTGGATCCTTCCCCTGCCCCGCTTACTTATAATTTGTAACTGGTATTCAAGTGAGGGTCTTGTGTTAGAATTCACTTATAACTGTTTCTTAATTAAAATTAGAAATTAATATCCAGATCTCTTTCCAAATTCTAATCCATCAGCAACTTAAATGTTAGTATGTGTCTTGATATTAAGAAGAAATATCAACGAGAAATGTCTCTGAAAAAAGATCATCTGCATTTATTTATAGACATAATTGTTGATTGATCATTTTTGTTCTGCTTTAATGACAATTACGATCTGATTATTCTTTTTACTTTTCTTTCTTCATGTGGAAAACTACAGCTGCAAAGCTTGTGCAAGGATCACTCGTTTCCCACGCTACAATGATCCATTAAAGGTTATATTCTTGGAGAAAAAGTTCCTTGACATATCTTACCTTGTCTCATTTTTCCTCACTTTTTATGCAGCTTCTCGAGACTCGCAAAGGGCGTTGTGGGGAGTGGGCCAACTGCTTTACACTTTATTGCCGGGCTTTTGGCTTTCAATCTCGTCTGGTTAGTCTGTTTCTGTACCCCGATTCTGTTTGCAACATGCTTTTGTTTTATAAGAATTATCAGATGCAATGATATGTATCCTTCTTGCTTTGTAAGGGGTTCCTTGATTTTCATCATAATACCAATGAACCTGCATGATTTCAGGTAAGAAGCTTAACCTTATCTTATGCACTACATGAGTCTGTGGAGAGACGGGTGTGACTGTCATTGTGCTAACTGATGTCCTATTTATGTCTTTGTCTCTTTGTCCATTATTCTTAGTTTTTTGGCATATTCTGTTGGTAGGGATTTTGTTAATGTTAATTTAGGTTGTCACCCTAGGACTCCATTTCAGCCTTTGATGCTTAGGAAGAAACACTTTGACCAATCAGAGAGGAGGATATTTAACCATGAAAAAAAAAAGATCCTAGAAGTTTGCTAGAATTATAATGGAATTACACCATAGGGAGGCTGTGACCTTCTTTAAAAGAATTATTTGAAGGAATCGGGATGTCTGCCAGTTGTTACCTGCCCAGCACCCTCAAGTCCTGAGAAGTAATTTCTATGCAACTTTTTGAAATTGAGACAATGCTTGCTAGTTTCCATCAAATCCTAACATAGTGTTCCATTAGGTTGGATTTGAGATGCTGCCAAAATATATATGTTGGAAGGAAATTCCTAAATGTCCTATTGTTGATGTGCCTTATTTTGGGAAATGCAGTTAAAAGGAATATATTGATGTAGTTATAATATGCTTCAACAGTTGTTTTGCAGCTATAAGCCTATAACTATTGTTGGCTCTAAGCCCACTGATTCCCTTGTAAATTTTGATGCTATTTTCTGTCTAAAATATCTTTGTCTTCAGTGTAGGATATCTACCCTTTTGGAAAACAGTATGTTTGCTATATATTTCCATCTTCGTGCATCTCTTTCTTGACATGTGTCTGGGAACGGGGATTGAAAGGACACTCAAAATTTGATATGTTGGAAACGCAGTCTTGATGAGAAGACAAATTTGATCCATTTCCTGTTTTTGCTTCATTTTCAGATCCTGGATTTTAATGATCATGTCTGGACTGAGTGCTTTTCTCATTTATTTAAGCGGTAAGTTTGTTAAAAATTGATGCATAAGTATTCCTTAACTTTCAACCATCAGTTAATTTTGTTTTGTCTATAATTTTCCAGATGGGTGCATCTTGACCCCTCTGAAGGGGTGTGTGATAGACCATTATTATATGAAAGAGGGTAACTTCTATTGTTTGTCACTTGTCTCCTTTATCCTGCCTCTGGGCCTTCAGTATGTACCTATTGGCCTAATTTTATCTTGTATAGAGTCTTAAGTTTTTTTTTTCCCCTTGCAGATGGAAAAAGAAGTTGAGTTATGTGATTGGCATTGCAAAAGATGGAGTCCTTGATGTTACTAAACGCTACACAAGGAAATGGCCTGAGGTACTTAATGACTTTGAAGTTTCAATCTCTTGCTTTGATTTTTCTGTCCATTCATGAGCTCAGATGACGTTACTTTGAGTTCTTGATCTGAATGATGTCAAATTGCAGGTTCTATCTCAACGGAACATTATTACAGAACTTGCTTTGTCGGTTGTTCTCAACAACATTACAAAAGAATGCCGAAGAGGCTTCACATCTCAAGCTCTTTCAATACTTGAAGACCTTGATAAGCGTGAATCAGAAGAACTTGAGAGAGACTTATATTCGATAGATGATGCTTCAGTTTCATTACCTGGAAGGCAGAGTGGAGATAAGGAATGGCGTATTTCAAGATCAGAAATTGGTTCTAAAGAAACTTCCTCTTTTAGTAATTCTTTTTGCCCCACTCGTGTCTGCGTAGATGAGCATGTAACAAAGGTCTACAATGCAATTTCCCCCATCTTTTCTCGGTTTGTCGAGAATTCTCTTTCTATATCTAGAGTGACAAAAATCCTGAGGATCTTTATCGGAGTTTTGGTGCGTCTTAAGAAATCATCATACAAGACAAGGAGAACTTCAGTAAATCCATTTTTGCTTCTCTGTCTGCCTGATTTTGATGAGTTACTTGATGCTCTTTCACTGAAGAGCATGATAAATGCTGATGGGCAAGCAGACATCTGTTTGGCTGATGAGCCTATCAAAACCTCTTTAGCCTTGCCAGTTGCATTGGATGCTTTGGATGATGTGATTGAAAATCTGAACAAATGTGAAAACTTAAGTAAAGCTTCTCTTTCTTTTCCACTTTTGAAGTTGAACAGGATCCATTCTGGTTCAGTTCTTGCTAGTGGTGAGGAGCTTCCACTGGGAATTGTGAGTGGTATTTGTTTAATGTGTGTCAGCTTCCTGCTTACATATATGTATAAGCTTTCATATTCTGTTATTGATGCATAGTGGAAATTATATGAAGACTTCATGACTGACCATTTTACACAATTTCAGGCTACATCAGCATTAGATGGGCTTCGCACATCTAAATGGGAAGAGCCAAATGGTGCAAGAGGTATTATGAGCCAAATGCAGATTCTCATTCCTGTTTGTTGTGTCTTATGGATATACTCATTTGGTTTTTGTTTTTTTTTCCCCCATTACATTATGCATAAAATTTTAGTCTTACTCTTTGATTCTCAGTTTCTTACAAAAATTCAGCTGCATCTTGTAGGCTGTTGGATTGTGTATAAATTACCAGACAATCGGATGCATGAACTGGTGGCCTATGAGATCACATCTGCAAATGACGTGCCAGAGAGGGATCCAATGGATTGGTACAAGATTTTGGACATACAGCCCTGAGTTTAATTCTCTGTTGATGGGCATTCATCCTTGAAACAAAAGGATTGCCTCAATGATTTATTTTGAAGGCATGCATTTCCCTTTAGGCAAGGATTTGGCATAACTATGTGAGTTATTTCTTACCAATTATGGGGTTTCTCTTCATAGGGTCATTGAGGGAAGTAATGATGGTGGATCTACCTGGCATATTCTGAGCAAACAAACTTCCCAGGTGTTTGAAAGACGTTTTCAGCGTAGGTCATTTAAGGTCAGATCAGCAGGTTTCTTATGCAATGCTTTCAGGTAATTCTTTTTGATGAAAAGTTTGTGCTTAATGCATAGTAATCCCACATGGCTGTTGATCGAGTTATAAAAAAATAAAAATGGCAGGATTTGTTTTCTGGCCGTCAGAGATGCTCGATCAAATTCACGGCTCCAATTGGGGGCAATTGATCTGTACGCAAGTAGCAATTGAGGTGCTGTAAATTGGGGAGTCATTAGCAGAAATTTGTTGGTGACTCGAATAATTATTTCCTGAGGAATGCTCGATGCTGCATAATTAACCCTTGGAAAACAAGCATATCTCTGCTATCAAACTACCAGTGCAGTGCAGTACAGTGTTCTATTTGGACGTGCCAATTCTTATATATTCAAAACGCTTGGAGGAACATGGATTCTGAAAATTGTTGGCCTGTTCTAGTTGGCTAAAGATCAAACATTTTCTTCACGAAAAGCTCAGAATTTTCCCACATATTCCTGCCTTCGGATAAACCCGGAACGATGGTTCCACGCAGGCATCGCGACGCACTGAAATTTCTGCTGGGTAAGGCAATGCAAGGCTCCGAACAATGAAAGGGACAAGTAAAATTATAATCATCCAAAGGATTACCTGAAAACAAACCAACCACAATTGACCTAAAATGCACTAGTCCCAAAAAGTTTTAAGGTTAGCAACTGTGTCTCTGCCGAAACTCGACATAAGAAGAGAATAAAAGATTCAAAAATAAATACAAACATACTCTGGCTTCTCTGAATAGCACCGGCCGATCAGAAACCATGGTGTTATTGGAACAATTAGAAGGTGAAGAGTATAGACTGAGAAGAAAAATTAAGAGTAATATTAAATATATTTTTTTATGTAATTTTCTTTTTGTTGATTTAATATAAAATTATTATTTTTATAAAAAATAATATTTTAATGATAATTTAAAGTTTGTTTTTTTAATGATATTTAAAACCACTCTTTCATTAATTACCAATATTAGCCTTTTAGTGCTTAAGTAGAATTTGGTGTCATGTAAAACTGAGAAATTCTTTTTGTTTCAATATTTGCTGAATGAAAGTGACACTCCACACTCACTCATCTCCACTAAAAGTCTGAAACCTTCACAAAATCTCTGCATACTAAATTCAAAAACCCCAAAAATTAAGAACTCCACCAAAAGTTTCATAATCAAGCCACATCCAACACATAGACGAGAGAAGTGAAGATAGAGGTAGAGCAAACAAAACACACCTCTCATTTCACATACACACACACTCTCTCTCTATGTATATACGTGTGTGTGTGGGTGTGTGTGTGTGTGTGTGTGTGTGTGTGTGTGTGTGTGTTTTTCTCCTCTTTTCTTCAGTGTTGACCCTTCAAGAAAACACATTAACAGATATAAAATAAAATAAAATAAAAATAAAAATGGCCGCCTTATCCTTCCTGTCCCCTTCCTCCACCCCATTCTCCTGCTTACAGCACCTTAACCTACGCACCCCATCCCTTAACCTGCGCACACCCGCCCCCAAAGTCTTCTCCATCAGAGCCCAATCCGCTCCAGTACTCACCCAAGATGAACTGAAAAAGCTTGCCGCCGACAAGGCCGTCGAGTACGTCAAATCCGGTATGGTGCTGGGCCTGGGAACCGGGTCCACCGCGGCCTTCGTCGTAGCTAAGATTGGAGGCCTCCTAAAATCCGGCGAATTAACCAACATCGTCGGCGTGCCCACCTCGAAACGCACAGAAGAGCAAGCTCGCTCATTGGGTATTCCTCTCTCGGTCCTCGACGACCACCCCCATATTGACCTCGCCATCGACGGCGCCGACGAGGTCGACCCTAATCTCAATTTGGTCAAAGGCCGCGGAGGAGCCCTTTTGCGGGAGAAAATGGTGGAAGCAGCATCGGATAAGTTCGTGGTCGTCGCAGACGAGACCAAACTGGTAACGGGTCTCGGCGGCAGCAAGCTGGCGATGCCGGTGGAGGTAGTGCAGTTCTGCTGGAAGTACAATTTGGTGAGATTGAAAGAGTTGTTTAAAGAAGAAGGCTGTGAAGCGAAACTGAGAGTGACCGAAGACGGCAAGCCGTACGTGACGGACAACTCAAATTACATTGTGGATTTGTACTTTGAGACTCCAATTCGAGATGGGTATGGCGCAGGGAAGGAGGTTTCGGCGCTCGAAGGGGTTGTGGAACATGGGTTGTTCTTGGATATGACGACGGCTGCGATCATTGCTGGAAAAAGTGGAGTGGAAGTGAAGAGCAAGTGAAAAATTTCTAGAAAAAGTTGAAAGCTTGAAACTTTATTGTATTACTTGTTATCCATCAATTAAAAAAAATGAGAATAATGTTGATTTTGAGCTGGCTACTTGATAGAATTTTTGTTGTTGTTCTGTGGCTTAGTGGATATATGACATAAATCTTTCCTTATTGGGTAGGAATGGAATTGTAGGATAATTGGGGAAAGGGAAGAATTGCGTTATGAGTATCATGGGCATAGCTTACATTGCAGCGCTCTGCTTCAGCGGCGTTTTATGTCTGCTTTTGTGGTTCACTCTGTTTGCCACATTGGCTTGTTTGTTCTACAGTGAAACAATATGTGCAGTTCTATTCTCGTCTACTTGTAGATTTTTTTTTATTATTTTTTTATCTTAATCATAGAAATAGTTAGTAGTTAGCTTGTCAGATGTTAGTGGGAGGGGGCTGGCGGGTACGAGGACTCTGCAGGGGCGCACAGTACCCAATTTAATCCCACGTCACTGTGGGTATTTTGGGGAGGTCCCATCTCCCCCTGGCCACAAAGGCCGAGTGGCCATCTCGTCTTGTAGATGTTAAAAGTAACTGAGAGTGCATTTATTACCATGTCAACCAATCTCGGTCTACCCTTGTTGACTTGAAAATTGGGAACTTCCAATCAGATTGAATTCTATAACTGATACTCTTAACCCTGAAATTTGGCTATTATTAGTTCATTAGTGGCTAGCAATGTGAATTGAATGCCCGGTTACTTTGAGTCCATTGGTAACTATGTGTTGCTTCATATCATCTGGGATGAATGATATTAAGAATAATGTTGTCATGTGCAAAAACTGGATCAGTGATATAAAATGATTAGGAGTGTATATTTAGGAATTGAACCAGAATGACAATTTGTTATAGGCCTTCAATTACCTCCATTGCTCTCTCTCTCTCTCTCTCTCTCTCTCTCTCTCAATTGTAATGAAATTGTTTTTGTTTTTATGTGTGATGCAATTGCTTAAGTTGTGACCTGGATTGGCTACCCCCCTTGATAATAAAGCTTTAAATTGTTGGGCAAAGATCTTCATTGACCTCATGTGCAAGCGTTTTGCATGCTGAGGAAGAAAGTGTGTAGAAATTTCTTTTGGTTGTAGTTCATTACTCAATTGAAAGATAAAATATGCATATAATGATGACTCTGAAGCTGAAGAAATTATAAATACAGGAAACAACTGTATCCTCAATGCGTCCTTTATTAGTCTATGTATACAACAATCGTCCTCCTAGGCCTGTGCTCTGATTATTCATACAAAGTGATTTTGTATTGTACATTAGGACAGACAACACGGGAATGCTGGGCCAAGTGAATATTATCAACTCTCAATTGATGAAACTAAAAGCTGGCCAGCCTCTCTACTTCCACAGATTGACAACCGTGGGTATAAGCAACACAATTATCCACTGGAACTTTTCTGGCTGGATTGAGCTGGCTGGTTATTGGAAAAAACAAAAACACACACACACACACACACACACACACACACACAAAGAAAGAAGTTACTAAGACGTGCGGCGTGGGATTAACCAATTTATGAAAATATAGAGTCCGTTGCATTTATGTGGGTTTATTCTGTGGTGAGGACGTGCAAAACAAGCTGAAAATTTAAATAAAAACATGAAAAGAAAGCAAGGAAAGGTTCTGTTGATATTTGACTTTTATTATCTCACCTTGACTTTCACCAAGTGTTGTGTTTGGTGTAGCTTGTGAACTTGAAATTCTAATCCCAAGGCTTGAGCAATCAGACCCAATTGTACCTTAGCCATCAAAAGCCATAGATATAGTTACGCTCACTTTTTCAACGACATTGTTGAATAACTATGTCACCCTTTTTTTTTATGTTTCAATTGCTGAAAAGAATAAAGCTTGGCTTCTTACATGGGCTGTAGCAAGGGTAGTAAGTCTCATTGACAAGATTACAGTAACCAGGATTGCAAGAACATGTGTACAATTTTGTGTATTCTATGTTTGTGCATGATCCCTCTCCACAGTAGGCCCAGTAGCAAGCTAAACGCGTCAAAAGCAATCATAATTAGTTAACAGAAAAAAAAATAAGAAGGATGACATATTATATAGGGAGAACAGCAGCTTTTACGATCAAAGAATGATAAATTGTAGGGAATTGATTTCTGGGGAACCGGAGGTGGGGCTGGTTGGCATTGATAATCAAGAGAACCTGCAAAAATAAATAAATAAATAAAAAGGGGTTAAAAAAAAAAATTAAGAACTTTGCAGCAGGGGTTAATCTATAGTAAACCCAAATGGAAGAATATGTTCACGAACTTTATCATGAACATTTGTACATCAAGGTTACAAATTATATCATATCTGTGAGATTGCAGTCTTTAGTAGAGAATCAAACGGGAGAAGAAGGAGAAGAGCTTTAATTTACAGTTTGGAATGACGCAGGGAAGGAACTCCAAGCCATAGTCTCCATCAGGAGTTCGCTTCCAACCAGGATCGCATTGGCAGATGTAGTTCAATGGATATCTTAAGTTTGCTACGCATGTTCCTTTCCCGCAATTCACTTGTTTGCACGCCTCCTCTGTAATCCACAATAACGAAAGATAATTGGTCATGTTACGTACATGATTGTTGCGCTGTGTACTTGAAAGAAAGAGAGAGAAAGAGAGAGAGAGTACGATAGAAAGGCGATGATAAGTCATCCCCCGTAGCAATCATGGGGAGCAACAAGAGAAGCATCGCTACAAAAGGAAGGGCTTTAGAGGAAGCCATTCTTTGGAACAGAGAATGAGAGGATAGAGTGAATTATAATTAAGTAAAGATGAGTTTTGCTTTTGAGTTCGGTCGGAGTGTGTATTAGTAATACATTTGTATGGATGCAAAGGCATACAGCAGTGAATAAAAACAATAATATAAAATATTATTAACAACGACCAGGTTTTTTTAAGATAAAACCAAATGAGAGCGATGACCATGAACGCCCCACGATGTTTTCAACCATAATAAAAAAAAAACAGTGAAGAACATTCTCTTTGTTGAAGTTTCTTCTTCAAATTGATCCTTTTTTTCTTCTTCTTCTTCTTCTTCCTTATTGGGTGCATCATTTCTTTTGTCATAGTTGAAAAGATCCAACGTTTTATTCCATCCGATGGTGTGTCTCTTTCATACCATTCTGCTAGCAAGGATTTGCGGGCTTTTCAGTATGAAATATCATTTTCTGCAATTCCCTCTATCTCCCGTTATGTCTCGTCACACCATCATTTCGTGTCTTTGTTTTCCCGTTACCATCTTATTTCCCCTCCTTTGGCATATTGTACAAGTGCCGAGTCAAGAAATTGGATAATTGTACCAAAGTCTCTGGATGCACACCTATAGTTTAGAAAGCACATCTATCGATAGAGACACGTTTATAGTGCTTCTAGATGCACTTCTATCTGCTTCTTAGTTCCCTCCATACTACTCTATTTGCAAATATATATATATTTCTTTATCAAAATAAAAGTGAGATTATGAACAAAGTCTCGTGATAATTCCCCTTTCCTATCTTTTGCAAGAAAATAAAAAATAAAATAAAAAGGTTTTTATTATTTTTTCTTTTATTGGATATTGGGATTAGTTGCACCTAAAGTTGACTTTCATACCTAGCCATTAAAGTGAGAAGTACACTGCTTGTCAACGCACTTTTGGCTGCCAAGGCTTGCAAACTCTACGTCTGAGTTTTATTTTTTTTTTTTCTTGCTCAAGAATTAAAAATGTTTGGAACGAGCCTTCCACATGCAAGCTTTGGAATTCAAAGAATCAAATAAATCATATAAATATATATATATTAGGTGAATCGGTTGCATCCAAATATTAATCTACACATTGCATTGTTACCATAATAAGTTGTAAATTTTTAGTGCTTCGACAAACTTCATCATGATTGGACAGGAGAAAACAACACAGGGAATACGACATTTAGCAAGAAAGTAAAAATGATAACACAACTAAATACACAATCCTGAAATGAATACGGATCTCTTTACATGCCAACAAGGGTTAGGCGACCCCAGAAATAAGTGCCTTGCAGGCCAGTTATGCAAATTAGACTGAAGAGATTTATTAGACTCCACCCGAGATCGTTCTGAGAAATAGGGGATAGATTCTTATCTAGGACAAGGGATCATGTTGTCTGCGATGTTCTTGGGAGGGGCCGTCCACAGTTAAGAACTTCAACTTCCAAACTGAAAGCCTTCCTGGTCCGAATTGCAAGCCTGTAGCATGAATACATCTGATGGGAAGAAAAAAATTTATAGGCTGGGAAAGAATACTATCTGCTGAGTAGGTTACAGTGCAAACCCCCCCCCCCCAACAAAAAATAAATTATTATTGGTAATGGTAAGGTCATGTTTCAGTGGGCTGTACAACTCACTAATTGGCCCCCGGGCATAAATTTCTATCAAAAGCATTGATTACTTGAGATTAAGATGTCACCATTTTCCATTTGCCTCTGAGAAAATTAGGCCCAAAAAGGAGTAAGACTCAGAGGTAGAGATTACAGGGAAAAAAAAAGAAGAAGAGGGATTCAATAATCAAATGGGGAATGGAACTTCGAGGGCAGTTTTGACCAGCCACAACAACAAAAAAGGCTAACTGCTCGATCAAGATTCTATAGCAATGGACAGGACAAGCCTCCAACAAACAAATATCAGCGATGAATATACTCTACTTTCACAGGCATGATCCCCCGCCCCTCTCTCTAGTTTAATGAATCTTAAATCTTTAGCTAAGACTATAAATTACTAAACAGAGAAACAAGCATGACTGTTGTATGAATGAAACTATTCTATACGAGCATTAAGAGGATAACTCCTACATTAATATCGACAAAGAAATTCAATTAAAGCACTTCGCCTGAAAACAAAGAAAATAAATAGAATGCCAAGCATATTCATGGGAACAAACAGATAGGTAAACATAAGGAAAAAGGACGCACAACTCGACATTTCACAGACAAATTTTAGGCCATCGGCATAACATGGAGAAGATAAGAAAATGTCAGGAAAACTGTTGTTACCATGCCAGAAGAGGAAAACCAGGGTCAAGTTGTTTCAGACCACCCACATATGATCGGAACAAGCCTTTTATGCGCCAACCATCAGCTCATTCAAGCTACCTTTCCCAGCTGCAAGGAACAAAAGTGATTCCAAACTCAAGATCTTTCGGGAGTTGCAACGTCCCTTCATGTCATCATTAATTTAGAGTATATAAATACTACACACTCTTGCTAAGCTATTCCCCCGTCATTTTTTTCTTTCCCGATTAAATCAAGTCTTTGGAGATTTGCACGGTCAACTTAAAGACAAACTTTATCAAGCATTTGGCATTATCTAAGTATTCAGCAATTCCGTAACTGAATAATATACATAAATACAGACATAAAAGGATTTCTTGCCTACAGAAAGATGAAGAATCGTACAAATTAGAGCCTACACAGTATCTACACAATGCACAGAAAAAAAAAAAAAAGCTAAATAGGAAAAGTTGATAACAAAACAACACCAGATTCTCCAACTGGAACCCCTTATCTGACCTCACCTCACAAGCAACTATGAATCAACAAGCATCCACAATGCTATATGTTCTTAGGAATCCAGATTATAACATAAAGAAGTTCCAATATACAGCTCAAATAGAATTTTACATAGAAACTATCACATAGCATAGCTTTTAATCCAATATACAGGATTTCAACAGCCAAATCAAATTCCACCAAACAGGAACATGTTAAAAGAAGATGGTCCAAACCAATCTGTAAGATATTTGTCAGCGAAAAATACTTTGCTTACATCCCTAACTCCTATCAAACTCAGAAACATGAGCAGCCAAATAATAGCAAACGATAATATGAACAGAAAATCGAATGGGCACTTTATATGTAACAAAAGAAAAACACAAAGTTCTTGAACCACGAACAAGAAGTTCAACAACTCAGACTAAAGTTATCTAAAATTTCTATCAAACAGATAATCAATACCAACAACATCATCACCAAACAAGAAAAACCCACAAACCCTTTATCCGCCGAAACCCATATTCCGTTTACAACGGTACGTATCTCCTAACCGCCTGCTTTCCCCCCACCGCAGCCGCCGCAGCGATTCCTCCAATGGCCCCAGCAATAGCAGCGGATCTCGGCCCTCTCGCAGCCCTATAGATGGCGCCCGTCGTGAGGCCAGCAAGCGCCGTGTTGACCAAATCATCGGTGTCCCTCCAATGAATCAAAGCACTCTCAATGCCAGCAAACATCAGTCCCAAAACACCCAAATTATTGCCGAATTTCCGACCCGTCTGCCCGGCCGAATTCAAAACACGACTGACTCTCAGTTTCAACGAGTCTCCCATCTCGGCGGCGCGCATTCCCTCAACGGACCCCTTGGCGCCGCCGAGAATCGCACCCGTCAAATACCCAGTTCCGGTATAATACTGGAGGTTCTCCCCCCAGCTACGCCGCTGGCGGACGGCCTCCTCGTGGAAAAGAAACTCCGGCGACGTCGGCAGATTATACAGGCTTTGAGCCGGCACGTTGTAAAGATCCTGATACGGGTGGTACTTCCGGAGCTTGTGGTCACTCGTGCCCTCCATTCTTCGCAATCTTCAGAGAGAGAAAGAGATAAAAATTGAGTCTTTTATGATCATTTAGAGAGAGAATGAGAGGTCAGGTTTCTGAAGATGGCGGTTCTATATCGTCGTAGGTTCGTAGGTTCTCCTTGGCGGCAGAGGGAGACAAAATTATTTAATTATATATATATATATTCAGAAAACTTACGGAGACTTGCTATTAGGTTTTAACGAGAAATTAGGGTTTATTTATAAACATTATTAGTTTATTCTTATTAGATGCTGAACTAAGAAGAAATAATTAATAATTATAATAATAACTTAATGATAGTTTTTTTTTTTGTAAAAAATAAAATATAATTATTGTTTGATGGGTTTTATGAAATGATAAAAATTTGAAATTTGTATTTTTTTTATTTTTATTTTTTAATATATATGAATTATATAATTTTTTAAAATAATTATTACTCTATTAATGAAAATATCTTGACATAAAACAAACAAATCCATGACAAGTTTCATCCAAATTTGTGTTAATTCTTTATTTTTTTTTTCTTGCAAATAAAAGCGTGCGTCAAATTATTGATGAGAAGATTTTAGCACTTTTATTTGTTTATTTTTGTTCATCACTTTCAAAATATATAGATAAAAAAAAAAAAATTATTTTCTTTCAACGGAGAGTACACACGTGGAGCACTTTTCCCAAAAGGGACATTCTTGCACGGCTGTCGCCAAGTGGAGAGGGAATATTCCAGACATCGTGGAGCTAGAAAACACACCACGTGCGCATTCCAGTTCATCGTGTAAAATCGAATCTCTTTGGGCTTGGGCCTTGGATTTTCGCACATTCCAGGACACAAAAAATGGACACTCGGTGCTTCCCTCTCCTTTGTTCCACATTTTTCATTTTTCCCCAGAGAAAATGTACGTCTTAAATTTTAATATAATCTCAACTCTATAAAAATTAAAATAAAATTAAAAATTCCCAGATTAGTGAGAATTCAATTAATTATTTATTGAACTAACTTCAGTTGGATCAAAATTTGAATTGTACTGTTGATTTTAAAAGAGAAGAATTGTCAAATGTTTTTACTCATTTGAATACTATATGATATACAGAAGCAAGACATTTACACCAGCGGCAGAGAATTTACAAGAAATTGACTCATTGTACTTAAACTTTGGAATTGAAATCTCGATTTACAAGGCATAGAGCCCTACTAACTTAGTCAATTAACCGAGCATATGGGCATGGCTAATTCTCCATATTTCTGCCCTAATGAGATCCGAGAACCCGTTTAAACATGTTGTTGTTGTTGTTGTGGTTTTGGACTCAAAAAAGGGACTTTCTTGAGTTCTTGGCTTTGCTAGATCCAACTTTAGAAAAGTAGACCCTCAAAATGCGCATCATTTATTGTCACTGTCAAGTTACACTATTACGTCTTGTTTGGCTTCTATTATTAATTGTTACTATACGTTTAAGAAACTAAAAATGTATAGCAAACAATCGTAATTGTGCAACTTAAAAGGCCCGAGTTTAGTCTGTGTCTACTCACTTGTGTCGGTCTATCTTTTGCCTTTATTATTGTCACTGCTCTTTTGACATGATTAACAGCAAGTGGAAGCACGGCCGGTTGAGGCTGTGGAACACAAACACCCGGTCAGTGCCATGTGAAGACACCCCTCCAAATGGTCCTTAGCTCGTTCCTTAAATAATTGGTCCCATTTCTCTGCATGTTTTCACGTGTCCTGCCCTTCTTTTGCCGTTGATTACACCATCATCAGTATCAGCTGCTATGCATAGGATTCTAAATGATACCCCAATAAAAACAATAATTTGTGTGTATATATATATATATATATATTATTTATTTATTTATTTTTTTGGGTGCCATCCCCAATCTCAGAAATGGACAGTGCATAACATTTTCTAATGTATAAAGGCATCATATCTATGACTTCGATAAGATTATGAGTTCACTTACAGCCAAAGGAGAGTGATGTGCTATCTTTTCCCCTTCCAATATAGGACAAATTCCTTGATAAATAAGAGAGAGAGAGAGAGAGAGCTTGGGGTTTTTGTAGTGTTGTGTGTTTGCGGATTTACAGTGAGAGAGGCAAGTAAAGAAAGTAGAGAGAAAGCACAGGCAAGCACAAAAAGCACGCTCAGAAAAAAAAAAAAAATGTTTGAAGGAGTAGCAGACCAATTCAACCAATTCATAGCTTCAAGAACATCACTCCCTCTCCCTCTATCTTTCTCTCCTCTTCATGACTCTTCTAATAACACTGCCGCCTTCCCTAGTTTTGATCCTTACGTTACTAACCATCAAGTGGTGCCACTGCAACAGCCCTGCAGCTTCTTGCAACCATTGCACCAGTGTCCAACCACCAGCAAAAATGAAGGGAAAGAAGAGAACAGCTTGGTGGCCGCGGATTTTCCGATGGGTGGAGACAGATTGATACCGGAGCCGGTTGATCAGTGGTCCAATGATGAAGTTCTTGCACTGTTGAGGATCAGATCTAGCATGGAGAACTGGTTCCTTGATTATTTCTCTTGGGAACATGTGTCGAGGTAAGTCTCTATGAATGTTTTTTTAATTGCAAATTAAGAGTAACTTAGCTTCAAATGTTGCTAAATGGACTTGAACCCCTTTAATTATATCTAGAGATTTGCAATCAGAGGGTGAGGGAAAGAGAGAGAGGGACAGATGGGCATTCAAAGAAACTCTTTTTATATTAATGTCTTACCCCATGATTTAGGGTAGTAAAAGAGGAAAAATAAACGCTAATGATGGTGTTGGTTTTTCACATTCATGGTGGGCGCAGGAAACTTGCAGAGATGGGGTTCCAAAGAAGTGCCAGGAACTGCAAGGAAAAATTTGAGGAAGAGAGCAGATTCTTTGATACCAACATTAACAGGCCTTTTAGTGAGCTTGAAGAGTTTTATCATGGAGATCAAAACTCCCAAGATGCTGCTGCTGAAGAGAGCAAAAAGCTGGACAAGCCAAGTGAAGAAGAAGACAAGATTGGAGATGATTCAAGAACTGTTGAAACGGTAGCAGCTAACCCCACTGGAGATAAAGCCAAAAAATCAAACAGAAAGAAGAGAGAGAGAGAGAAAGAGAAGTTTGAGATGTTCAAGACTTTCTGTGAAGGCATTGTGAACAAATTGATGGCTCAGCAGGAAGAGATACATAACAAGCTTATTGAAGATATGATGACGAGAGACGTAGAAAAAGTCGCAAGAGAAGAAGCGTGGAAGAAGCAAGAAACGGATAAGATTAAAAAAGAGCTTGAGTTAAGGGCACACGAGCAAGCTCTTGCAAGTGAAAGGCAGGCTACATTAATCAAGTTCTTGAAACAATTCACACAAAGTAGTGGTTCTTCTATTGAAATCCTTGGAGAGAGGAGTGGACAAGATATTGTTGAGACAATGACAAATAGCACTTCATCTTCTTCTATTCTTGCACAAAACCCTAAGGGTACTAGTAAATCCAATGACCCAAGCCAACTTGAAGCACCCACATCAAGTACTATAAATTTAGGCCATCAATACTTTAGCTCTTTGCCAGGCAAAAACAAGTTGGTCATGCCCACCCCGATTTCCCTGATAGAAAGCCAAGCACCTCAAAACCCTAGTCCAGTTCCTGCCCCAAGCATTCCAAAGAGTCCCATTCCATCAGAACTAGAAGCTCTTCAGGACCCCAATTCATTAAATTTCCAGACCACCCCACTAGCATCCAATTCTCTTCCAAGAGATACAGTGCACCCAAGGTTTCCATCCAATGACAAGGAAGAGCTTGGCAGGAGATGGCCAAGAGACGAGGTAGTTGCTTTGATAGAGCTAAAATGCAGTCTGTCTAATAGTAATATTGAAGACAAGGAAGGGGCATCAAAGGCTCCTCTTTGGGAAAGGATCTCGCAAGGAATGTTGGAATTGGGTTATAAGAGGAGTTCAAAGAGATGCAAAGAGAAATGGGAGAACATTAACAAGTACTTCAGGAAAACCAAGGATGCCAAAAGGAAGAGGTCTATTGAATCTAGGACATGTCCTTACTTTCATCAATTAAGCATCTTGTACAATCAAGGGATGCTCACAACACCCTCTGAGGAGCCTCGAAACCGCTCGGCATCACCGGTAAGCCACTCTTCTTTGCCAAAAACCGGGCTCACTTCATCCCAACATGGGTGGCCGTCGGTTGGTAACACAACAATGTGCGTGCGTGAAGGTGAGAAAAATGTTGTTTAAGCACCGGACTTTGGTTTTGAGTACTAATTTTCCAAAATTTTGTATTGGAAATATTGGATTCTTATTAAGTAATAAGCCACATTTATCTCTGCTTGATTACAACAACTTCTTATGATATATATGTGTTGCATGTGACATTAATGTTTTAATAAATGTTTCTTCTCAAGGATATATATATATATATATATATATATATATATTTATTTATATGTGTGTATGAGAAATTGAGGATTAAGTTCTAATTCAGTTTAGGTTTATTTGTCTCTATTTTCACCACTGATCTTCTATTTCTCATACAAGTTTTAATTTTTCGTAAATGGGAAGACATCTTTTTGTGACCTTCTGTATTTTTGCCAAATTTTATGAGACATTATGTGGTGAGGTACCTGGAATCTTTTCTATTTGTGGAGGAAAATTTTTTGTGACAATACAATATTTGCAAATCCTCCTAGAAGAAAAATGTCCATACTATTGAAGGCTAATTAAATAAAGCTCTATATTAGTTTTTCAAAAAAGGAAAAAAAAAAAAAAAAGAAAGAAGAAGATTGATACTACATATGTTTTCTTTCAGAATGTATTCATACCTTTTCACATATAGCAACCATTAGGCTAAGAACTAATTGTCCGATATTTCAATGAAAGAACAATTTAAAGAATAAATGCAGCCGCAATGTGCTGGGGATATAGTAGAATTAATTATTTTTTTTGTTTTTTAGCAGAAAAAGTGGAACAAATTAAAAAATTGCTTCACATATAAACAAATTTTATACATGTATTACAAGTAATTCTTTTTGTAATGTTACTGTCGATCAAATAAAACAAGTGCATCATATTAGGAATACAAATTAGATCAACTCCTTAAATAATTAAGGTTTATTTGAAAAGAAAAAATATAAAATAAAATTCAAAAAAAATGTCAAAATTGGAAATAGTGATTAAATAAAAATTTTTTAGGTCATAATTAATATATATATATATATATATATATCGTACAAATAGTTTTATGTGCATTATGTTAGACATACTCGATTCCTGCCAGCAGCCCAGGCCTCTGAAGCCTAAAAACGACGTTACATGAACTTTGACATCATATTTCTGTTGGGTGAGTGGGACCCTAAAACTATGTCGCTTCTACTCAAAAAAAGTCTAAAAAAAAAAACACTAGCGGGGCCCATAATGTACTGTCCTTCTGCACCGCTATGCTTCCGCGGGTCCCACGGGATGCGTCATCCAATGGATCAAATCAGATATTGTTGTGGTTAATCTACGTGCGTGCGCGCGTACCTGCAGTACAAATTTACATACACCGTTACTAAATCAGCGTCAAATCTGGTCGTTGAGTTGGTATTTTTCGTGTTGTGGGCATCCTACGGCTCATAGACTGAAATCTAGGTGATGTGATGAAGGTTAGGAAGTCAAGGTGGTGATCAAGTGACCTCATCCGGTTGACTATTATCAACATGCAACTCCTCCTTTCAAAGTAATAGTATAACTACTTGCCACGGCCCAAGACAACCGGTTGGTTTTGGTTAAGCTCATGATATAGGTTGATCAGTTGCTTAGAGTAATTAGTTTACGAATATTATGTTAAGAAAAAAAAAAGAGAGAGAGATTCGAATCATTTTTTTTTAATATATATGTATGGATTATATGACAAAATAAAAATAAAAATAAAAAGACTAAAATAAAAACTTAACACAATACCAAATGCAAAGAAGAAGAAGAAGAAGAAGAAGAAGAACTAAAAGAAAAAAAAAAAAAAAAAAAAAAAAAAAAAAACAAAAAAAAAAAAAAAAAAAAAAAAAAGTGAGATTCGGTTATGTGGGAATCTGTGTCTTCCAGCCCATATGGGTGCTCAAAGACATCTAATCTGGCAACATATGTCTTTTTCTGGGTGGTTGTTTTGTTCGTCCAACTGATGCAAAGGAATTGACAATTTGCTATACACCTTTTTGCCCTTGTTGCTATGTTTTTTCTGTCACAATTATGATTCAGACACTATTAATTAGGTAATCTTTAGATATGCATGATCCTTAAATTGTGTGAATGGTGGCATGATTAAGGTTAAATATCACAAGGCCCCATCTGCAGCACAGTTAACAAAGGAATGCATAAGAAATTCTGAATCTACTTGGAATGATCCACATGTACCATATTTCCTAAAATTCTTCGCCATTCTATCCCTAGTTGATTTTCCTGAAATTCCTTGCGGTTCACAGAGAAGGTCCTTCAATGATCTGGATAACCTATACCAGTTCTTTCCACAGGTCCTTGAGTGAGATTAAAGTTGAATATCAAATTGAAATGACAATAATTGGCTCCATTGGTGAAAATGGCTCCTGTCTTACTGTCTTTCCCAGATCGAGTCAGAAATGCAATTACAAAATATTAAAAAATTTCTCATTAGTTAGCAAAACCTTACAAAAGTTCAAAAAGCTTTATATATATATATATATTTATTTATTTATTTATAAAAGATTCCTAGCGGAGTGGGGCTTCAGAAACCGACAAAATTTCGAGTAGTTGATGATGCATAAACTTTACTAGTAATTCTTTGCGATGGTGGCAAATGTCTTAACCAGAACAACCTTTTGCAGGCCATGCCTTGCCAAACAACTATGACGCAGTAAAAACAAACTTGACACGAAGATCTCAGCATGCAAAGCCAATAAACAATGCCAGCCTAAAGTCAATAAGATTAAACACAAGCTTACACATAAATAATACCAGAGACAGGCAATTCTAAAGCGTATACACCTTAGCCATTTAATACCTGGGTATTGCTTGTCTTCTTGCGTGTAGGTTTGTGTGTTCAAAATCCAGGATTGTAAATTGCTATGAGATAAAATATAGAAGGATCTTAGCATCGTGTGATACAAATGGGAAAAGCAAGCAGAATGATTATAAACTTCCTGCTGGGGAAAAGGGAAGAGGAGCACGGGAAGAGAGAGATTTTTGTACATCAAAAGAACGTGACAACACCAAGTGCAAGTGCACCTTCAACTCCAACTCATCACAAGAGGAGATGGAGCTTAGGAAAATCGTTCAAAAGAAAAGAAAGAGGTCATGAGGGCTCTGAATCTCTTGAATACAGAACCCCGCGTGCGTCCGTGTCATCAGAATTTGCAAATCTGCCGGATAACTCCAACAAATTTGGGCTGCCAAAAAAATTCCAGTGCAAACACAGTCAATAGATAAATTATGGAAAGCAGTTGAAGATGTTGCCGCAACGAGGATCCAAGCCGCGTTCCGCTCTTATTTGGTACCCCATAGGAACTTCTTTTCATCTGTTGTATAATCGTTTCTTAACCTTTTTTTTATCATGAAATCTCTGTAAGAAGGGAAGCAATGCCTATGTGCAGGCAAGGAAAGCTTTATGTGCTTTAAGAGCACTAGTCAAACTTCAGGCTCTAGTGAGGGGCTATCTGGTGAGGAAACAAGCAGCTGCTACGCTAAGAGGAATGCATGCACTAATGGCAATACAAGTTAGAGCTCGGTTTCAGAGAATTCAACTGGCTGAAGAGGAATCACAATTTGTTGTCAGAACCCAATCATCAAGACAATCGACAACACACAGAAACTTCTCTCGCGACAATGGACTCATAGGATCACATGGAGTAAATCTGCAGGTTGTTTCCTAGTCATTTAACCTGATTAAAAACCAAACTAGTCTCATCTAAAATTTCCATGTTTGGCTCCAGGATTGTTAAAGACATGGCCTTGTAAATGTTTTCAGTGTATCTGTGTGCTTTGCACCAATTACTGAATGCTTGGATAGCCTTTTTTCATGCTTTATGACAGTTTTGAGCTCTGCAATCTGAAACCCATCTCAGCACATCTCCTTTCCATAACTTAACATCTACAGGAACTTATAGGCGGATTATCTAATTGCATATCAATTGTTTTCCTTACTTCAATTTAGTTTAGACTGAAATTTTTTAGAATTAGAATTTCTTCAAGCTTAAATTTGGCTTTCCATTTCTCGTAGTTTAATCACTAAAGCCACTAACTTGTGATGCCAACTTTTGCAAAGGAGGCAATTGGTGTGAATCTTTATGAAGCAAGGCGAACTTTGAAGGACAAGCACGGCTCTTTGAACCATCCACGAGTTGACAGAATACAGAAGACAAGTTACTCTGGAGAGATACCAGTATCAAAGAGAAAACATCTGTCTGACGAGTTATCCTTCCCTTCAGAACAGAATAGTCCTCGAGTACATTTTACAACTTCAAAAACAATCCCAGGAAGATCCTCTTTCACTTGCCAACAGCCAGACCATAAGCCGCTTTCATATCACCATCCCTCTCCACCAAACTACATGTCTACCACAGAATCTTCAAAAGCTAAGGTCAGATCACAGAGTGAACCAAAACAGCGAGTGAAGCAGAGCAAAAACCCTCAAGCACTATGGTCATCTTCACACTCAAGATCCAACTCTAATGATTCACAGTCACTTTCTCTGGAGACTCAAGACTCGTGGTTGGTCAAGCTCTATCGATCAGCAAGACAGAACAGCCATGATCGTGATGCTGTGAAGGCAGGTAGCGGAAGGCGTTCCGAGTACAGCAAGTTCTTGGTCAGCAATGAGGTCAACACAAAATTTGTACTTAAAATATCAATTACTATTTTAGAGATTATAGTTCTCTGAGTTCCCTACTCTTGCTTCTGCAGCCTCATCTGAATCTATACTAACCGTCCATCAGCGGGCTGCCACTGCGAGAATTTTAGAAGAAGTAACTGACATATTTGTCAATTGATATTGATGTTAAAAAAGAAAGATGTAATTGTTCTTGCATGATCATAAGATTGTTTGGTTTGAAAGTCTGTCACTGGCTAAGATTAGCAGACAATGCAGAATCTTGAGTGAGTTTATTTCTCTACAAACACGCCACTCTCACTGTAATAGACATGTCTCCTCTGTTTGGGGCATCACGAAAAAAAAAAGGGGAAAATAGAAGAAGAAATGCCTCGGCCACATAAACAAGGTGGCTAGTTGAATTGCCAAAATTGGAACATCTTTCGCTGATTCAATTTCCTGTGGAATGTAACCTGCAAACATCACAATTAAAAAACAAAAAATGAGGCGATATGTAAATCTGCCATTCTGATAGCGTGGCATCATTTTGCAAATTTAAATTATTTGGCATAAGGAAACTTTCAATATAAGAACGTATGGATGTTGATGTTTTTAGTAGCTCTCTTATGGCCACTGTTGCATAACATGGAGCTCAAAGAGTGAACCTCAACTTGAGAGCTAAATGGGATTCTTGGAGTTGTGCAAAAATGGATTGCATAATAATTATGCTTCTTAGAACAGAGGTATCTCTAGTATAGTACCTGGGTAAAGATGAGAACTTGCGGGGTGAAAAAGATGCGACATATTGAAAGGGAGATATTATACAAAACCACATCATGAAAAAGATATATAATGTAGAAAATGATCTTTTTCTTTTTCTTTTTCTTTTTTTTTTGCATTGAGGAAACTTTAATTGTGATATGTTTCATTACATTTAGTTTGAATTACTTGCCCAATCATGTTCAATGTATTGTGGGCTGCCTTTTGGTTCATTTCTTATCTTGTGCTACTGGTGTGTCCTTAACTAGATGCAATGCTTAAAAGATTGACTAGAAATATAGGGTTGAATGCCAGTGACTTATCGTAATGCAAGATTTTCCTTCTCACTGAATTTTGCTGAACTTGTGGGGACCTGGAATGTATTTATTCCTTGAATTTTACAAAAACAATATTTGGTTCAATCTTTCAGGTATTTTTCCCCATAATCTGAATGGATCACAAGTATTCCAGCGATACTGATACATTGAAACATGGAATGATCCACTTTGAGGAAGAGAGATTTATCTCTTTGCTGAAAATGGATTCATTGATGCTTGTATTTCTTCTAATGTTCGGCCCTTCGTCTCTGGCACCAGCTTCGCCACAAAAAGGACAGTTACGCCACAGATGCTTGAGAATATGAAGAATGTGGCTGCAGCCAAAAGATTAGGCAAACTGGATTGTATTGCACAGAGTACCCTATACACAAGCATTACACGTGCTTGCCAGAGTCATACCTGCTGAGCTCCAATCCATTAGGAAGTTGAAAGCATAGGAGATAATCCAAGAACCTAGCCAATTAACCAAGGTCACAAGGCTTCCAGCTGAACCCTTCATGTTTATCGGAAATACCTGCAATTGAAACACTTTTTATGGCAAAGCTATAGGCTTTTTCTCAAGTAAGAGAAGCTCAGCTCAGAGAAGGAAATTCCCAATTGCAGGATTCAAGCCTGAAGAGGGAAATTTACCTCAGACATTATCACCCACGGTATCCCTCCCATGCCTAGTGAGAATGATCCTGTATATATCTGATACCAGAAATGAAAGACCAAAGCAGGTTAAAGTCATATAAATTGCACAAAAAACGGTTAATAACAGCTTGTAGAACTTTGCGCCGTTACCAATACACCAAGAAGTGCCAAAAAAGGAGAAAAGTCCTTCCAAATATGAAGGTCCTGCAAATAGAAAGCTTTGCATCTTCAAGATGTGTACTTAGATAAGCAGAAGAAAATAGAAAGTTTATTCATAGTCTAAATGAACCTGAAACAAGAATGACAATGCAGAAAGAAGGCAACCCATACATGTTCCAGCTGCAGAGACCTGCAAAACATTGAAGACTTAGTGTGACCTTCTATCCATTCTAGATCACAAACTTCGAATTTTTCCTAGGCCTTTCTTACCATCAGAAGTGGTCGTCTCCCAGATATATCCATCAAGACAACTCCTAGTGCTGTCATTGGGACCTGCAGAGAATCGATTACCATGTCTGTCATAGAAAACTTTGAGCAGGAATCACAACTCGAATGTTCGTGATAGGCAATCACCTGAACAATAACCATTGCAATAGTCCCAACGCTGCCAGAGAACCCTGCCAAAGGATCCAAGACTCATATACTCTTCCAGTTGTTTAACTTTTGGAAATTATCAAAGGGTCTTCTTTGCATACCGGCTGATTCAAATATGGATGCTGCATAAAATGCAAAGCCATTGACCCCTCCAAATTGTTGCAGTACCATCAGGCCAACTCCAACCTTGATAAATTCGTAGGTTTTCATAATCATACTAATAAGTGCAATCAAACAAGACAAAAAGAAAGTGCCAGGATCAAATTTGGAATCTCACAGTGAGTGAATGAGCATATTTCCACTGGAACAATTGAAAGATGCTACCTTCAGAAAGCCGTCGAAGGGTTTCTGTGTAATCCTGTATGCAATAAATGCTACCTTGAAGTCTTTTGCCATGTCAAGATGAAACTTGAAGATTGATCATTCGCTTGGGTCTATAGTTAACTTCAAAAAGCAGAAGCAAATTCCCCAAAATTGAAGCAGTCAAATTAGTACTACTATATTATAGCTGGAAAGTTACTCTGATTTCAGCTGCCTCATCAGAAATATCAGCATTCTTCCCTCTAAGGCACTGTAGAGCACCTTCACACTCCTTCCCTCGCCCTATCTTTGCCTGCAACAGCCATTTACCGCTCAAGAATGCTAAGACTTGCTACCTTTAATTCAATGTGAGAGCCCATGATGAAAGTCAGCAATTGTATATGCTTCATAAGCAATACTCATAACACTTTGATCTTCATTTTTTCATGATTTTGAGAGTAGTTGTGAAACATACCCAAAACACTTCACAAGGGCAGTGAACTGAAAATTTTGTTTCTGTGTCTTTTTTTTTCAAATTTTTCTGAGTAAATATTGTCCAAAACATGCGCACAGCAGTACATTAATGTTAAATGATCCTCACCAACCATCTAGGAGATGCTGGAATGAAGAACAGACCCACAAGCTGAACAAGACAGGGAATAACTCCTGAAGTGAAAACAAATTTAAGCAAACTGTTATTGATAATTATCTGCATATTGCACTGAAATATCATAGAAGCAAATGGAAACATTACCAATAAGAGCCAGAGTTCGCCAAGACACGAAAGCTCCTATAAGATATGTCAGTGACACACCACAACATATCATCAACTGCAGAATGAATCAGTCAGGGTTTGGCACATCAGGAAAAAAAGTGGAAGTGATTACCAGGTTAATTATGCTCTAACATTACCTGATGAATTGTTGTAAATCCTCCTCGGAGATTCTTAGGTGTAATTTCAGCTACATATACAGGCACCTTTTTGTTAAAATGAAAATGAATTAGAGTTCCCCCATCTACGAGTTATCAAATATGTGTTGTGGTTTTCTCCAAGGATTACCACATAAGAAAGAAGACCCATCCCATATCCCACCAACAGTCTGCCAACATGGAGCCAACAGGCAACCTATTAACACATTAAACTGTCAATAGCGTGAACTGCAGCCATGAACAATAAAGCATCTAATTTTAATGAGAAATGTAAAAGTTGAGCATCTGTCCTTCTACTGAGCAATTTACAAGGTGAAAAAGGAGATGAAGAAAGAGAACCTTTGAGAATGCTATTGCAAGCCATCCTATAATGCAGAATATTTCTGAGAAACCCATTGTCTGTTTAACCAGTCAAAGAAACATATCAGTGAAGAGATTCCTTTTAGACAGACCTTATATTTTACTGCAAGTTAGAATAACGGAGCAGCAAAAAGAACTTACAGCTCTTCGGCCAATGTAATCTGCAATCTTTCCACTCATAATTGCACCTATCATTGCTCCAATTGTTATTATTGATCCAAAAACTGAATACTGCAGGGGTAAATTATAGCTTCAGAATACCAAGAGTAATGATGCTAAACAAGACTCAGGACAGAAAATATAAACCACTGTATAAATCAAATTCTATGAGTTAGATCCAAATACAATTGCATTTTAATTTCGATAAGCAGGAATGATATTATTCTTTCAGATAGGCCTTCATCAGTCACCCTGTTTACCAACAGAATAATGTTAGAAAAAAGAGATAGATAATATTTTCAAGACTTTGTTTACTTGATAGCTGCATTCTTTATACTCATAGACATGAATTTAATTGGAGGAAATTGGAAAAGAAACAGTGCAAGAAAATAATTCCTGCCCACAGTTTCTTTATACTAATTTTGATCTGTTACCTCTGCCACAGAAAGAGCCAAGTCAT
>CM038472.1:4706119-4931135 GCA_021464305.1 Kandelia obovata
AAAAGGCACTTTCCATGACATGAATAGACTTCAAAAGTAGCCATCCACTTTGGATTGCTTAAATATTTAGTCGAGGAAATCAACAACAACAACAAATAAAATAAAATAATAATAATAGAAATTCCTTCAATTAGATATTAGATATACACGTAGAGAACTGAGGAAAGATGATATGATTAATGACTCAAAAAACTTCTTCTCTTCCTCGAGTTTCTTCTTTTGTAAAGCGCTTATAAAAAGGTCTCAGCTAAATATCTAAAAGGTCCCAGAAATCAATTCTTCCTACAAATATGAATGTGCCATATATAAAATTAGAGAAATTAGAAAAAAAAAATTGATGGCAATGTAGTGAAAATATGCAACAAAATATAATAAAATAATCATCAAATTACTCAAAATAAATATATATATGAATCGTGAGATAAAATGTGTCTTCTACACAATTTATTATTATACTGTTTTACGTAATTAAATTCAATAAATTAATTATTGTGATCTTTCTGAAGTATGAGATACAAGGGGTGACGAGAGGTGTATTTACAGCTCTTGATCTTACAAGAAGGTTAAATTATCAAATAACAGAGAGTTTGGCATGCACCTTGTCATTGCAATGATTGTGGCTACAAATAAGGTTGGTAAAGCAAGTTTCTAATATATTTTTAGGCCTTCTCTTTTATGCCCAAAATCTTGCTTCTAAATGATATGATAATGGAACTGAATTTTTATATGGACAGAGAGATCAGCTCGGCTAAGCATATTGGTGCATTTCTTTCATATACTCTTATTACGCAAGAAAAGTTCACCATGCATAGCATGGCAAATACATGATTATGTACTAAATGGCCGGACTTCCGGTGGTAGAAGTGAGCAATTAACCATTCCGTATTCCTTTTTTCAAGTCTCGTTTTTGTCTCTAGACCTTAAAAAAAAAAAAAAAAAAAAAAAAAAAAAAAAAAAAAAAAAAAAAAAAAAAAAAAAAAAAAAAAAAAAAAAAAAAAAAAAAAAAAAAAAAAAAAAAAAAAAAAAAAAAAAAAAAAAAAAAAAAAAAAAAAAAAAAAAAAAAAAAAAAAAAAAAAAAAAAAAAAAAAAAAAAAAAAAAAAAAAAAAAAAAAAAAAAAAAAAAAAAAAAAAAAAAAAAAAAAAAAAAAAAAAAAAAAAAAAAAAAAAAAAAGAAAGAAAAAAATCCAAAATTCACGTGGGTAGCTAAAAATTATACATCTAAGGGGACCCAAGACGTTTAATAAATGAAAAGAGCTATCATTGAGACGTCACTCAAGAGATTTAATCAGAGGTAACCCTGTAGGCCTCTTCAACCAACTGTACATTGTTTGTTTATTTCAAGTAGCCAAATATTAATCTCTGGGAATAATTGAAAAAAAGAAAACTCCAAAACAAAATTTCCAGGCGAACTTTGGATAGGATAGGTTGGGAAAATGCCAATTGAGTTGTCATCCTTTGGCTTGAATTGCCATCAATTCCAATAACCAATCTGCTTGATATTTCTAAGTGAAATTTCTATTTCATTGCACCTATCTGTTTGTCCCTTCACGAATAAGTTGGGACACTCAGTTGATGAAATATTGCTAAAAGTAGCGTAAATTGAATGATGCTCCCACTGAGCATTTATTATCAATTTTTCCTGATGCTTCAACAATGAGCTGCCTGTCAGTGTTTCACAATTTGTTCATCTTCCGCAAGTGACATCACATTAAGAAATATATATATATCGTAGATCGTGAAACCATAAGTTGATAGAATCAATAGTGTGAAATGAGTTAGCCTAAGAATCTTAGAGACATTATCACATGGATTATTTGTCAAACAGAAAAATATCAATGCATCTGATTTTTTTTTTCCCCTTATAGTTCATTCTTATACATATCCATGCCCTTCTATTAACTCTGTTAATCATGAGAATATTTTCCTTCTATTTTGTAACTCTTCTTTCATTTTGAGATTTTTAATTTAAAACTTCAAGTTCTTACCACCCCCTACCATGTAGAGGCACCTATAAATCAAGTTAAACTTTTCTTCCCTTTTAGTTTTTGGTAAAAATTAAACTTATCTTCTATAACAAAAAATAATACATTTTAGGTGCTCACAACCAAAAAGAAGAAAAAAATAAAAATAATAGTAACACTATTTGACTTGTAGTGTCACCCTGCAAACTGCTAATGTTTAAAAGATGAGTTGTAGAAAATGATTAGATGTACTCAGCCTGTAATTGTTTGACGGTGATTCGCTAAATTCCTATGGCATTGGGATCAAGAGTTTGAACACATTCTTCAAGAAAATCATAATGATATGGTCCATTAAACCCTAGTTCGCTAGCTCTCCATTTTTTAAGGCACGACCAATTTATAACTGCTGTCGAATATTTGTAAATGCAACATGGTCCATGGATATACCACTGTTCAAGCCTTCAAGGTGTTAGAGATAACATCAGGAATCATAATCTTAGCCGTGAATTAGTAAATACATCAGATAGACATTGTCTACATCTAAATTTGCTGCAAATGGCACTCAGAGAAAAGCCTAGTCATTGGTTAAACATGAGTAGTCTAAAACCATTCTTGTTATCTCCGGCTTAGGGAAGGCCAAAATAACGATCTTTTTGTTTTTGGACTTAGGAGAACACGGAGTAATAAAGAAAATAAAATAATCGGAAAAACTTAAGTTATGAAAATAAAGAAGAGAATTGGAAAACGATTTTTTTTTTTGGGTACAAATTGGCAACAAAGTTCATATTAAATATTAATGGCATAACGAGGCCAATCCTCCGCATGGAGTGTGGGCCCCAAAAAATTCCCATAAATAATGGCCTCTTTAGAGTCTCCTCCCAAGCTTACTCAGAAGATCAGAGCTTTTGAAAGGGGCCCTTGTTTATTGTTTGAGTGAGTCTGCTTTGCCAACAGAAAAGAAAAAAAAAAAAAAAAGGAAAAACCTCGTAGTGTCGACATGGGTTGCCGAGAAGAGAGTTTGATAAGGAAAGTCTGCGAGCTGTACGAGCAAATCTCAAGCCTTGAGAGTCTCAAACCTTCCAAAAAGGTCGACATGCTCTTCACAGAACTTGTTCTCACCTGCATGCCACCAAGCCCTATCGATGTCAACAGGCTTTGCCAAAAATTGCAAGACATGAGATCCAAGCTGATTGGACTTTGTGGAGAGGCTGAGGGGCTCTTGGAGAGTCATTTCTCTACAATCTTAGCATCCTATGAAAACCCACTTGACCATCTCAATGTATTCCCTTACTACTCGAATTACCTTAAACTTAGCCAACTTGAGTTCAACATCCTGAGGCAGCACTATAACCATGTCCCTAGCAGGGTTGCCTTTGTGGGTTCTGGTCCCCTTCCCCTAACTTCAATTGTCTTGGCCACTAAGCATCTCACCACAACTTCTTTTCACAACTATGACATCGACCCATCAGCAAATTCAACGGCAAAAAGCCTTGTTCTTTCCGATCCTGACTTGTCCAAAAGAATGTTCTTTCACACAATCAATATCATGGACGTCACAAAGGAGCTAAAGGACTTTGATGTGATCTTCTTGGCTGCTCTAGTTGGCATGGATAAGGCGGAGAAGGTTAGAGTTATTGATCACTTGGCTAAGTATATGGCTCCTGGGGCCCTTTTGATGCTGAGGAGTGCACAAGGCGCGAGGGCCTTTCTCTATCCTGTGATTGATCAGTTTGATCTTCAAGAATTTGAGGTTCTTTCTGTGTTTCACCCAACAGATGAAGTGATAAATTCAGTTGTGATTGCTCGTAAATATCCCATGGCCATGCCTATAACCTTTCTTGATCGGCAAGGCCTTGTCCCCAACCCCAACATAATCCTGCCTAGCAAGTGTTCTGATATTCCAGCGTTCTGCCCCCTTTGCAGGGGAAAAATGGTTGATGAATTGGCCATTGAGGAGAAATTTTCTTAAATCTCTCTCTTTATTTTATTTTGTTTTAATTTTCCTCTATAATATTTCTCTCCTCGAACGGGAAATCACTGCTTAATTAATTAATTGCGTCTTATAACAACTTGTGAAACGTCCATCGATGTGTAGCCTATTACCGATATGCGAAGTCCCTCGAGTTGTTGTCTTTGCTAGTTCAAGTTATCCAATAAAGATGGTTTTTGGCTATGTGTCCGAGGAATGGCGGCCAACGAGTAGAATCAAGCAAATACCGCCTTATAATCTTCCTCAGCTCTCTCTAGATGTGTATAAGAGACAGAAGTTATCCAATAAAGATGGTTTTTGGCTATGTGTCCGAGGAATGGCGGCCAACGAGTAGAATCAAGCAAATACAGCCTTATAATCTTCCTCAGCTATCTCTCTCTCTCTCTCTCTCTCTCTGTCCTCTAAGTGTTCCATTCCACAGGGAAATTGGGATGTTTTGATTGCACCTTGGGTGTTCGTAATTGTGTAACGTGTTATAATTTGTAGCTCTTCTTTTCCTATTGCCTAATGAATAAATATAACCTTTTTATGCAATGCTGGTCCTTTCAATCTTTCAGTTTTTCCACCATCAAACAAAGTTAAAAGAAAAAAAAAAAGAAGGAATCTTTCACTTTCTCCTGTTGTCTTCTGTTATGGGCTTGAAAGGTTGATCTTTTCTCGCTGGTTCCGACGATCAGAATGCGTCAAAAAAAAAAAAAAAAATTTTTTTAGCATGTGTGTATAAACATGTATGGATATGTATTTAGGCATGTGTACATAAATGTATGTGTGTATGATAAGCAAGTTAATGCGTTGGTTTCTATTCCGTTATTTCTCAGGTTCTATAGTTGGTTGTGTAGTTTAAACTGAAAGAGAAATTAGATAGAAAGAAAAGAAAAGAAAATTCCAATTCCTATTTAGAATATTAAATAAATTTATGAATTCATTTTGAGCCATACATTAACGAGTTCTTGCGTATGCTAAACAACAGATACTATTATGTATTTACACAACCTGTGTCCCAGCAGCAGTTATGTATTGGGTTCAATGTTTTATGGCCAATTTTGTTAAGAAACAAACAGTGCAACACTCAAAAGACGGGTGTGTTAATGTTGTGGAAGAAGTTGTTATGGCTTTTGGCGGTTTCTTCGCCCTTTGTCATGATGGTCAATTCATCTTCATCTAGTCATTGCTTTTGTTTTGATGCTACTACGCCCTGGGGTAGCATTTATGGCACGTCCAATTGTGATGACATAGGATAGTGGCAAGTCAATGGGATGTCAAGGAAAGAAACAACTCGTGGCCTCCGTCTTTGTTGGGTTCCACAAGCAGCAGTATATGCTTATGATATATATATATATATATATATATATAAGGGGGGGTGTTTTTATTAATTTAAGTGAAAATTCTGTCCACATTGCATTTGCAATTGGAATCCTGTTATCTTATTGGTTCAAAAATGTTCCAATCTTATGCGTAGGATATGCATTAAATCTAACAATGGAGGGTCGAACAAAAGCCTGAAGCCTTGAATCCCATTGTCTTTGTAGAAAAACAAAAACAAAAACACAAAGACAAAGACAAAGAAAGTTCTTAGTGTGGTGCTGCTAGTTTCAACAAGAGACCGACCCACTAGATTTTCTTATATGACTTTTTATGCACGATGAGGATCATGGATTAAAGAGAGAAAGTTCTTAATGTGTATACACAGCATGCACACACAGCCTTCGGCTTTGTTAAAACCATAACAGAGAACCAACGGCCCCAAGCACAACTGAAGTATTGAGAGCATTGAGATGATTGGGACTTGGGTTGGGAGGACTGCCTCCAGAGCCCAAATATTCCTTGTTTCCTGTGCAAGTTCTCTTTTGGGCCGAAGTGGTGGGCCCAAGATGAAATAAAAATAAAAATAAAATTTTCTACTTCGACACCAGCTGTAGTGCGATTGGGATCACATTCTGGAGCATCTATTTATTTATGTAAATCATATGATTAGGTATCAAATTCCGAGTTTTTTTTTTTCATATTTTTTAGAATTTAAAAAATATATCATAAATGAAAAATGAAGTACTTTGTGAATATGCTAATTGTTATACATATAAATTAAAATTGAAATTACTCATGATTATTTTTATTTAATTTTTTTATTAATAATAAATTTCAAAAAACTCCCTTCACACATTTAAACTTTAACATTAATAAATTTAAAGTTTTATTATTATAAATTAATATAATTTTTTTAATAAAAAAAAAATTAAAAATACTAAATTGCTCTTTCATCCAGTGTACATTGAGTGGTCATTCATTCAAAGGTGTCCACTCTATCGAGAGCCTGAAGGAACAGCAATCAGGAAAAGACCTTTGCCTGCAAACGTGCTCCATCATACTACTTAGTCATGCTAAATCGGCTGATAAATCAACATTCACCGATACATACAACCCTTTTTTAAAAAAAACAACAAAATAACATTTTGCCAACCAGGGGGTTCTTTTTTTTCTATGTCTACAGTTTTAATTGAGAAAGTAGAGCAGACGTGAAGGTGGGAAGAGCGTCTAACTATATATTCTCGCCTCCCGCAACAAAGTATGTGCTACTAGGCTTTCCAATGCCGGAAGTGTCCCCAAGGCCAACACCTTCCATGAGAGCCAGCCTCACGTCTTCTGACGGTTTCCAATGCCGCTTCCTTTGGTTGATGAACCAATTGTTGATCTGCTTTTGATCGAGTCCCGTCATCTCCGATAACCTCCCTTTTTCTTCTTCCTGCACAACATTATTGTTTGTTCAACCTCATCTGATTAATTAAGCCCTCTCTACTTCATATATATATATATATATATATATATATATATATCATAAGCATATACCTGTCTCTTATACACATCTAGATGTGTATAAGAGACAGCCTTCCATGAGAGCCAGCCTCACGTCTTCTGACGGTTTCCAATGCCGCTTCCTTTGGTTGATGAACCAATTGTTGTTCTGCTTTTGATCGAGTCCCGTCATCTCCGATAACCTCCCTTTTTCTTCTTCCTGCACACCATTATTGTTTGTTCAACCTCATCTGATTAATTAATCCCTCTCTACTTCATATATATATATATATATATATATATACACACATATATACATACATACATACATACAGACATACATACATACATACATACATACATACATACATACATACATACATATCCAAAGAAATTTCTCTCTCTCTCTCTCTCTTTCCTTTTTTTTTTTTTTTTTTTAGGGGGGTCTGTTCATGATATATCGATTGGCTATTGGTGTGGTAGTTAAGTGATTCACCGTGGGATATGGCCATTGGCGATGGTTGTTCCACCAGTCCAAAAGTGCAAGCCTCGCGTCCTTAGGTAGCACGCCTTTCTTTCTTTTCTTCATAAACTCTTTTCTTATGTTGCTTAGGTAGCCGCTGTACTTGCGCATGAGCATTCCTTTAAGGTCCTGATCATCGTCGCCTAGGCGACTGCCACCTCCAGAAGATTCTTGACTTTCTGATGCTTCTACCTCCACACCGCTGAACTCGTCATCTGAAGTCCCTGATGCCTCACCTGCGAACAAGTAGTAGAGTGGTGACCGAACTAGCTAGTAGATGTTTTTGAATCCCTACAACCATTTCATTCTTTTGCGCGAAGAGGAAAAATTCGTGACCTAAAATTAACCGAACGACAACAAGAATTCTTGACATAGAAAGATTGTGTGGAAAGAGACATCAAGCCATCAGTAATCCAAAATTTGCTGCATTCGCCGGCCATTTTCCGGGACTTGCAACTACACGGTTTTAAACATTTTTACCTTCTACCTACTCTTATAAGACAACCGCTTACCAGACTCATTGGTTACAAGAACTTCAAACCAATCAACGAAGCAGCAATACCAAGTTCCTCCCTCGCATGTTTCTACATATCGTAACGATCATAAATTTTTGTCTTCCTAGAGTTTAATGCGCAATGCAAGAAGACGATGCATTTTACTAACGCAAAAAACACCTTCTGAAATGGGACAAACTCCTGATCCTTAGGCCTAGCTAGGGTAGAATCGGTAGGACCATGAATTGTTTTTAGATTGACTGACTAAGAGACAAATAGGCCTTCACAACAACTTTTTTTTATCATAGATTGGTAATAACTATGTAATTGCGAAGATATTGGCCTTTTGATGAGCCTATGCACTATTTAGTTTGTCAAATGTTATCACGTATTCTATCCATACATTGGCCAAATGAAATCAATAAACATGAACTTTCGAATTTAATTTAGGAACAAGCTTTGCAGGTTGAGAGACAACACCATGATGAAGATGTCATATCATAATCAGTTGCAATGAGAATGTCACATTCTAGGGTCAAGAAAAAATGATGGTCATCGCTGATAAGCAAAACTATTCTTTTCCCCATGCCCAATGACATTAGCTTGAGACCATTAACAAATGGTACCATCCACAAATTCCTTTCAATTTTAATGCACACAGAGTTGGACTAGTTAACCTAACCACAGAGGTCTAGTACACAAATTAAAAAAGATTCCTCCTCATCCGGAGAAAAGCACTGGTACAAAACTTACAAGGAAAACATGGAAACCAACTAGACAATGCAAGGTGCAAAGCTTTACCTGAGCCATCATCATAGTTAATAGACAATGCCCCTTCACAAAGACTGCTAAGTTGTGATTCTATGTTGCTCAAGAAGGTAGTTGCCTCATTGAACGGCTTGGACAGCTCCTCTTTGTATGTCTGGAGCATCTTACAGTATGATTCCTTGCATGAAAATTAAAAAAAAAAAAATGAAAAAAATTGAATCCTTAATTTCTATGATTAATGTTCAGATTTCTCTAAATATCATATCACGTTCTCTATTGTTCCATCCCATTTTTCCTTATTTCAAGTACCAGCAAGGGCATAAACACATCAAAGTTGGAGATAACTGATCAATTACTTAGCATAATATATACCATAAACTCGTCGAGTTGTGGATCCACTCCCATCTCGGTGCTGCGAGTGTTGATCCGAAAATTCTCTCTGCTTATCTCTTCAAGGACAGAAGCCATTTCTGGAGGTGCACCAACCTTAAAAGCCATTCAAAAAATCATGAAATACCTAACTTTAACTCACTGGATTGGAATCATCTTGCTTTTGGAGAACCCATCAACAGATATTTCCACTTCTAGAAGCAATAAGATGGCCTTAAAAAAGCCGCAAATATAGAAAGACGGAGATATCAACCTTTTGGAACTCTATGTGGGCAGATAACAGGTCTGGATAACGAGGGTGATTTGCGATCTGGGTCTTGATTATATCATACATATTCGATCCAGTAACTTGTATACAGTGATCAGCAGCTTCAAATTGGAATAGATTCTCAACCGGATTATGAAACTCATTGCTCGCAGACGTGGTGAAATCACATGAGACGTTCTCAGCTCTAACAATATCATTTAAGCTGGATATTGTAGGATCAAGCCTGAAAATTTTCTCCATATATAAAAGTCTACAAGGAAAAGGTATCAATCTTGAGGAAATTAAAAACACCAATATCTTCACCAAGATCTTGATTACACTGAAACCTAAGTGTAGAAGATCTTTACTTGGTGAAACACTAAGATCAGTAGTATTGATTGTGTGTGAAAACGAACCACCTTCGACCGTTTTCTTTCTAATTTCTTCTCTCTTTTACCCAACTAGGAGGCAAAAGAAAGAATTAAACATGACACGAGATGTCCAAGGACAAGAATCATGATGGGATGGGATTAGCGAGAAGGGAAAGAGATTAATTAGCAGAGACGAACACTGTAGCTTTTAACCCTTGATGTTCTTGGCAAAGGTTTAACCTAAACCATACTGTACTTATATCATTACCGTATGATCTAACGAGTAAAACCCAGCTAAGCAAGAATCCACTACAAATTAATTAAAGAAAGAAAACTAAGTTGGTTAAAGAATATATCCTAGGTAAGGGCATCCATTATACCATCCACAAGTCAAAGAAATGCCAATAAGTGAGGCACAACCAGCAAGAGACGGGGAGAGAGAGAGAGAGAGAGAGAGAGAGAGCGAGGCCTTGGTACCCTACCTACTTACTGCTAAAGTCTAAAGCCCTAGTGGGTTTGAAGTTTGAAATAACCTGAGCTTCGGGTTGGAAAAAGACCAGACCTTTCACTTACTTTTCCAAGAAGAAGTCAGATAAAAGATCGAGAGAGAGAGAGAGAGAGAGAGCAGTGTCCAGTGAACGTGAAGAGGCTTGAAAACTGAAAAAGAATCACCCTACATACCACATGATAAAGAAACAGAGAGAAAGTGAGTGAGAGAGAGAGAGAAAGAGAGAAGGGAATGGATCGCACGTTCTTGCACGCAGTGGAACAGTATAATCATGTAATGAGTGCGTGGAGTGTAGCCCGTATTTATAGAGAGGACATGCCTCTTTATTTGGACAGTGTGGCCATGACATGACATTCTGCCACCTTTCACATTGTCATTGGTCAGTAGGAGGACAATTGTGGGTACCTTTTACGAACCCCCATTAGATGGGTTTCTTGTTTTAAGACCCCATTAATAAGGCTTTGGTTTTATTAATAATGGAATATCGTGGAGATGGAGGAGGGCCTGTGCTATCCAGCATAATGTCCTTTAGAAATATTCCCCTTATTTTCCCTCTTCCGTAATTCTCGGATGATCTTTTTTTTTTTTTTTTCCTTTTCTTTTCTTTCTGGAGTTAAAAGAACAGTAATAATAAATTTAGCATCACGCATTAAAGTTGGCTTAAAATGTATGCTCTTAATATCAGAAAAAGAAAAGGAATGAAATTGGTCAAATGAAGGAAAAAGCAAAAGTTCCTTGCAGCCACAATTAGATTTTATTTTGATTTTGATTTTTTATTTTTGGATCATCAGCATCCTTTCTGAGTCAATAAAATAATCTATCTGTGTATTTTTATTAGGGTTAAGCGTTAATCATGTTTATGGGGCCTTTGTGAAAAGAAACGCCACACATTACTTGGTTAGGAGTTGGAATCACATTGTGTGGATGTTTAACAAGGACTTGATTGCGTTTTCTTTTTCGATCAATTGACTGCGGTTCATAATTCCAATACGAGATTCACAATAATAATAATAACGATTTTAGTACTATCTAGTTGAATCTCATGTGTAGCAAAGGATTGGTAACACTCCCCCCTTAGTTAAGCAGCTACGATACAGTAATAACTGTAAAGAAGAGAATGCTATCAACCTCAAGTGTTATCTTTTGACGTGCACTTCAACAAAATGGCTCTTCTTCTCGATGTCCAGTGGGTTTTAATTGCCATCTGTGTTTAATTTATGGTCAAAGGTATCCCTGAAAACACGAGATCTAAGCCCGGTGGTAAACAAAGAATAATAGCCTTGTCCATGGGAGAGAATATTATTCTTTCAGCCATCAAAGGAGGGCTAATGCCTAAACAAAAACGAAAGCCCCGTTCCATTGCGGATGCCGCTCAAAGTGACCGAAGGAAACCCCCGTTTTATGACCAGTTGACAACCCTGATACGCTTCCTCATAAAATGAGCGCTTGAGCTACCATCCACAATGTTTTAATAATGAAATCACATAATCTCTCAAATTTTGAATTTTGAATTCGGTCCTTAATTCCTATAAACTAAAAGATAAAAATAAAAAAAATGCGTTGAGTCTCTGCCTTAGCCACAGAGTAGGGAAGATAGAAAACGGGTCAAATGAGCGTTGCTCAAATTCGTCGAGCAATTTTGTTGCTGATCAATCAGCTACCTTTGTCAATTGCCACCATCCACTACAAATCAAGTCTTGCGGTGTCACTAGCACAAGCAATGGATTAGCATGCTATAAATAGAGGCACTAGTTAAATGGGCGTCACTAACTTCAAATCATCCGAGTGCCCTACAACCAACTACAATCTTCATCCGAGTGCCCTACAATGGGCCAAAAATACACAAGCCCCATTTTGCTTAACAACCAGCTGCTTTCAGAAAGTTATCAAAAGGACTGGCAGGGGGCAGCCTTATAGCCGAGCATGGGTCCATTGGCTTCACTGGTCCCTGAACACAAAGTGACAGGCAGACGAGGAGTTCAGCAGATGTAAGAGAAAAAAGAGGCACGTAATGTAACCATGGGCAGGGCAGCTACGAGCATTCCACTAAACAAGAGATGCATTTCTCTAGCATACAACAACCAGATAATCACTCTTCCATGGCAAACAGACAGATTCCATTATAGCTCCATGCATGCCTATTTCTAGTAAGCTGTATCACACTTGGCATGTGACGTATTCCAAACAAGAAAGGTGTCAAATTTAGGAATGAAATTTTCTAGAACTGCTGGGACTCCCAAGGCAAAACCAATTAGAAACTGACCGAATAAACAGAACAGACCTCCCATGTGGCAGGGTGTCCATTTGAATCAAACGCCAGTTGAGACTTGTCAGGTGTTCTAGTGCGATGATTTTCGTGGGCCAACCAATTAGACAGCTTCTTCCTTGTACCTGTGCCTAGAGCTTCACAGTGTTTAGCCATAGTGTCGTATGGGAGAGGTGATGTAGAGATTGTTGTTCCTGCCACTTGACCAGCTACCTGAAGTGCCTGAAACCACAACACTGGAGTTTATAAACCTCAGCCAAAAAAAAAGAAACACATAACTTCTATAGAGATTTTTCAAATGTGCATCAAGTAAAAAGTGCATGGAGGGGGTCCTTTTTAAAGTTAGACTACCGATTCTAGTAGCTGTCCAATGCTGATAACATGGGAGACAGAAGGGGATGAAGGCATCTTAGGAATGAAGCAGGACAAGTCTGCAACAGATGGTTCACTTATCAAATCATCCTCAACTAATGAGCTTGTTGGAATATCCTGCAACAATGTAATTATCAGCAGGATCATGACTCATCACAAATGAAAGCTTATTTAACTCCTCGACATTTAGACCATGCAAATAAAAACAGGAGTCCAGTAGGCGAATTGCAGATTTATCAGGAAATTATTATTGAGACTGTACCTCATCAAAGGAGATTGATTCCTTGGAATGAGAAACTACTTCATTGTGTTCCACTTCAAGTACTGATCTCGGACCAAACACCAGTGCATCATCAGGTGTAAAAGGTTCTGACAACTGTCTCACCAAGTCATCCCAATCCAGCTTCAGAAACACAAATAGATACGTCAAGCAAGAGAGAGAGAGAGAGAGAGAGGAACAGAGAGAGAGATGATCATAATTTCTTACCCCGGTAGTTTTAGCTAGATTCAACACTATGATGTCAATTATGGCCTTGTTTGATTCAAGTATTTTGCCTTGCAAGTCATGAAGTGTTGTCATGGCCAACTGATTATCCCTAACAGATCCATATTCCCTCACATCTGCCAGATGCTTGACATGTACTTGACATTCATCGCTTATACCCAGATAAGGATCAACCTGAATTGGTAAGGGAAGATACACTTAAGCACATAATAACTGAAATCAACCACTTTCTTTAGTCACTGTTTGATTTGCAGCTTGTGACACTCAAATTGTGGTAACGAATTCAGCAGCAAATAGCTCCATTCTAGAATTCCATCTCTAAAACAAACACACAAGAAACAGTGCATATTGCAAACTCACGTTCCATGGATGTAATGCCTTGAGAAGATCGCTCAACTCAGGAATTTGATATACTTTGGCTGCAGACATCAGCATACCAATTGATAATACAAGCATGGACCTCTGGCATGCAGGTGTCAGCATCCCTGACAACGGATAGTAGAAAAACATTAATTGCATGTTCTTACCTATAAGAGCATCTTCAACTAAATCACTTACCGATGTTTGTACCCAAGGATGAAGCTATGAGAGAAAGGGAAAGCTGGAAGAAGCGGGCTACAAGGTTATCATTTGTGTTCTGCAAGGTCACGAGTTTCAAAGATAGTAACTGATCTAACTAGAGTACCCAGAAAGTAAGCCTACTAGTAGGAAATGATAACGTTTACAATAATGCCAGGAGCATCATCAGGCAGCCCATCAGCATTTAAAGATGTAAGGGATTGGCAGGTACACCGCCATGCCAGAAGTAATAAAATAACGACATTCAACTACCTGTAAGACTGATATTAAATAGAATAGACTAATTATAATACTGCATTAAAAAACAAAGAGATTTAGCTCTTTTCCTTCCTACTGGTGTATTGCAGTCCCACAGATTTTAAAGGACATAAGCACATAAAAAGAAACCTTAGTGACTTGACCTTTTAATGGGACTCTGAAGAATGTCCTTATTCATTGAAATATAGGCAAATCCCTCAATTCAATGCAAGGGGCACAAAAAGAAAAAAGAAACATAAAGGTAATAAAACAAGAAATGAGCATGTGAACCACCTTCAATTGTGAAGAAACCAGTGTCAGCATAAATGAATGAGCTATGGCTTCAAAATTTGATGGCATGTTATCTGGCAGATTGGCTTGTATCCAGAAGGCAGACAGCAACTGTGCTATTTGGTCCTCAGTAAGCTTCATTATGTGTGGTTCCTGTGCAAATCAGTAAACCAGACATGAACTTTATCCATCTATTCTCTTTACTTGCACCTCAAAAACTTCCACTATGTTGATGACTCGTCAAATATGTTAAAACTATAAGCACAACAATGGGAGGACTGATTTTGTAAAATTTATTTTCCACCTCAGTGAAGCTGGATGCCCCAGCAGTCCTGTCAACAAGATAACTGATTTTGTAAAAATTAGGAGAGTTCTTTCTCCCCCAACCCTGCTTCCAATCTTCTTCTGTGATGTCCATTTCCTTATAGTTGTCATGACCATTATTTGCTTGCTTTTCTGCTGCAGCACCATCTTTCTCTTTCCGGAGCTTTTCAAGCAGTGCTGCAATTGAAGCAAATGCAGATGCAGTATCTGAACGCCATTTTCTTGGTTCACAGATATAGCCTGGCCGCAATGAAGCAACTTCATGCCGGTGACGAATAGACCTTGGCATGAGAAGAAGAGAAAATATCTGGTGCGCACCAACTCGCACCTCAACATCTGGATGCAGCATTGCTTTCAAAAGTTGGACAAGAAGTTCTTCAGGAAAAACCTACATAACGATGTTTACTCAAGTTAGTAAGCTGCAACCAATGCTGCTTTCACATAAGGATATATTGGGGAATTAGCCAAGAAGGCACTTAAATTCCACAACAAATTAAGAATCCACAAATGTTCAATCACAAATTCCAAACTGAAATATAAATAAAGTTTAACTTACAATTTTATAAGATGAACATTTTCAAGAAACCTGAAGCTCAAAGGAAACCAGCAGAAGGCACAATTGCAGAAGATATACATGTAAAGATACTGGAATTTATCAAGATACCTGTTGTGAACGGGAAGACACTGATGATAATGAGATTACATGAGCAAGAACAATCAATGAACCAAGGGTTGAATGGGCAACAACTCCAGAAGATGGCAGCTTCTCCAGTGTAATGGTTATCATGTCAAATAGTGCGCGTGTATCACCAATCTATCCATGGGAGAGAGAGAGAGAGAGAGAGAGAGAGAGAGAGAGAGAGAGAGATTCATTAAAACATACTTCTGGTTTCTAGGAGGATGGGGAAGTTGTGGTTCAAATTGCAGCTTCCAGCTCGGACAACACAGAAGACAGAGTACAAATCTCAAAGTACCTAAATGTTTCAAACCTACCCCTTTAGCAATTTCAAGCAAGCAAACTTCAATGGAGTTCTGGAGTTGGATATTCATGTTTGACTCTTGCTCTCCTGCAGACTCAACAGTGGCTTGAAGACTTTTTCTCAAATGCCTGCATAGATCACTGATGATACTAATTTCAGCCAATACTGCTCCAGGTCTAATATGGCGAGCTAAAACTGCAGCAATTTGTATGACACTGGATTTTATTTGTGGATCATGTGCAATATTCTTGTGGTCCAGATGACGTATAACAGCAGCTAAAACCAATTGTTGACGTCCTGAAATGGAATAAAAATTAGAATGGTCTCACATTCAATTGCACACCGCTTACTGTTTGTACTTAAAACCATTACATAAGCAGAACAAACTAGAACAGGGACCAAGATACCTGAAGTTTCCAAAAAATAGGACATATCAGACAAAACAATCATGGCTAGCCCTTGTCGAGGAATCCAATGACGTCCAGCATCAAAGTACACAAATGTTGGATCTAAGACTCGGCGCATTGTTGTACTCTCCTTTGCTAACTCAACCATCCTCTGAATACAAATTTGGGCCCATACCTTGGGTGTCTCAATCTCTTCTCTGTAAGGATAATAAAAAATGCATTAAAAATAGGAAAGCTAAAGATGAAAAGGTTGGGGCCATTAGACAATGGAACATGTTTAGGCATGGGACTACAATTACCTTGTCAAGAGAGATGGATCTTTCTTGTCTGGTCGTCTAATGATCACAGATCCAGAGCCATCACCATCTATAACTGGAACTCTGCCCTCACATCTAACCACTTCATCCACCCAATTATGATGTGGCTCTCCTCTTTCTTCATCATCTCCGACATGAATTTCGGGCTCATAGTTATCTAAGGTAGCACGCACAACCTAAAATTTATATGTTAACTCAAAGCTTCATATTACGAAAAAAAAGCAAGCAAATTTTGGGAAGTGGGAGAGATGGAAACCAAATAAGGAATTCAGTACTCCAAATGTACTACAAAACCATCATTTATGAGTAGTGTAAATTGTGACCATCAATGGTGACTTATTTCTGGCATTCTAAATACACTAATTACACATCAGACACACATATGCTTGCATCCAAGAAGCACAGAACAAGAAGACAATTAACTGGTTTCTATAGGAACATCTAATTTTATGATTATTCCTTCTAATTTTATGCAGTCAAACTATGAGGTAATGACATTATTAAAACTTCTAACATTATTCTGGATGTCATTTTATATATATTTATCCTACCATCCAGAGCATTTGAAAAATAATAGAAATTAATAGAAAGTTGTTGGATTAAAGAGATCTACTTGCACCTTAAAATTTTCAAAATATAGCCCCTCAAAAGTAAAGCTACTTGATGAAAATTTACCAAGGGAACTAACCTCATCGAGAGAAGCAAAAACATATGAGAATTCCGCCATAAACCATACCTAGAAAGCGAGACACAATTGCAACTCAAAAAATCCAAATCCACAAAAAAGATGAAATTCAATTAAAATTACTCAAAACATGTCAATAACCTATCCAAATAGCAAAGTACCATGGCTGCAAGGCACTGTAGGCTGGATGCCCTCAAACAGCTTCTGTGACATTTGTCTCCATCCTCATGCGCCAGTTTACATATTCTCTGAACAAATTTCTCAATATTATGCGTGTATGTTCCATCTGCCTGTTTACAGATCAAATTAATCTTGGATGAATAAATGGTAATACTCATCAAACAGACTATAGTAATCTTCAATTTATTAATGGTAGTACTCATAAAACAGCCTCTTCAACTTAGAAAAACAGACCCCAGGCTTTAGGCACACGTGCTTGAAAGCTTGTAAAGAACTTTTTTTTCCATATATAATATGAAGCATTTGTCAATTTGAAGATATAAGATGTATGAAAGCTGAAATCATGAATGTGTCAAGATCAGAAACAGATGACTTTCAGCAATATTCTACCTGAATATAAATGAATCAGAACTGTCAAAATCAAACATAATATGGTTTTTACTCTGCTCATAGTCTATGGAATAACATAAGAACAAATAGTTCAGGCATCTTCTACCTGACTATAAATGAACCTTGTTAAGGTTTGGCAACCTAGTATTACGGAAGCTTCTTGCTTAGATTTGTCCAACAGTTCACTGACCACATTTAACAAATTGATTGCAAAGTATGCCCTGCAAAATCCAAGAATATGGGATTAAACATTAGCAAAAACAAAAATATGAATTTCTGTTGCTTCATCTAAGACTTGAAATTCATAAGCACAAAGATTGACAAAGATCAACCAGCCACTAGGTTGAGGATGTGCAAGATAGCACATCTCAGTAATCACTTACAGAAACTTGTAAAGTGCACTTACATCTGCTCCTTGCACATACAAAGCAACTTTTTGTAGGCCTCTGCAACAATATTGATGAATTTGATATGCTCATTTCGCAGTTCCTTGTAGCACCTCTCCTCAAGATATTTTGCAATCTATTGAAAAGTAACAGGGCCAGTAAGAACTTAGGGCAGTGCCAAGCACCTACAATCTTAACCCATTAACTTTATCAAGGATAGGCATCAAGATCAGTGCCTTTGGGATGCGGAAAGGATTTTTGGCAGCATATTCACATAACTTCACAAGTTTTCTTTCATTTGGAGGACCATCCTGCAAAATATTGTGGAATCTTGATTGCTGCCTAACCGTGTAAAGTAACAAGGAATCTAAAAGAGATTGATTGCACAGAATCACAGTCATCTATTAAGAAACATGCCAGATAAGCTGCTTCTTAGTAACACTCATCACCAGCACTAGTTACACAAATATAGTATATCTGCGTGTCAAAGACACATTCATGTAAAAAGTAGAATAATTTCCTTCAATGCTTCATAACAACTGACAAGTTATAGGAATTAAGAGTTTTCCCATTGAAAAGATCATCAGAGCAAGACAGAACAAAATGTGACCCAATATCCCTTCTCAAACATCCTCCAGCATTTATCAATTTTCCCATTTTCGTTTCCAACGTCCAAGAAAATGATTCGCAACTTTGCACTACTTAACTAGATATTTGTATTATTTGTTAGAAAGGCAAAGCCGTAAGAAGCATTAAGTTATAGTGATACAAATCCCATGCAGCAATGATCCAGATGACAGAATGAAACTCATCAGTGTCGCCAAACATTTATACTCACTAGAGACTTGGGAAAGATCTCTGCAAGAAGCTTCTTATATCGCTTGACGGGTTGTCGAGATCTGGACCTCAACGCGGGGCAGCATACACACATGCTCTCACAGGCAGGAAATAAGTTCCTGGAAATAAAACCCATTTCCTGCGCATCGCAAAAACAAGGAATAAAAAGGTGAGAAACAGAGATAAAATCTTCTACAAGAAATCTGATATCATGAGCAAAGAACGAGTATTACAAATTTACAATAAACTCAAAACCAAGAGGCCAGAAAGATAAAGAGAAAAAACTTGAACCCAGAGTGAAATCACAGAAAGAAGGGGGGAAAACCCAAAAGAAGATTGCTGCCAGGAACATAAAAAACAACACGAATCAAATACCATGCTTTAGTTTTTTTCCCTTTTTAAAAAATTTTCACAGCCAACAAACAGCTGTATAAGACACACTCTTGGGAAGGCCCAGTAAAAGCTAACATATAATATTTACAAAAACGCAATGTAAAGAGAAAAGAAACGAGAAACCCGCAATAAGAAACTTAAAAAGTGCATTACAAGAATGCAACAAAAAGCCAAGATGGGGCACAGAAAAACCAGAAGAGGAAAATTCAACAAGGCGCAAGAAAGGATCAAAATGGAAACATGTGGCTACATAGCGGTAACAATCTAATCACAAGCCGAAGCAATGCTACCGGCACTAAAAATCAAATCTTTACACAAAAAACAACAAAAACCCGGCCACGAAAGGAAATCACGAATTTAAAACCACCCCACAACCTAAAAGCGAAGAAGAAGGTAGCGCATTGAGAGGCAGATCTACGAGAGGTAAAAAAAACTACCAATGGGAAAACCGAAAGGAACCGAGTGAAAGAAAGAAAAAAGAAGCAGCAAGGCCTAAGCCAAGAACGATTCGAGTGAGAGAGAGATGGGGAGGACAGTATCAAGACATAGGAGAGAGAGAGAGAGAGCTGTCTCTTATACACATCTAGATGTGTATAAGAGACAGCTCTCTCTCTCTCTCTCCTATGTCTTGATACTCTCCTCCCCATCTCTCTCTCACTCGAATCGTTCTTGGCTTAGGCCCTGTCTCTTATACACATCTAGATGTGTATAAGAGACAGGGCCTAAGCCAAGAACGATTCGAGTGAGAGAGAGATGGGGAGGACAGTATCAAGACATAGGAGAGAGAGAGAGAGAGAGGGAAGAGAGAGATCACGTGATCGTGTCAGGTTTTAGTTGCTTCGTGGTCTGTTGTGTCAGAAGTTGAAAGACAAATTTGTCAACTAGGCAATATATATAATACCCACTTCCTTTTTTTATTTTTCAGTGTTTTTACTTTTTCATCTTCTGGTTTGAAATTGAAGTTGAAATGAATGGAGATTTGAATTGAATCCCCACTGAACACAAGACAAAAAGTGGTGGTGCCCTTTTCCATATTTTATATTATATATCTGATTAAATGATATTCAATGTTTTTTTTTTTTCCTTCTGGACTTAAAAATACTCATTATTATTATTTTCTGAAAATATTTTATTTTGTATTTCCGTGCTTGAATGAGTTTACAAAGGAAGATTCTCAACTTCTTAATTCCATTGCACTTATGGTCGAAAAAGTGAGCAAAATACAACTTAAAAGCATTCAAAATAACAACGGTAACTGCTAGACGTGAAAAAAAAATTGCATTATCGTTCACATCTTTGGTTATTTATGATGCATCAGTTGGTTCATTACTTTGTTTATGAAAGCGGAGCAGATCGGGATGGTAGACTTATTAGCTCTGCTCCACAATTTATTTCTGTAGGCAGCTTGAGGATTTTGAAGGATGATGAATTGATGATGGTGAGATTTTATCCCAAAAAAAAAAAAAAACCGTCAGATATATATATATATATAATTATTATATGAACGTAAATTCGAGAAAATAAATAAAAATATTTTTTTTATTTTTTTAAATAATTAATAATAAATAAATAAATTATTTATATGATTAATTGAATTTTCTTAGGTTTAATTAGTAAATTTATTTTATCCTAAATGATTTGTTTTTTTTAAGGTTTAAAAAAAAAAAAAAAAAAAAAGACATGTAATGCGATGAATCAAAATGCCATTGTCTTTGAAAAAGAACAAAAGTTGGAGGCAAGTCACCACACCAGGGGGGGATCTTGGCTGCGTTGGCCCACCAGGACTGAACCCCCTCCGAACATTAGGCAAAGTTCTTTCCCAAGAACCCTCCCCTCCTTCACGGTCAAGCTATTTTAAATTCTCGTGTGTGGTCAAATGCATTCTCCCAAATCGCTGACATTTTAAGCTTTGAACAATCTATTCTTTTTATGGCACCGTTATAAGCATTTTTAGTTGCTTTACTCTTAAATTTGGAATCTTAAGTTATATAGTCCGTATTACATACTCCACGCTCCAACCCATCTATTATTCCGTTTTTAAGTTATAGTCTTCATCAATCAATCTATGGACCCCAACATCATCATCATCATCGTGTAATTGTCAACATCAACTTGCCCCCTTGAAGCAGTCACATGAATACAACAAAAAATTCGTTGTCAAAAGTATTTTGGTGGAACGGCTTCACACACACACACACACACACACACATATTTTATTTTTTTTTGTTGGTGTGAACATCAAATTATACTATTTCACATGATTGTTAGTTCCTACCCAGTCATCCCATTAAGAAAAGTGATTGATTGGCTTAAGCAGATATTACTATAAGACCGTCACTAAATATTTAACGTGGTACCTTTTAATCATTCAGTCCACGTTATGGTATTTATCATTTAACTTTAATCATATCAAAAAGATTGAAATATACCAGACCCTCAAGTGATTAGTATATGTAGATATTCCTATGTGAGCCGAAGTTTACCTTAATGGTATTGTCGCCAACTTTAGTATCATATATATATATATATATAAAAAAGAGATTAAAACACGGGTAGACCACCAAAAACTCTGCTGCGCGTATGCGTGCATGCGTGAGGACCCCCAAGAGTGGATACCAGATAATGGGCAACGATCAATGTGGACAGGTTCTTGACTGTGACCCATCATCTAAATTGACCAGTCCAGGGGTGTGTTTTTTGAAGCACAGAGCGACAAGCACGACAAGACAAGCAATGAATGGCTTTTCGGGTCCGGATGCACAGAAACTGTCTCCTTCGGTTTCGGAGTCCAAGGCGATGCCAAGTGGCACCAACCAACATTCGTATCTAAGCAGCATACATATATATATGGATAAACAGCATGTTTCAAGAATTCTGAGATCACCATGACCCAAAGCCAAGGAAAACCTAATTTAAACTTTCACAGGACAGAACTGCCTGAAAGTTAACCAAACTATAGTTACAACATAGTATTTAACTTTTATATAGACACCATTTGTCATGACATATTTTAAATTATTAATAATAATAATAAAATCATAATCAAGTCTGTAAGATGTCACTGGTACAGATGTTTGGGGGGGGGGGGAGGAGGGGTTTAAACCTTTTCGTCTCAACAACCCAAATTTAAGTACTGACACTGACGAATCAAGAAAAAGAATAATCAAACGGTTGGCCTAATTTATTACGAATTTACTTATTTCCAACAAATTTGAGTTTATATCGCCGGCCAAGTCATCCGACATAAAACTCTACTCTGTAAGTATTGTTCTTCAAATTTTCTTTTGTGGCTCTTACGTTATTCTTTTTTTTTTTTTTAGGATTTTTTTTCAATTTTTTTTTTTTAGAGTTAAATTTAGAGGGAGGGAGGGAGGGAGGGAGGGAGAAAGGAAAAAATAAAATAAAATTCCAAAATCCCAACATGGGCTTTACCTCCGTGACATTCTCTATTTTCTATCAAAGCCGGCCCATTCGGTTGGGGAAAGAGGGCCCATGAGTCAAATGCGACACTGTTTTACTCTACAATGTCTCCCGCCCCAGCTCATCACCGCTAATCTTAAGCCTCCGTCGGCCGGCTGCGTTGCCAGAGCGGCAACTTTCTTTTGCCCACCCCCCCCGGCCGTCGGCGCAAAGCCCACATCTTTCTGTGGATAGAGAAGGCGAAGCGTTACATAAGTAAATAAATAAACGGAAGAGAGAGGGGAAATGGAGGAGGGAACAATTGGGTTCGTGTCAGAAGTACCCAACCTCACCGGACAGGTCCATCTGTTGCCTTGTGCCATCAAATACGACGGGCCTTCTGCCGTTTCCCATTACTTCAAACCCAAACCAACTGGTACGTAACCAACTCCCCGTTACTCTCTCTCTCTCTCTCTCTCTCTCTCTCTCTTTCTTTCAGTTCCAATCCAATGAATTTGCTGCATAAGATGAATAGAAGACAAATGCAAGTTGTGTTCTTTTCTGTTGTCGTTGTTGTTGTTGTTTATATACATAGAATGGTTAATTGTTGAGTTGGGGGGTTTTGTTGTGTAGGGATAGAGGTGGATGGATTGAGGGTGGAGGAAGCTTATTTCAGAGGAAGGAAGTTGGATGGTGCTACTCTTCCACTCCCTCCTACCTATTCTGGTATGGTTTCTATTTTCTTCACTTCTCTTTCCCTTTTTCTTTTTTGTTTCCACCCCCACCCCACCCCACCCCTTTAGTCTGTAATTACACCATCAGCTGCTCATCAACTTGTTATCTTAATCACTGTCTTACTCTTATCTCAACCTGGGTATGGTTAAAAGAAGAAGCATAAGGAGGAGCAGGAGAAAGAAAGAAGAGGGATTTTTTATGCAAAAATTTCATTCCAAAATTTGGTTAGCCTTGTCTATTTTTAGGACTGGTGGTTCTTCGATCATGTGATCTCTTATTCCTGTAGAAATTTGTGACGTTTCTTGCTTAACTCATTTTTAAGATTGCACCAATTTGATTGAAGCCTACTGCATATGCCTAGTTTTTATCTGAATTTGGCTTGAAGTTGGTTCTGGCCTCAGTGATCTAATCAATGGCATCTCCAGGAGGCTAATTTGGGGCTATTTACTTTACATCATTCAATATTTTAGATATATTGATTTTGTGTGGTTTTACTGTTTTACTTTACTTCATGATACTCTAGCAAGTTGTAAGTATTGCACCATTGTTTATCTTTTTCTCACTCTGGATCTTCAGGCTTTGTCCTTGGAAAGAAGAGCATTCAAAAGAGAAAATTGCCTGGAACATCTGAATGGGACTCTAACTGTTGGCAGACGAATGCAACATTTCAGAGTATAACATACTGGAATCATGATTGCTTACCATCAGAACATGATGCTTTTTTACGCTCATTGCATTGGTTATCTGTTGCAGAAGATGTAAGTAACCTTTCAATGTCTTCTTTTATATTGATGACAAGAGAAGGTTAGTACATACATCATATTATACAGTAATCTGAGACTGAGAGTATATGCACTAGCCATTTGCTAATTGACACTCTCTAACATCATCTAGTTGCAAATTCTGGAACATTTTGAAACAGCTTTCGAAGAGTTCTGTGGTTTACTCTGAGAAATGATGCTTGTATTTTGTTATTCTTGCTTAGATCTTTTTTGCAACTTTTAATGTGACCTGATTTAAATTTCAGCACCGCATCATGACTCTTCCTATCTTTGTGCAAAAGTGATGCTTAGCATCTTGTTATGCTAACTTCCTTTGATTTTCATTGGAATTTACTAGTCCCTTTCAGATTTAGACATTTTCAGGTTTTTGATTGCTAGAGAATTTGCTGAAAAAGGACTATTAACAAGAATAAGAAGTGTTTAATTTGCTTCATTAAAAAAGGGTTTTTCTTCATCAATAATTATGAATTCCTCATCAAGCTCTTGTAAGGATCTCACGCTATCTTTCATGTTATTTTGTATGCAATATCTGCAAAATGGTTAGCTGTGTGTTATTCAGATTATGCAAGTCAGTCGAGGATGGAGAATCTGTGAAGAAGACTTTTCAGTGTTTAAAGATAAAAGATTTTAAATGATGTCATTGATCTCTTTTTTTTGGTTGTAACTTCTCTGTTTTAGTTTTTCTTTGTTTTATTGGAGAAAGTTGGCTTTAGTTTTATGGGTCCCCACAAGAACACTGAATACCAAGCTTCGCTGGACAGCTTCCCACACCCCACCTCCCCTCCCCCCGGCCCCCCACCCGCAGCATGGTGTTGCATTTGCATCCTTTCGTCGAGAACCCCGTACATTGCATTGCTTGGGCATTTTTGAGGTTACTTTTACCCATCTTACGCTATGATTTTTTATATGCCTGCAGCTGCACAAGCCAGTCACAGCTGAAGATTTGGCTTCTGCATCAATTCTGGTAGGCGAAATGATGAAGTGAGCATGAAAAATGGGGGTCCACCTTATCAATTTGGTTGCTAGTTCAGTGTACTTTAAATGCCCCAAGTAGCTTTCTTTTATACTTTGTACCCTTCTGCAAAAGCACGTTATAACCTGGACTGCCGTGTGCCAATTGTGGGTATCCCCTTGAAATGTCTAGTTAGCATTTTATCGATTGCTGCTTTCCTTTGCTTAGTATCAGGAGCAGTTCAAGAAGTACCAAGGAATCGCCTTTGTGAACTTGTGTCCAAATGAAGTACCACGTTCCTATCGTGGTTATCTGACCCAATTGCCATTGCCATTTACCCAGCCAAAAAAGCAGAATCATATGATCATCGGTTGAATTGCATATTTAGTTAAAAAAAAAATAAAATACATAAATAATAATAGACCTAATTTAAATTGGACATGAACGTTGATGGTATTGGTATCTAAATTATTGAACAAATAATATGAGAGAAATTTTAAGCGAATTCAAGTTACAGAATGAAAATTTGGACCCTCCAAAACCAAAACAATACAAAAAAAAAAAAAAATCAGCTTTCGAGAGTCCAGGCCGAACGAAGTACTAAATAGAAATGGCTTATTAGTTCTGCCGTCACCCGGTCAACCAGAATATGGTCAAAACCCCTCCTGAACCATACATCTCGGGGAGAGAGAGTAGGGAAACAGAATGAGGAGTCGAGAAAGATGAGTTTCCGCCTGAGTTTCATCAGCCTGAAGTCTCGACACCGTCGATGGCTGTCAACGGCGACGGAGCCACTCTCGAGATCACAGAGAGCGTCGCTCCTGCTCCACAAGCTTGCGGGTTTCGGTGACAAAGACGCCAGCAAAGTGACAGAAACTCTCGACGATTGGGTCAAAGAGGGGAAGCCGTTGAAACGAAGCCAACTCCTTAAGTGCGTTGCTCAGCTCAGGAAATTCAAGAAGTACAGCCACGCCCTCCAGGTTTTACAAAAGAATCGACCACCCCCTCACCCTCCCTGGCTGTTTCTTTCTTTTCTATATACTTGTCGATGGGTGTTTGTTAAATTGTCGGTTTGATTATCATTATATCATTTCAAGATTGAATTTTTATCAACAATCATTAATATTAGTGGTGGCTGGTATAGAAGACTGAAAGAAACAAAACCCATTTGTATTTTGTTGCTTGAAAGAAATCGGAAATTTGGTTTGGTTATGACTAGAAAGAAAGGATTTTTATGCTGTCCACTCTAATTGTTGGCATTCGTGTTGTTGTTAGTAGTTTGATTCGTTGTAATTTTGCTTGCCATCTCTCATTTGTTTTCCTGCCTTTGATCCTGCAGGTACACAAATGGCTCGAGAAAAGCCAGAATGAGATGAGCAGTGGTGATTTTGCTGTGCGGTTAGACCTTCTGTGTAAGAATGAGGGAATAGCCGCAGCAGAAAAGTATTTTAACAGCCTCATGGAATTTGAAAAATCCGACAAGACCTATGGAGCACTTCTTTGTTGCTACTGCAAGGAAGGTATGGTAGATAAGGCTACTGAGCTGTTTGAGACTATGAAGGCACAAAACGTTTCTTCCTCTACTATAAATTACAATATCCTTATGTCTCTGTACTTGAAGATTGATCTGCCAGAAAAAGTAATTTTACTGGCAGGAGAAATGGGGATGAAGCATATCAGGCCAAATTCTTACACCTTTAATTATTTGGTGAATAGCTATGTTGCACTTGCAAATTTTGAAGCAGCAGAGGTATTTCTAGGGAAGTTAATAGTGAATGGGATTAAATTAGACTGGTCAATACTCAGAAATCTGGCCAGTATTTATGTTGATGCAGGACTTACCCACAAGGCCCATTGTGTTTTGCGAGAGCTAGAGATAGTGGAAGATGCCCGTGATTGTGAGGTTTTCCACTTCCTCATCATCCTGTATGGGCGTTTGCATGATTTTCCGAGTGTTATGAGAGTCTGGGAATCATTGAAGTTGAGGAGGCAGAAGCTTAGCAATGTTAGCTATCTTACAATGCTTTCAACTCTTTCCAAGTTGAATGCTGTGGACATGCTGGAGAAGTGTTTCATAGAGTGGGAATTATGTTGCTCGCAGCCTGATATTAGGGTGGCAAATGTTGTATTAGAAATATACCTTAAGGAAAACATGATTGAAAAAGCAATGTTGCTCTCTGAAAGAATGCTAGGAAGTGGGGTTGAACCCAATCTGAGGACACTTGATTTGTTCATTAACTTGTACTTGAAAATGCATCAAATAGATTTAGCTTTGGAGTACTTGGAAACTGGTGCTTCTAAATTGAATCCAAAAAAGGATAGATGGTTTCCAAGGGAAGAAACCCTGAGTAAGCTCTTAAAATACTTGAAGGAGAAAAAGGATGTAGTACGTGCTGAGAAGCTCTGCCAAATCATGAGAGAACTCAACCGTGTTGATTGCAATGTATATAATTCTTTGCTATTAACGTATATAGCAGCTGGCAAAGTGGATGACCGTTTGTGCCAGAAACTGGAAGAAAATAGAACTGAAATAAGTCCTGAGAGCACGGAGTTGCTCACTGCAGTCTGTAATCAGGCGGGGATGACAAGACTGGATCGGTTTCTTTCAGAGTTTGTTTCTCGTGAATCAGAACTTTTACGTGGAGCAAGATTGAATGCGCCTTAGCATGGATTTCCAAGACTGTTTACTTCATGACAATTTCAGGATCCACTGGGAAATTGGTCAATATTAAGTTACATTCGATAGACTCGGAGGGATCCACATAATGTATAATTTTTCAGTATTTGAGCTTTACTCTCGCGAAACCAGAGAAACAAGAATGTTGATGACCCGACCCAGTGATGAAGATTCCACAATTCCCACCAGAGGATTCACAAGGAGAACGATAAAAGAGCCTAGTACAAACTAGCTCAAATCATTTCTCCCATCCTGCCATGCAACAAAATTTTGTTTCAATCTCCCCACAGGTTGCACGGGAATAGTGATTTTCTGTCGTCGCAATTCTCGTAAAAGCTGATAGATCATCCGGAACTCAAAGGAAGATAAAAAGACATCAACAGCAAAGTCTTTTATTTCCCACCTGCTAGGCATCGCATGGGCTACAGGAATCCTATGTTTAGTGGGTAAGTCGTGGACTCATGAATGAATGAATGAATGAATATACACTCATGGCTTCAAAATTCAGAGCCCCCTTCACACGCATTTCAAAAACGCATTGTATGTCAATGACTTTGTCAAGAGAGCCAACCCCACGATATTATGAATTATTGTAGTGCACATTAAACTATTACGTATTCAATACGAAATGATTTTAATCAGCAAAGTTGCCCATCCACAATCTATAAACGAGAGCCTTTCCAAAGCAAAGACTCGAGTTTGCTTGCAACTAGGCTTCCTATTGGGTCGGTATTCTGAGAGCAATCCAAAGACGGCCCAACTGGCTCTGTGGGGAAAGATATCCATGGTGATGGTGTCTAAAGTTTGGACCCAAGTCCAAAAACATTTTTATTTGGTGGGAGGGGGGGTACATGCAATCACAGCCGTCAATTGACTCATTCGTTGTAATTGAAATAGTGTCAAATCTGAATCTAAGAAGTGGCGTATTATGTATAATTCATAAAAAATATATTTAAATTATTTACTGAATATAAAATAAAATAAATTTATTTTATATTATCTCAAATTTATTATTATTATTATTATTATTATTATTATTATTGATGAAAAGGGGTGGTTGTACACCGCCTCATCTATGTGCCACCCAAACTGTTTGATTTGATGATTAGGACGCACGTGCTTTCAAACAAAATAAAATAAAATAAAAAACACATTTGTCAATATGGATTTGATGTCCTCCTGACGCCGTTTGCGTTGTCCTTCCACCTCCACCTCCACCTCCACCTCCACCTCCACGTTTCTCTCTCCTCGGCCGTATCGCGCGAAAACCGCGGGAGATTTTTGGTTTGTAACAAGGGACCCACATCACATGTTCGCCAACAACATCGGTGATCAGTCCCTCCACGTCAGCCTCAAACACCCCAACTCTTAGTATTTTGATGGGACCCATTGGACTGGTAAATCTGGGTGGCATGTATCACCCAATTCGATGGTTATGGACTAGGTGCCGCTTGGTACGAACTACCAAAAAAAAAAAAAAAAAAAAAAGTTAATTAAATGTTAAAAATGACATCAACTCATTGACATATTCAATCTGTATTGCTGTGATTCGAAGTAGGTGTCTACCAGCCGTCCTTGTAGCTTGTAGCTTGTTGGTTTGGCCTGCGGCCAATGCCCTCAGGTCAAGGAATGAATCGGGGACTGGTGAGAGTGACAAAATGGATATAGCACAAAATTGAACTCAAAAAATGTAGTTGTCTTGGAATATTTTGTTTGTTTTTTTTTTTCTTTCTTCTTTTTATTGACTTTAAATATTGAATCTGGTTAAGTGGTAAATCTATAAAATTAAAAAAATATTGATAAATAATTCTAATCTTAATCACATATTAAACTATTAACATACTTTAAAAAAATATATTTTTTAATTAAAAAAAAATGATATATTCAATGTCGTTTAATTTAGATTTACGTAAATTTCATCAAAAGAATTTAATCTTACATTTTAAAAAAAAGTTGATAATAATTTTAAAGTTCATGAGTTTGATATCCGATTAAATAAATGCACCCAATTTGTGTGTGTGTGTGTGTGTGTGTGTGTGTGTGTGTGATTTTGCCTACGTTGTAACCCCAAAAAGGATAGAGCTTCTTTACAAAGCTCTCAATGTGGTTAGCTTGCATCTCAGCTGATAGTGAGTACAAAAGACCAAAATTCAACCCAAGCTGCAGCTGCCTAATTCCTGAAAGCCTCAACTTACCGAAACATCTTTGGAACAAATGGGCAATGAAGATTTCATTAGATTTTACAAGGGCAAAGAAAATGATCCTACTTTAAAACTTAGGTTTACCCAACATGGCCATTGCTAGATCTTCCTAATGATAGGACTAGGCCTTGAAGGTCGCTTCTCAGCTTTGAATCTTTGGCTAGTATTGGAGCAGTTTTAGCTCCAGGATATGGTCCATTCGGTTGAGTTGGCAGACTCTGACTGGATTCTACCGTGCGAACTGTTGTTGCCTGCTGAGAAGGCTTTGAGGATTCCAAGTGAATTGAGTTGGGAAATGGTTGAGCAGCAGCCAATTGGGTTCCTGGAGGTGAAGGATTTTTAGCCATGAGGGCTCTCCTTGATGTGAACCCGGTTGCCTAATAAATAAAATCAGGTGAGTTTGTGATGCTTGAAAATACTTCAAGGTGAAGGACGTACTGTAATTGTATAATAAAAAGAGAAGTTTACAGGCGCAAACAGGACCCCTCTATAAATCTTCCCATTAACTGTTGCAGTCATTAGAAGACCTGAATCAAAGGCCCCGTCAACTTTGCCTCGGACCTCAGCACCAATCTACGGTTGGAATGACAACGGTGAATGTAATGGACAAGCAACTTAGAACAACGGGACACAAATATGGCAATTGAAGCGTCTCCCCAGGCTACATAGGTTAAGAACATAATGTAAAATTATATACCGGGTTTCCAGTAGACACTGCTTCTGTGGGTTTACAGTCCACTGCTGGGAATGGCGTTCGTTGAATGAAATGAGAAAATTGGTCCCCATTCTGATACTCTTTCGCCAATTGGAGACCACATGGAGCTGTCTGGACCATATATGCAGGTCCTTTGTGCTTGCTTGCAACTTCATTGACCTGAAAATTTTGTGGCATTTGATTTATCTGCTTAAACAGATTAACTCCACCAAAAACTGCAACAGAACCAGTTTTGTCCCTAACTGGGGTCTGTTCTAGATCAGACTGTGATGGAGATGAATGTTGAGAGAGTGAAGGTGAATGTTCTTCTTGTTCTGATTGAACCTCCCACACCTTTGAATTTATAGTCCTTTTCCTCTTTGGATGTAGAGCATCTGAAGGAAATATCCCTGTTAATTACGTTTGGAATTCACATGGACAAAACATAAAGATGTCTATGTTCAAACAACCTGAACTGAACCAAAAAGGTTGCTTTGTTTGTAATTCCAGGTTATGAACAGGGTTTCTGACTGTTTCATCACTGCCCAAACACATTGTTTTCTGCTCAACAGCCAAAACCAATAAGCTTCATCTCAATTCAGGGGCTTATATATATATATATATATATATATCTGTGTGTGTCAAATTGAAGAAAATTGAGCTTTGAGCTTTGCTATTAATTCATTACCAAGTTATTTTCTGTTCCTCGTGGGAACCTTCCCTTTCCTACAATTGAATGATTTCTGAAGTTTTTGGACAGGGAAATGCTATTACTATTGTGACGCTCTGATCCTAGCTGAAAAACCAACAACTCATTGAGAGGATGCTCATCCTCGCTGCACCTGCATGTACATATGGACAGAAAACATAAAGCATTGATAATCCTGCTCATTATCTGAAGCTATATGACAAAAGAAGTTACCCTCCATAGACAATAATCTCTGATTCTGTAACAACAGCACTGTGAGAAAACCGCCCTTGAGGTTGCTGACCACACATATCAAGTTGAGTCCATGAACAACAACGTGGGTCAAGGATCCAAATGTCACTGAAGTAATGTTTGTCCCCAACCCCTCCAATAACATAAACCTGCAGTCCATGAACTCTTATTTTTCAATAATAATTCCTTCTGCATTGCAAGAGAATCTAGTCCAACAGTCCACTATTACTTGCCTTCATCCCAATAACGACAGAAGCATGACCTGCTCTAACACCTGGTGAAGATCCTCGAACATGAAGCTGTGAGAAAATACAGAACAACAGTGAGACCATACTCTATTATACAGTTACATGGATTGTTGCTTGTGAGATCTAATTGTCAAAGTGAGGCAAGGAGATCTTGATACCTTTGTCCAGGTAAGTGTGACTATATCAAGCACATCAACATCACCATAATACCTATGGCCACAATCACCACCATACACAAAAAGCTTGTTACCTAATGCAACAGCGCTGTGACTATCTCTGGGAACAGGAACATCACCCTTTAGCTCAGGAGAACACCATCTCATGGTTTTGAGGTCTAAAACATGCAGATCATTCAAATAATTTGCATCTCCTTCTCCACTGCCCCCAAATATTACCATCTTGTCGTCTCCAATAAACGTAGCAGAGTGACTTTCGCGAGGGGAAGGAGGAGTCCCCTTGCATTCAGGACTTATCCACTCTTTGGTCTCAAGATCCAGTATATGAATGTAATTTACCTTCTTAAAGCCATTTGTGCCCCCAAAAACTATCATCTGGCGCCCAACCAGAACAGCACTATGGCTGTCTCTTGGGCCAGGTCCTTTACCTGTAGTTGCCAGAGCGCTCCAAGCCATTTTATCGAGATGAAGCACAAGCACATCACTGAAATGCAGACCCCCACAGCATCCCTAACAAGATAACAATGAAAATCATCAAAATGTAGTTAAGGGAATGAGAAGAGAGACACAAATTTGCTCTCAAAAAAGTATTCTAAGCTGCTCTCTTTCTCGTAATTGCCTCTCTTTCGGTTCGATTCGACATTAAATTGAATAGAAGTAATACTTTCCCATGTATAGGAGGAAAGAGGAAAACGAAGCAATTTAAGCATAATATCAAGTTACGAGAGTAACAGGCAAATAAAAATAGATGAACAATATCAGGAGCAAAAGAGGTTAGAACTTTGTTTCGATAGAACATAAAAGTTTAACCAAATCCACAAAACCTCCACTATCATGAAGCCAGCTTTGAAGGCCTTGCTTTATTGAAAACTGGGTTGAATGAAAAAAATCAAAGGTAAATCACCTCTAAAAAAAAAAACAGAGAGAGAAATTATTTTCATCTCAGCCATGACCCATTGAGGAGGCATAATCTTGATAAAGATACTAAATGAGAGACAAACAGCGTGAAAGATGGAAGGAATAGGAGCGGGTGGGGAAGAGAAGCATCTCTAAATCAAGAAAGCAGGACGATAATCATCCCTCTATCAAAAGAAGTGTCTGACCAAATTGAGAAACTGCAGCCAAAACCGACTTCAGTGTAACGTACCAGCAAAGAACAGACACAGCCAAAAATATTGAAGAGAACTGCAGCTGATGGAAAAATATGTTTCCTTTGCCAAATATAAATATGCCACACAGAAAATTTTCTTCCATGCTCCAAAAATAAATGTGTAACCTTCACAAACAGCTTTCATTGAATTTCTGTAGATTTGATCGAGTATATATAAAACTGAAAGAGCAGAGAAAAAGACAGTACTTTGACTTCCTTCCTTTTTCACAGGGAAAATTATACGTACCCCAAAGACATAAACAGCACCATGAGAGTAGCAAGCAGAATGACCCCATCTCTCTGGAGGATTAAATCCCATAAGCTTAGGATGGAACCACATTGCCTTCTCCATTCGATTCCCATTTCCCAGAGAGCCCATTAATTGTCTCTTTCTCTCTGAGCCCAAACTACCGGTGCATGACAATGATAAAGAAAGTGAAGGGCAGGAAGTAGAGGGGCGGTCAAAAAAGGACAGGAACAAGCCAAATGACATATCAACTATCAGTGTCAACGGACATGAAAAGATGGGCGCTTTCAAGTCTCAATCACTGTGGCAATTAACATCAACAGAAGGTGGTGGTGAAAACTCTTAAATTTCTTTGAACAAAGATCTTTATAGTTAAAAAAGAGGAGGAAACATTCGTCATACCAAAGAGGGGGCAAAGAAAATTATTTAACCTGACAAAACATTTATTATTGTAGGTCAATTACATGGCTGGATATAGTCCCGGAGAACACGAATCAAGTGGTGTATCGACATGGAAACATGCTCGTTTAGGATAGAGAGAGCTTACAGAGTGCATATGTTTATTTGTTTGATGGCTTTTAACACTCGTCTAACTGAAAATAATGCAAGTTTGGGCCATTTGGGATGTTGGGTAATGATAGGGAGAAGGGGTTTGAATTATTTTTTAAAGATTTTTGACACTCCACAAGAGAGATCTTTTTCTTTTTTCTTCTTCTTCTTCTTCTCTGTTTTTTTTTTTTTTTTAACTTAACTAGATGATAGCTTAACTTTCTTTCTTTTATTTCTTTTGTGCTAATAATATTGAAATTGATGGCGAGGGAGTTCTCTCTCCAACTCTTCCTCTCTTTCTCTCCCACCCTAATTTTCAAAGTGGTTATTAATGTGGATCTAGAAATGTGTTCCCTCAAGGATTTTTAGGAAAAGTGTGGGGCTTCCTTGCTGTAAGCAAATCCTTTTTCCTATTCTCTTTTTTTTTTATTATTATTATTATTATTATTTTGGTTTTGGGCGATGGAATGTATTGTTTCCCTCAAAAGGCTGGAGGCTTTCAAAAGATGGAACAGAGATCATTCGCGCAATTTACCCTCTCAACTTTTTCTCGTTGAAACAAATAAAACACAGCCAATAAACATATCTTGTCGTTGATTTTGAAAATTGATTGCAATTGACCCCTAAGTTCTAACTCAGAGTAAGATGAAATGATTTTGCCACCTCGCCGCCACCCCCACAATCGGATTACTTTATATAAACCATTGCCCGAAAATTTCAAAAAAACAAAAACCAAAAACAGAGAGCGTATTCAAGTTGCCCTTTAAAATGAGACGACCAGTCGGGCAGGTTATGCACATGGAGGCCATTCAGGACTTCACCATATAAGGTGAATGGTGATACATTTTTTGTTTTGTCTTTCGTCTTTCGTGTATTTCTTTCTGTTCCCAAAGGTTTAAAATGTTCCAAAACCCCTATAAGAGCGGGCAATTAAATGCTAAATTATTTATAATTTCTCACCGACTGACTGCTAAAATCGTGGTTACTTGCACACCAACACCCACTTTAATGTTCCATGGAGAAAATTACGTGAAAGTTAAAATTATCCTTGTGGCGATTGACTGGTCCACGGAGAAATCACGTCAAAATATGTGTAACCTTTTCTTATAATAAATCCATCAGTACGCGGTTAGTCTCGCTTCACGTGACCTCATATTTGTAAGGTGCCATCAAATTCTTTTCTTTCCGCGTTTCTTTCTTCTTTTTGGTGGTCTTCTTGAAAAGGGGAGTACGTAAAAGAAAGTGGGAAACTTTGCAAGTGAAAAGAAATCTTCGAAAGACATCCATCTTATCGAGAAATGCCAAAACAACTTTCGATGTCTTTCACTGTTGTTGCGGAACAAAGCTCTTCGTAAAATAGCCAAACTTAGTGGCAAGAAGTGGGCTAAATGTGAGATAGACAACGAATTAGATGTGTTTTAGATGCAATATTACACATTACACAAAGATATTTAGATCAAATTAGATGATGGTTTTGGACAATCTACAGTTTCATGTAAAATATTTTACCAAAAAGATTCCTGAAAGTAACGGGTGGTAATTTCATTGACAACCAAAGTTTGTCGAATTCATTAATTCTGATGATAAATATTTTAATGTTTTGGCATTTGTTTCTTCTTCTTGGAATGCAAGGCCCCCGGCGTGTGCAGTTGACTGTTGCTGGAACCGACACCCAATACGCAACGGCGCACAACTTCAATAAGATTCCCAACCATCAATGGCAGCCTGTCCTTGACTCCCATATCATCTGCGCGATCAAATAGGCGGCTCCATAATGTTCCATTCCATCACTCTGTAGGCCACCATCCTATCCAACCGAGAGTATTCTGCCTCCGAGAAATTTCCGGGGGTTAGGTGATCGCATGATGACATGACAACATTGAACGTTGATGAGATGCGGAAATATCACACCCCCGGCTCTCTTGTGCGGTAGACTTAGAGCCCATAAAGAGCGTCATGTTCAATGCAAAATCATGACTATAAATATTACAAATGTGCAACTGACGACTTGAGAGAAGATTACTTCAGCCTTTCCTTAACTAATGTAGAAGTGGACAATGTGCTGACTATAAATATTGGTCCACTTTTACAGCTGGGGTTGGGCTTTGGGTTTACAACTTATGAATGAAACCGAAAGTGTCAGCCAATCTGATATGGAAATTCTCAATACATAGTGTATATACATTGACAATAGTCAACTTTATGTCATGGACTGAAGCCACCAATCACATGTTTACCAGGAAAGTTTCAACTTCGAAACACTCTCGTGAATCCGCATTATATTTGGTACATGCAGCTTACAATATGATCACCAAATCCCAAGAAGAGAAAGAAGAAAAGAAGTGGGGGCACTGTTGTGAAAGAGATCCACTCAGATTGGATGTACGGCGAGAGCTAGCCCCAACAAAACGAAAGCCCCTTTTTAGTTTTTTCCCCAACATTCTTCGGTCTTATTCTTACAACATGCTTTCTTGGAAGTTCATGAGCCCATTTTAGAAGAAGCCCCCCCCCCCTTTTCAAATTGTCCAACAAAATAACGACCTTGGTCCGGTCCAAGAAGATCATTTAACCCCAGCCCCAAACATAGACCCCACAAATTTAAATTTAAATTTATTTATTTATTTTTAAATAAAACTTAAACTAAAGCGCCACGGATTTATTTAATAATTATTATTATTGTTGTTACTACTATTTATTATTATCATAGATCGAGGTTCTGACTCTACTTGCAACCGTGAATGGCCAAGGCCACGAATAAGTAGGCTTACATTTCTTACTTGGTTGCTGTCATTCTGTATGCACTTAATTGGTGTTTTCTTTCAGTATATGGGTATACATTGATCTAGTTGTTGGAGGCAACTCAATATATGGGTGCATTCTGTAACCAGATGGTTCCTTTCCCTCGTCCTTAGCTTCACACTGTTAATGTGGGGAGTTTAAAATAACCAAATTAAGAAAGCTTGAGAGCACTGATTCATGCAGCGTCGGGGACATGCCAGAAGTTTTGCTGCTGGCAAAACGTATAAGAATGCTGCCAACACTGGTTATGCTTTGGCGAACTTTGGGGATTCTGCAGTTACATAGCATAACTTCGGAAGACAAAATATGTTCTAAGTTACGGTTTTGTTGATGCATACTTTGTAATATGGTTATCAAGTCAACGTAGTCAAGAGTTGAATATCCAACAATTTACCTAATTAGATTCAGACGAGTATAGATAACCAGAAATCGTTAGATACGGTAGTTTAAATGCACATTGCAACAGTTTTGACAGTTTGTCATTTCTAGTATGTTTGTTAGTCCCGGGATTGTGCTCCATGTGCGTTGTGGCATCTTTGGCATGCTTCTTGTTGTTCGTATGCTTTGATTGTTAGTCTTCTTGTAAATTAATTAATTATCCATAGCGAATCAAGGATATCGTAATTAAGTTCTAAGAATATGACAAACACGGATAATCCAATCCAAAAATTCCATTCTAGGGAGCAAGGCCACCGAGGCCAGTACAAAAATCGCTTTGCCTTTGACGATTGTGCTAATGGTGGGTTCTAGTTGACAAACCCTTTTCTGTCCAGCTGTTGATGCTTCAATTAAATAAATAAATAAATAAATAAATAAATAATAATAAAAGAAGTTTAATTTAGTAAGGCATCAAAATGAATGAAACCCAATTGGCTGCGCCACATGAAGTGGTTATGAGATGGATAAGGCAAGAATCTGAATGCGTTATCCAAATAGATCACTATTTTCGATTGTACTTAGTTAATTAGAGCAGCTCTTGTACAAACAATTAGGCTTAAAGTAAATCCGATCATCTGAAATGAGATAACTTGAGTGCGTCCAAATGCAGTGGCCCCCATTGTTTTCTGCTCTGTCTTTATGCAATAATCTGGCTAAGGCGTGACAGAAAATCTACATGCACAATTGAAAAACAAAATTCACTTGCTAAAAGAGCTTTGTTTTTTCTTTCACCTTTTTTTTTTTTTTTTTTTTTTTAAAAGAGCTCGAAGTTAACAAAAATAAATAAATAAATAAAACCATAAATTTAACATTATATCTTAACTCAAAATTTTAAAATGTTGAATTTAGAATCTTTCCCGTTTATATTGCTTACTTACTCGTTAGAACGCACGTATACTCGACTAAAATATAAACAAATATATATATATATATATATATATATATATATATATTTTTTTTTTTTTTTTTTTTTTTTTTTAAAAGAGCCCTAAGTAAAAAAAAATAAATAAATAAATAAAACCATAAAGTCAACATTATATCTTAACTCAAAATTTTAAAATGTTGAATTTAGAATCTTTTCCTTTTATATTGCTTACTTACTCGTTAGAACGCACGTATACTCGACTAAAATATAAACATATATATATATATATATATATATATATATATATATATATTTATTTTTCTTTCTTTCTTTTCTGTTCATAGAAAAGAATCTGCAATAGCACGCACAGCTGCTGGCTACAACAGAGGCGACAATAACATATATTATATTATTAGTTCATAACTGAATAGATGCTCTCAGAAAAGGTATTGAATCAAGAACCTGGAACTTATAGGCAATGTGGATCAACCTGTCCACACACCCCCGTAAAGTGGAGACGTGTGCAAGAACTGTCCCAAAAAAAACAAAAAAGAATAAATAAAAAAATAAGGCCAGGACGATGGAAATTGCTATGAAAACAGCCACGTGACCTTCCCTTTCTCCATGTTTTTTCTATTTATGCATCACCCACCACCATCACTGCTGAGAATAAAAACAAATCCCATTTGCCCCCACACGCATAAAACCCAACAAGCCTTAGCCAACGGCTTCGGCTTTGTGAATTGTGGTCTGATAGGCCATTTCCATATCATCATGGGAGGAAATTAACCCCAACACATGGATAAACCCATGGTAGAAAACTAGAAATTACGGTACATAGAACAGTAAAATAATGAGATTTTTAATTCAACTTACCTTAAAATTAGTCAAATTAATTTAACATTACATGTGAAAAAAAAAAACAAAAAATTCAAGTAACATCCAACTAAAATAATAAATAATTGAAAATAATAAATCTATAAACAAGCAAAAAAAAAAAAAAAAAGGTGCAGCAAGTATCAGCAAATAATAACATAAGTTTTCACCATTATAACAGAGTTGAGGGACGCACCATCAATATCTCACTAATTTTTGGGCACGATCCACACGTGTTTTGGTGAAATCAAAGACAGAAGGGGTAAACATTTTCACTTCCTAAACTCGGACGTTGAAAATGATCACGTGTAGGCGTAGGTTTGTGTTGTATACAAGATAAATGTTTTACCTGCCAGGGTTGACGTACAAAAAGCAATATTAAAACTATCCAACACTCAACAGTTACCAGGTAACCCCGTGACCTACCTTAGTAGATTACACTAAAACAAGCTTATCCATTCCGGCAACTAAATTATGCATGGACAGAGTGATATATGAGTGGTTCTAGCCTTTGTCTGTCTTTCTAAGCAAGTTAAGGTGATTGAATAGAAACACAAGAATAATTAAACCTATTGGGGTGGTTTAGGAAGATGTCTAGATGCCTTGAGATGTTGGTTACCCAGAGCATTTAGAAGTCTTTTTCTTCCATTTTCGTTTCTTAATTTATTCCCAGATCCTCATATAATCTTTGTTTACTCGGAATTGGAGAGGCTTCCAAGGCTCTCTATCCACCACATTTACGTGGCTCGCCAATTAGTGATTATCGAGGGGTAACATATTAAACAAGAGAAATGCATGCCCAAGTCATCTCATCCTCTAACGCCCTAGTCTAATCGAACCCCTAATTGAGCTCGCAAAATGAGGTCCCGTGCATAGGTTTGTCAATTAAGTTTCGAATTATATAAACCATCTAGATGAACTTCAGCAATCCTCCTCCTAAAATCCCCATTTACTTATTTCCCTCGAGAAATCAAAATGAGGTTGAAGACAATCGTCACATGTGCAAAGACATGGAACTTAAATTTTCTTCGCCGTGCTAGGTCAATAATTATTACTTAATTGTATCCTTAATGGGGGGAATTTACCGATTCACTAATAAATCTGAAGTTCCAATAGCACAATAATTAGTTAATAGGATACGCTTTAGTTTGATATAATAACGTACATCCAATACTGGATGCCCTCAATTTGGATCACACTTATAACTTCTTATATTGGCATTAAGAAAGTAAAATAATAATTAGAAAAGAAAACTACTTATTCGTATAAGAAAAGAGGCAAATTGGAATTCAAGTTTAACCAAATTTCAACAGTTATAAACAAACTTGAATGAAAGAATATGATAATAGCAATAGATGAATAAAAAAGATTGAGAGACAGGGGCAGGTAAGGGGTGCTGGTGGAGATGTTGCAACCCAATAAACGTGATTAGGGAAAGGCCTCGTGGCTTCCCGTGAATTTGCTATTAAAGTCTTCCCCCCTCTTTTCTCCTCCCTCCCTATCTGTCTCTCCCCCCCCCCCACACACACACACTCTCTCTCTCTCTCTCTATATATATATATATATATCTGTGAGAAGAAAACAAAGGAAACTCTTTGACACGGAGGGGGTGAAGTGAAGGCAATTTGGGGTGGGGGGTTCCGTTTGCTACAATCTTCATTCCCATCAAAGGTATGCCTCCGCTTGCCCCAACTTCTTCATTTCATTGTTTATGTAGCACCACCACTGCATATTGATTTCATCGCCAACGACCAAACCAATTCTTCTTGTATCTACTCCCCTCTTGCATGTTTACAAGACAAGCTACAAAAATTGATAAAATATCCTTTCTTGTTTCACTGCTAATCACTTCTCATTCTTTTTATAAGTTCATGAATCTGTTCATATATACATTAATTCTTACTCTTTTGCATCACCAATCCACCTTTTGATTGGTCGCAAAAATTAGAATATCTCGGGCACATTATACATCGAGTTTTGTTGTATGTTAAAAATATTAGTAGGAAAACTCTTAATAGATACAAAATTGAGACTTTTAGATTCGAGTAGTCACTTAGTTTCTAATGGCAGCGGACAACTTTTTTTTTTTTTTTTAATGAAAAATCAGAGAAAAACTGGGTGTGTTTGTGTATGTATATATATATATATAATTTACTTGTTAATAATTTTTTTGCTATTTTCAAAGGTACAAAAAACAATAAAACGAGAGGACTATATTGAAGGGAAATTACATCATGGAGCCTTTAACTTCTGGTGTCGAATCAAGTTTCGACACGTTTGGAGAATCGAACAGAAAGAAGCAAAGAAAGCTGACCCACGAGGGACCGGATCATAGCCAAAACGATGTCGGAAAGACCGAATTGGGAACTACAACGAGATGGAGAAGCGATGCGGTGCAGCGGATGTATTCATTGAAGCTCTTCGACGCTCTCCGAAGGTCTCGCGGGTCCTCCTCCCCGGCGCTGAGGGGAAGCGACGTCAGAGGAACCGCTGACCGAGTCTTGGCTGTATCCGCCAGAGGCACGACGCGGTGGAGCCGCGCGATTCTGGCGGCCCGGCAGAGGTTGAGAGTAAGAAAAGTTAAGGAAGCGAGGGTCGCCGCCAGAGAAAGCCGGTTGAGGAGGAAGGAGGCGGCGAGGGATAAGAGGAAGAGCTCGCCGCCAGTCGAGAAGAGGATGCGCGTTCTCGGCCAGCTGGTTCCCGGCTGCCGGAAGGTCTCGTTTATGAACCTTCTAGAGGAAGCCAGTGACTATATAGCGGCTTTGGAGATGCAGGTCAAAGCCATGACGGTAGTCACGGAGATTCTCGCAGCAGCCGGCGGCGCGGCGGCTAATCCGAGTTGAGTCAGAGTCAAGACCTTCCTCTTCCTCTTGGTGGTTGTTGAGGCCAGGTGTCGTTATATCCTTTTCATTTCCCTTTTATTTTATGAATATTATTATTTAAATTTTTGTGTTTTCTTTTCTTTTCTTTTGTATTGTTATTTCATGTACCTTATTGCAATCTTAGACATAACTTTTCTTCTCCTTCCGCTTAGCTTCTTTTTTCTTTTATCTTTGTAATTTTAGATATTTGTTTATATTGGACAAGTAAAAAAAAAAAACAATAAATAAATAAAAATTTCGTACCCATCAACAGCCATAAACAGAATTGAAATTTTAATTTTTATGATAATAGCAAATAATAATAATAATAAAAAAAAAGCTTATGGGAAAGGCCAAAAGGGTGTAAACAGCTTCACATCATGTGCCTCAATAGCCCTACGCAAAACACATATGTTCTCAAGTGCACACCGGCAGGCCGGCCGCTAGCAAACTTACATGGCCCCACCACCACCACCACCACGAGTGGCTTGCATGTGACACTGATTTGAATTGTGAATACAAAGGCGCGGGACAACCCCTCACATGCCATTTGGAGAATGGGAAACATATGGGTACTCTATTTGGCACCCATTTGTTGTTTTTGTCTTTTGTTTTTTAACTTCTAAGAAGCAAATATAATTATGGTAACCATCACATAACATGCAAGTTCTCGACGACCAATATTTAAACCCCACCACATCGGCACACATTTCGTTTCTCTTAATATAAGTGCCACCAAATCGTACTCTATGGAATTGCGGGGTAGGCATAAATTGAAATATTATTTATTATTGGAGTTATTTTAGTGATATTTGGACCACTTGGGTTTGTTCTTTTGTAGGCCTGAGCGCTGCCTCGTCCAAACAAGTCGCACATTATTCGTGTACTTCGGTTGAATTGTTTTGAACTTCTACAAGGCTCACATGCATCCATGTGCCTTGATTGAAGATGCTACACCTTTTTTCAACCTCACAGCCCTTTTGCTGGAAACCTCCCTCTCGTGGACCAGAAAAGGCACAGGGAACTTTTGAATGAATAATAATAAATAATAATAATAAAAAAAAAACAAAACAAAAAGAAGACCCATTTGGATGAGCAATGTAACATGGTTATATTTCATTCACATTCAAAGGATTTTGAATGTAAATTTTAAGGAGGAAAAGAAAAGGCGTACTCTCCACGAAAGTATAGTGCAATTAATCAAAGAGAAGTGAGAAGGACTGCCCATGTAGATCGTGTTTTATTAAAGATTGGGTTTCATCATGATTAATTGAGTGAATGGGACCATATAAATTTCTCAACCTAAAAAGTTGTCATGTTCAGTATATGCTGAAGAACCATCATGGTTGGTTACTGCTACATTGTACATCTTCGTGATTTACGCTGAGGCTGACCCTTGCCGGTTGAAAAGGAACGACCTTGCATGTGAGCCTTGTCGGCCCATTATATATATCTCACTCTCTCGCCATCACAAGGGTAAAGCATTATTAATGGGCGTTGCATGGGACTGAAAAACACGGCAGGCTTCAATTGAATTTCAACCCCCAACTGGCATCTTGCTCGCATCCCTTCATTCATAATTTTTCTGAAACGATAGGAGACATTACATTGTGATGTTGGCTTCTTGCTGCAAAACTTAGTATCCATAAATGAAAGGATAAGTAACAAGAACTTGGGGGGTGATCTCCCCTTTTGTGCTAGCAAGTCTTGTTTTCTTTCTTTCTTTATTTATTTTTTTAAATTTTTTGCTTAACCAACAAAACTTAGTCCACTTTAGCTAATTAGGTACAAATATAATTTCATGATGTGAAACGCTAACCTTATTACCAAAGTGCTTATTACTCATTAATGATATTATTTGCTAAATTCAAAAATTTACTTTTCATCTTCTTTCCAGGACTGCATTATCTTCTCCCCCGCCAAGCCAATGTTCTCTCTCTCTGTTTTTTTTTTTTTTTTTTAACCATCTACTAAAGTATCATTTAATTTATTTTCTTATTCTGTCTTTCTTTCTTTTTTTCTTTTTTTAAAAAAAAAAAAAACAATCAAGAGAGGAACGATTGACTAATTGAATAAAAATTATTAAATGAGTCCAGAAAGGCAGTGAGTTGGACAAGGGGGAGTAAACAAAAACGAAGACAAAAAAAAAAAAAAGGAAATCGCTTTTGAGTTGGCAGAGGCCGAAACGCCACCTCAAGAGAAGTGCGCGCACATGGGGATGGGGGCATGCCCGGCAGGGTCTTAGATTGGGCCTGAAAAGAGAGGGAACACGACAAAATTTCAAACAGGTTTGGCAGTTGTTACTTAGGCACCACCCTGTCCGGTGGCTGGTCGGGGGCTCCATACAAATTTCGAATATATTCTATGAGATATTAGCTTATGGTGTTATAAAATCAAGCTCGTGCGAGGGCGCGGCAACAAATAACACCACGCGCATGCAATGTGTCTTTCACCTGCGATTCCTTATTTTGTAACGTGTCTAAGTTCACTCTCTTGGTCCCCCAATCAGACATTACTTAAAATGGTTAAGAATTTTCTCACTTATTTTGACATTTTTTTTTAATAGAAAAGAAAAAACTAATTGTCAGTGTCCGGGGCTCTCGTTTATGATGCCTTTTGGATGTCTTCATCTTTCATTTGCTCTGGCTGGGAACTCTGTCCTCCATTGTCCCATCAATTATGGAATGTACATAATTTAAAGTTTCGCATGCATTAATTAGCAATCACAACTTACGAACATGCCTTTGGGGCTTAAGCATTTGCACCAGTCATGGAGCATATGGCAGAAGAGAAACAACTTCGTTTGAGTAAAACGAAAACCCAATTCTCGGGCGAGCATTTTCTTTCATTTGGTACACTTCCATTTGATTATTAATGGTTCCATAACACAGCTAGCACATAAGGTTTTTTTTTTTTTTTTTTTTTAAAAAAAAATATATATATATAAAATCCGCTCGGCGGAGATGTTTATATTATAGCATTTACTTCCTTCAGGCCCCTTGGAATTGTCCTGTCGAACGAGTGCCTCAGGAAAAGATTTTCAGCAGCCCACGGCCAGAGTCACAGACCACAGGTCTCAGGCACCAGAGGTATAAATAAATACGTGTAATGGGTTTGGCAATCTAACAGTTTATTAGAGCACAACAAGTCCAACCATAATTCATAATCCAACAAAACATGTGTACGGGAAATTTCAGTCCACACCCTCCAAGTCCAAACTCAATTTCCAGTGCGACCCCACTCGAACTCGATTATCCGTCCCTCCCTCTGACTCGACTCGGCCATTATCCACATCTCCAACTTCTCCTGAAAACCACCAGGCTGCCATGCCATTCCCCCACTCGATTCCAACAAAAATAGTGAAAATATCTCAGACACTGAGGTGAATAGCGTGGAGATTATGGAGGAACCCTTACCCTCTGTTAATGTCTTCACATTATTTGTTGTGTAAGTTAATTGCGATTTCCTTTTAATTTATGAGTTTCTTTTCTTTTGTCTCCAACAACAAAGAAAGACTAGGCCTTGTCCAGCTGTCCCCGCGCGTGAGTGAGGGTATCCTGGTAAAATGGTCTCTCCTCCCGCGCGTAGGAGTAGCAGGAGCGCATTCAGAGAGTAGAACGGCTACATTGCGTCACCCACCGGCCGGCGGAAACCGAACATTTATAAATAGAAGAAGCTGGGAAATGAAGGTTTCTGCTGCAAGTCTTCCCATTTATGATTTTTCGCATGTCAGTGGTGTCTGTCACACCTCCTCCTCCTCCTCCCGTGGCCCTCCCAATCTCTCCTCTCCTAGCCCGTCTCCATGTTTGTTAAAGATATTGGAGTCTCGCTACGCCATCGTCACTCAAAGATTGGGAAAGGTGCATGCTTAAGATAATTATTCTTATGATAAGAAGCCGCATATGCATTGATTGTTTGGAATCTGCTGGCTCAACTCTGATCCTCACTCCTCTGATTGTTGTAGAGCAAGTCTGAGACCCCTGATTGTGTTACATTTACACAAGTTGCTTAGCATAATTGTAATTAGCTTCTCTGACAAGTATAAATCTGTGGCATAGCACATAATGTAACACTCTTCTTTGCAGATCCTTGTGGTCCATGGAATTGGGAAAGTTGGGAAAAAGAAGAGTGCTTTGATGGCTCTTGGAGAATTAATCTGCCTTTGACATTCATACAACCAGAAGGCATTTGGCAAAGGATTTTCTGGTGAGTTAATTTTGATATGTCTCTGATATTTAATTTAGGCAGATAACTTGTTTGTAGTTGCTGCTCACGGCTCCATGAATTAGTACAATGCATCTGATACCTGCGGTGACTTCCACAACCTTTTCCATGTTTTGATCGTAGGAAAGTATCGCAGGCTAATGAGACCAAAGAAATCCAATGCATCCATTTGAGATTAATGGTTTTCAACCTGCTCTGTCTCTCTGTCTTCTCATCCCCTTCATCATTGTCAAGGTCTTGTTAGCTTCGCATTACTTTCCTTGTTTGTTTAATCTTCCATCTTTCAGTTTACCTTCTCCTCCCATCTCCGACAGACAAACATGAGAGCTTAATGCAGATTCTATTTTGCTCTCTTTCCACCCTTTTCTTATTGGTTACCATATCCATTTCTTTCTCTCCTTGGTTGCAGCTTCTGGCAATGGAACGGATACTTATGATACTTTGCCTTCAATTTTTCTCTTCTTTGACAGGCAAAGATTCATCTTTAATTCTGTAGAGGTAATCTCTGTGTGGTAAACTTAGAAACTAATTACTTTGCTTCAGTGTTTTGTTTGGAATTGTTTTGTGAACTTTTCTTGTCTTACGGATTCCTTCAGTTGCCTCGAGTCAAGTGGATACATCCATCTTAATCTTTCTATTTTAGCTAGGGTACATCCATGCATGAATACTCTAACTTTAAGTCTAAAAGAAGTTTCTTTTAAAAATTGTGAACATTCAACGGAATTGAATGCTTCTTGTAGGCTTTGCAGGAATTACAAAGATTCGTTGCAGAGTATAAGACTAAGCTATCAAAGGTATGAGTTACATGATTGTGGTATCCATTCACATTTGTAATTTGTCTTTGCTTTCTACTTTGGTAAGGTTACTTATATTATAAAACCATCTGTTTAAATAGATCGCATATGTTCAGAGACAGCAGGCAGAACAGGTTTGTGCTGAGCTATAACAAAATTGTTTGTCCACTCGGTATGATAAATTTATATAATCAGATTTTTCTTTTTTTTTGAGGAGCAAATAATCAGATTATTATAATTTAGATTTCATCTCCTTTCATGAATGATCTTATCATTTCCCATGGGCTTGCTCATGACACTAGCTGCTGTGGGAGGAGGAATTTCCGTATTTTAGTCCAATTGTAGTTCATTTTGCTGTCAAGGTTGACATTGGTTAGTTGGTTGATGCAATGAAGCCTTTTACTCAACATGTTGCCATGATCTATATACAGTCCATCTCACAGCCTGTCATGGATAGTGCTGCAGCTGTTCTGACTACAAGCAAGCCAGAAGGGCCAATGGTTTTTGTAAAGAATGAAGTTGTCAAAATATCAACTATTTTCTTGGGACCGAGTTTTCTGGAAGGATCTGAAATAATGCCTAGAGATATGTCGGTCTTATATATTTGTGAACTGCAAATTTAACCACGAAAGAGTCGATGCCCTTGACCTCAAGTCAAGTCAAAATACGAAGAACTGAATGAAGGGAAAATCAGTGAAATCGTTAGCTTAGATACCATGGTGTGTCTCAGAATCACTGTGAAAGAAAGAGAATACGGTCCCATCGTCGTTTTTTCTGTTTTTGTTTGCTGTAATGTGACATCTAATTCTTGCCACTTCATCCTAGTGATGTAATGGGTTGCCCTGTTCCTGGTCCCATCGTCTTAATTATTGACTACCCAACAGAATCTCATGCGCAGGAGCTTTGCCACTGCAGTCTCTTAATTCTTAAAGGGGTACTATTCAGATATTTCACCACAGAACACTAAGACTCTGGATTGCTTCATACATTTAACCCCCCCGTTTCAATTGTGGACGGTACCGACTGCAAACGAATGGATGAAGAAGTTTCATTCAGCCCAACTTCTATGGCCGGACATTCAATGTTAGTGTTACTGCTTTTTTTAGCACTTCTTTAAAGTCGTTTCGTTACCTACACTGTTTTGATGATATCTTTTTCAATCCTAAAATCCAGTCACTGTGGCACTGCTTTATTGAGCATGGATTGTTCAGAGGTCGCACGTAGGTTAGTTCACTGCGCCACCGATACCTTGCAGGATTTTGACTTCGTCGTTTTTCATACTAGTGGGGAAAATTTTTTCTTTCGGGAGCTGTCTGTCGTGTTGGTAGAAAAATGGTTTATGTGTTGTTGAATTGCTAGAAGAGAATAAACTAAAAATAAGAATTATCACTAGACCTTGGACCTTTGTTCACTTTTGGGTCCTCGTAGCCAACTTGGATTGGACACTACTGTTCCTTGTCTGACGGCCCTTTCAGCAGCCATTGACGAGTTAGTTTCAGAGAAACCAGAGATGGAAGATGCTGCTCAACACCTCAGACGGGTCTTGACCGAAGCCTATTTGTATTGTTACGAAAGATCGACTTTTAAGGAGGAGAAGACACAAAAGTGGCTGCGCACCAACAATATTGGATGGGAACATTCTTCCCGGTTGGCTACAAAATATGATCTGGAGATTGTTCTTCTGGGCGCTGCTTCATCACACCCATCTAAGCACACTGGAATTGGAATGTTAGCTCCATCTATTTTAATCTTTACTCTAATGGAGGTTTTGCTGGTGGATTGTGGGGAAGGAACCCTTCCACAGCTAAGAAGGAAGGGTAAGGCTAAGGCTAAGGCTGTGTATTATCTTGTCTTTTTATTTATTTATTCATATTTTTTAACACCGTCAATGGCTTGTCCTGATAACAGGGTATGGCATGGCATGGACGGTGCTGACAATGACATTGAAAATCTCAGATGCACTTGGATAATCACGCAGGTATTTGAAGACGATCCACTTAGCTGAGCCAGTGTTCCAGGTTTGCCTCTCCTCCTTGTATGTTTTCATTTGATGGTTTTCCCTTCTATCTATTTATTCTAAACTCTTAAAAGACGCATTTGGTTCACTTTGTTGAATCAAAATTAGAATCGAAATCGCAATTAAACCAATCCACTCTCGAGTCCCATTAGTTTCTCTCTCTTTTTGTTTTTGTTTTTTTTTTTCTTCTTCTTTTCTTCGTTTGTGCGCGCATATACAACCGGAATTAAAGTCTGATTAGTTAATTGTCAAACCTTTCTGTGAGTTGCTGTGACAATGGCTGGCCAAAAAAACTTTGACAACCTAATCATAATTTTAGTCAGAGAAATCGTATTTATGTTGTTAATTACGTTGTACTCGACTCTCTACCCTACTTTTACCCTGTTGTTTACTTTAATGTATGCTAGAACCGCTTAATGGACACGGCGGTCCAATTTGGCTTGGGGCGAAATAATTGTAATTAAACGTTATATTAAACACAGTAATGATTTTTTTTTTTTTTTATTAAAAATTCAGTTAGTAAAAGGAGACGGCACAATTCAACTCTACTAATAATAATAATAATAATAATAATAATAATAATAATAATAATAATAATAATAATACTTTAATTTTGACATCTCGGCAGCCTTGTTTAGGAAAAGTTAACTAGAATGGAAAAGAAAGGCACACAAGAAAACAAAAAGGTAAATTACAACAAAACAGAGCTCCGCCGCGTGACCATCTGCCTCTCTCCCCGCCAGCACCATTGACATCTCCGCCGCAAAACTCGGTCGCACACGTCACATTCCTACGGCAACTCGGCAAAATGCCCACAGTGGATATAGAAGAAGACTCTTGAAACGTTGTTGTAGACGAGACAGATCAAACCGTGCAGCCACAGAAGAGAAAGAAGAAGCAGAGCATGGAAACAAGGGCGACGGACTCGATGGCGGTGACCAGGCTCCAAACGACGTCGTCCACTAGGGAGAAAGCGAGCTCGGGCCACCTCCTCGGATCCCAATTCAGCACTCCACGGGGGACCCACCTGGGGCTGAAGAAGTACGACCGAGACGCCGCCGACCAGAATTGTGGCAACCGGAGGGCGAGAGAAAAGTCGAAATCTAACCACCCGAGCGCCGTCGCCGCCGACCACATTCTCGCCATTCTCGGTCTGTCTCCGACACTCTTAACTCTGACGCTAACGCACGCTGTCCGAATATGCCTCTGTTTTTCTCCCCCCACCCCCACGTATGATTCTAAGACTGCTGTGCTGTTGTAAAAGTGGTGACTTCTTAAGAGCTTTTACGATGGAAGAGGGAAATTGTAGCATACGCTCGCGTCTAATTGAAGCTTGATGAGCTTGTCTATTTAGGATTAGCAAAGTTACTTAGGATTCCAACCTCAGCCGTCAGATATTAGACCCGTGTGGTCGTGGTCGGAGGAGGGGGGGGGCCCTCCTTGGGCATATTAAAAATCTCGGGCTCTGTCAGGAAGTAAAATTTGGGCAATTTGAGTTTGGCGGGTGGTGAGAAAATTTTATGATTGCTCAAACAAATTCAAAATCTGGCGTGCATACCATTAGGATTGCCGTCATTTTCTTTGACAATTGTGTTTTTTTTTTTAAAAAAAAAAAAAAATATTTTTTTTCATAACACAGGAGGATACCACTGAAATTCTCGTTTTAAACGTTTTGGAGGGAATATATATATATATATATATATATATATATATACCAAGACTTGTAATATGGTTGCAGGAGAGAAAAATAACACTAGACTTTTTGAGAGAATTTTGAATTTTTTATTTTTTATTTTTTTTGGGAGGGGGGGAAAAAGGAGGCTGACAATCTCGCAGTCCCAACCTTGGATCTTCATTTGCGACATTTGTCTGGGCCACAAAGTTTATTAGAAAGGACTCAAGTTTCGGCCACGAAACATAAAAAGCTGTGGAGCCCTCCCCAGCTGTCAAGCGAATCCTTGCTGCTGCGTTATTTATTTATTTATTTTTGGATATAATGAAAATTCTATATTTCGACAATCCCATCCCGACCAAGGTGAACTCTTTCCTTCCCAACTCAATTTCTTTTCCATACCTCGAGCAGTGGTTCCTAACTCCCTTCCTTCCTTCCTTCCTACGCATTGAATTGTTTTGTTTTGAAAATTACATTTTTAATTTTTTTTTTCTGAGTATAATTTATTTGTAATTTTTATTATATAATTTTTTTTTATTTTAAATGAATTTTATTTATTATATAGTAAAAGATTAAGAGGGAGTTATATTTTAAAAAAAATATTAAAATGAAAAATTTTTAGTCAATAGTGGCAGCATGGGTGCCTGTGGTGGGAGGGGGGGTGGAACCTCAGCCCCTCTCCTAATTTCATTATCATATGATTTTCTTATTTTTTATTTTTTATTTTTTAAATCTGACTTGCAATTATATTATTATTGTTATTGATTTGATAGTTTATGTTAATACTTTGATGTAGTTTAGGAGGGTCTTTTCTTTCATTTCTTAGGAATTCTCATGTTTGATTTATTTAAAGTATATATATAAAACTTTAGTCATACATACATACATATAATGTATGAAGTAAAAAAAAAAAAGTAAAATAATTATTGGGAGCAATTAATTTGAAAAAGGAAGAAAAAGAAAAAAAAAAAAAAAGACAGGTCTGGAAAAAAGGAAAAAATATATCCGAGAAAAAAAAACAGAGAGAGAGAGAGAGTATACATTTCCCACACCCCGAAGGCCCATGCCACGCCACCCCACACACCACACGCTCTCTCTTTCTCTTCGTGCGGCCGTGACTGCGACTTCGACCGCAACATTTTGTCGAACAGCAACTGACTGTTGTATTTGGGAAGCCGGAAAGAAACAATGTCGCTTAGGCCGAACCCGAGAACGGAGGTTAGGAAGAAGGCGTACAAGACTGGGGTGGATGCGGAGGAGGCCCGGAGGAGGAGGGAGGACATTCTGGTTGAGATCAGGAAGAACAAGCGCGAGGACAATCTCTTGAAGAAACGAAGAGAAGGCCTCCTCCTTCAGTCCCATCATCATCAGCAGCAGCAGCAGCAGCTCCTCCTTGACCCTTCTCTCAATGCCGCCGCCATCGAAAAGCGGGTATCTTCTCCCCTTCCTTCCCTCCCTCCTATTTTCTCTCTATCTTTGTAAATCGATTCATTGGATTGCCCACAATTCACGCACGCACCCAACCACCCACACACACACACAGAGATCGCGAGAATGAGAGGGGAAAATAGCGTCAAATCCTGGATTGGGACTCGAATGTTGGGTCTTTTTCGGTTTCTTATATGTACATTGTATTTTTTTTTTCAATAATTGGGTACGGATCTCTTGGTTTCCGAAACTGTTTTTCTTGTTTAAATACTTTTTTTTTTTGCACGTAGTTCGGTTACTGGGTCTTCAAAGTTTTTGTTTTTCCTTTTGCTGCTAGTTTGAAATCTGATGCTTCTGTCCTGATTTAGATGTTTCGACTTCATTTATTCCCAAATTGTTATTGCTAGTTTCGCCCATTTATTGTTGATGCCATGTATGACAGATGGCCTTCATTGCATCTCCGGAAACATGCTACATCTCCAAACCAAGTCATTTGGACATTACGAAGCTGTCTATCTGGTGGCATAGCATATAGTAGCCTTGTATTGCATGGAAATCTAAGAAACTTTGTTTAGGTTTGGTTTAGTTCCATTATGTGATTCCTAACTTCCCAGATTTGATCTTTATTCTTCGTTTATAAGAACACTTAGATGGATTTTTGGACACTTTAGGAAGGACCAAATTATAAATGAAGACAGTTGTAGCAAAGTATGTGGAGCCTCCAATGTATATAATTTGAGGAAGTGATCTTTGTGTTGGTTTGGACACATTCAACATAGACCTACAAATACTCCAATTAAGTGAAAAGGGGGAGGGACTGATTTCAAATGGATAGTGATAAGAGAGTGTGAGGATGACTCAAGTTGACTTTGGAATCTTTGGTTAGGAAGCATTTAGACTACATCTTACACCAAACTCCCATTTCATAATTGAACAAAATGACGAGAAAAGATTCATGCAACCCTCTCCAATTAGATTTGTGATTAAGGCTTTGTTGTTGTTATTGTTATTGTTTCTATGACTCTACTAAACAATCACAAACTTGGCAATTAATGTCTATGTTTTCTGTTGTCCAACAGCTTGAGAGTATACCTGTTATGGTTCAAGGAGTGTGGTCTGATGACCCTCAGTTACAGTTAGAAGCAACCACTCAGTTTAGAAAGCTATTATCTATTGGTGTGTACACGATCATACTCTAGAAGGATATCTTTTTTCTTGTTTGTGAAGAAAATTGCTCACGAAGCATTGACAAATTTTAGTTCTTTCTATGTTTACTGAGCAGAGCGTAGTCCACCTATTGATGAAGTAATTAAAGCAGGTGTTGTGCCACGGTTTGTTGAGTTTCTTCAATGGCCTGATCTGCCTCAGCTCCAAGTAAGGACACTCTAGAGCAAGTTATCTTCTTCAAGTGACTTCTTTAGAGAAATTAACCTTTTAGGAGTATTAACTTGAACTTGAACTGCAGTTTGAGGCTGCATGGGCTTTGACAAATGTTGCGTCTGGGACATCAGAGCACACTCGGGTTGTCATTGACCATGGTGCTGTTCCCATGTTTGTGCAGCTTCTTAGTTCTGCAAGTGATGATGTCAGAGAGCAGGTGCTTCTTTGTTACCCTAGATTGATTTTATAATTGACTGAATTTGAAGTCAATCTTGAAATACTTATTTGAAAGTGTATTGAAAGACAATCTGCCTTGGAACCCCTTCTTTTTTCTATCACGTCAATCACATACACTTGAATTCTTCCATTTCCAATTTGAACAATTTCCTGCTTGAACATATTACCATTTCGGTCTGTTCTGTTGAAAGCTTTTGTCTTTTGCTTTAGCTACCATAGTGCTTTCAACCTTTGACTTGTTGCTTTTTTGGTTAGGCTGTATGGGCTTTGGGTAATGTTGCTGGGGATTCCCCAAGTTGCAGGGACCTCGTTCTTGGTCATGGTGCCTTAATGCCATTGCTAGCTCAGTTAAACGAGCACTCAAAACTGTCCATGCTGAGGAATGCTACTTGGACTTTATCTAATCTTTGTCGTGGGAAGCCGCCAACACTGTTTGATCAGGTGTGAAGTGAGACATGACTGCATTTCATTCCATTGCAAGAGTAAACTTAACAAATATAGTCCACTGTACATTCAAATGATAATTGATATTTATATCTGATCATATGGGTTTATTACCATCAGTGGTTATAATACTCATTCTTGGGCTATGCCAGGTGAAGCCTGCATTGCCAATTCTGCGGGAACTTATACACTTGAATGATGAAGAAGTTCTAACAGATGTTTGCTGGGCCCTCTCTTATCTGTCAGATGGCACGAATGATAAAATTCAGGCAGTCATTGAAGCAGGCGTCTGTCAACGACTAGTGGAGCTTCTTCTGTAAGTTGCAGTGTCACTTGGCCTTTTTCAAACAGGAAAGCTTTTGAATTGAATTCACAATTGTCCTTGCAAATCCAATTCGCACATGGTCTATCGCTGAATCACATGAAAATTCTATTTAACTGCTAGTTTAAGTGGTTATTGTTGTTAACCTAAACATGTTTCTGCCAGTCATCCATCAGCTACAGTTCTTATACCTGCCCTTCGGACAGTGGGAAACATAGTTACTGGTGATGATGCTCAGACTCAGGTACTTTCTTTACTTATTTGTTAACTGTTCAGTAACTTTGTATGAGGTGTTGTGTTCCTTTTCTTATTTTGCAGTTACCTTTTTTTTTTTTTTTTTTTTTTGCTTTGTAAGAATAATTTAATTTCTTTTAAATAATACAGAAAGTGAACCTATTTGAATCAAACAGTTGCTGGAAATATCTTATATGTGTATACCTCTAATGGATTTGCGTACTTTCTTTCCCTTGACATCAACTAATTGCAACTCTTGCATTTTTTCAGTTTGTAATTGACAATCAGGCTCTTCCTTGTCTCTATCAACTCCTCACACAAAATCATAAAAAGAGTATCAAGAAAGAAGCTTGTTGGACAATCTCAAATGTCACAGCTGGAAATAGAGCGCAAATACAGGTATATTAGGTTTTGAGTGCTGAAATACTTTTTCTCACAGGCTTTGCAGTAATGAAATGTACCATGTCTTGTATATAGACTTGACCAGAGTCTGGTTTGATTACAGTTCTGGTTCCATGGTCAAAATGAAGTGGAACCTAAGTTGGTAGGATGGTTTGGTTTTGTTTATTGTTCAGAATGGGCAGGCCTACTGGTATGTCTTTTTTGTGAATTCATATGAACCAGATAATGCAGGGGAATATTTATCAAAAGGAAAGTGGAATAAAAAGTTAAATACAGCTGCTTGGTTATCCTTGAATATGAATATTTAATTAACTAAAGATGTGATAAACCTGATTATGAGCAAAGTGCCTGACTGTTGTTGGGAGAATCTAACGTGCCAGTACCTTGGAAGGGAATATAGGGCCTTTCTACATAAATGATGGTTTGTCACTTATTAGGTTTACACTATTGTGGAACAGGCTGTTATTGAAGCCAATATTATTCTCCCTCTGGTGCATCTTCTCCAACATGCAGAGTTTGAAATTAAGAAGGAGGCTGCCTGGGCTATCTCTAATGCTACCTCTGGAGGATCACATGAACAAATACGGTACATCCATTTCTTGTATTCTGTTTGGCCCTCTCTTCTGATATGCGTGGTCAGATAGATTGGGGTCCATAGTTTGTTATCTATTCTGTAGTCTGTCTTTTCTTCTGAGCACTTCAATTTTCCATAACATTGTAATGGTTATTTTTGCGTTAAAGTAATTAATAAAGAGCCAGGATAACTACAGATCCTGGGAATTGCACATTAGTGGATTGAGAGTTAACCTCTCCCATATATTCATATGAAAAATTGGCATTATATTTAGCATGTAACAATATAGACTAATCCTACATTAGCATTACCTGGTATTTCACAGATTTCTGGTGAGCCAAGGTTGCATTAAGCCTCTATGTGATCTTCTAGTGTGTCCAGACCCTAGGATTGTGACAGTGTGCCTTGAGGGTCTGGAGAACATTCTCAAGGTTGGTGAAGCTGACAAGGAGATGGGAATGAATAGTGGGGTCAACTTGTACGCTCAAATGATTGATGAATGTGATGGATTGGATAAGATTGAAAATTTGCAGACCCATGACAACAATGAGATTTATGAGAAGGCTGTGAAGATCTTGGAGAGATACTGGGCCGAGGAAGAGGAAGAAGAGCAGAATGTACAAGATGGTGGGGTCCCTAATCAACAAGTCTTTGCCTTTGGAAACGACCTTACCAATGTTCCCATGGGGGGCTTCAAATTTGGATAATATGGTGGTCTGAGAACAGCTTTGCAAACTTTTGACAGTTCTCGCCTGAACAGCAATTTTAAACCCTACATTTTGTGCCAAGGGTCAGGGTTTTTTTTAAGTCTGGCACTCGGGCTTTTTGTTCGTTTCTGCAATTTATCAAAAGTGTTTTAAAAGCTATGCTTGGAATTTCTTTTGCTTGTGTTCAGGTGTATCAAACTGAGAACTAAGTTGATGGACACCGTTGCACTCTTTGGGTGGGTTAACGTGGATGAATTATACTTGCCCATTTCATTACATTCTGTTGACCTTTGTTATGAAATTTTAAGACAGAATTTTCATTTGAGAAAAGACTCAGGCCATTCTGTTTCAATGCTCTACATCCATAATCACAGGCAATGAATGACCTATCAATTGCTAATTAGGCAAGTGAGGATGTGAGTGCCCTCCTCTCATTTTGTTAGGCATCAGAGAAGATGAAGACATTTTGCGAACCATCCATCTAATACAGTAATGTTTCAGGTCGGCGGTGCAGAAGTTAAAAATTCTGCATAAGTACAAAATATCTAAAATAAACACACGCCTACCTATGTTGTACACTTCTAATAACAGGTTAAGTTTAATAAAACTTGCAAGACAAAATAGTTATGAGGGGTAAGGTTAACTTTTCCTCATTTTGAATTCTCTCTTACGTTGTTGTTGTTGTTGTTGTTGTTGTTGTTTTATATTTTCCTGTCTATCCGATTGACATTTTACTCGCGATAATGAACTATGGGTGAGATTGAAAGAATATGAAATTAGGAGGGGTAGATTCGAAATAATAACTTAGTTTGAGGTCCAAAATTAAAATTGTGAAAAAACAAAAAACTCTTAAATAAGATATATCCGAAGCAATAAAAAATAATGTTTAAATAAATAAATAAAATGCCAAAACTCTGGTACAGAACCCTGAAATCAAGTATGCTCACCCACACAGTCCGCTAAAGAGAAGAAAATTTCCCCTCAACTTGTCACTCTCCAGGGACTCTCTCTCTCTCTCTCTCTCTCTAAGTTTTTCAATTCTCAGGTACCTAATCCAATCTCACTCTTTCTCTTTCTTCTATTTAGAATGTTGCCCTTCAATCAACCCTCCTCCCTGTTTAATCTTTTGATTTTTCTTTTTTTTTTGATTTTTTGTGGTTAATGTTTCGGGTTAGGTCTTGGATTTTTATTGCGTTAAGTTGGATTTTTTTTTTTTGGGGGGGGGGGGGGGGGGGGGGGTGTTGGGAACCTTAGAGTTAGTTGATTAATTTAGGATTGGTTGATGTGTGAGTTGTTATGTAACTAACGCTGAGAACAAGCAATGATAGAAAATCATCCATTTTCTCTCTCTAGATCTCTCTTTCCCCCTAATTTGCATCGATCAAAAAAGATAGAATGAATTACTGCATTATAATACTTCAATTACAAACACTGCCTCACTTGTTAATCCCCAATAATCATGAATACAGTCCATCATTGTGATATTGCTATTTTAGTGCATACACTCAGAGGTCTATGTAATTGAATGACAGAGAGAGTACTAATATGATTGAATGCATAAAAGTGAATGCATAAAAGTGACAAACAAAAAAAAGCCATTTAGTGCAAGGAATCACTTTGAATATAGAAGGTCAATTTCCAACTACCCATTCCCCCCCCCCCCCAACACGCCCCAAGGCGAAAAAAAAAACCTCCGACCCACTCATGGTGTGTTCTCATCTCTTTGACCTCAGAATCCGCATAAGACCTACTGTTGAGTAAGATCTTGTAGACAAGAGTTTGATTTGGATTTCGGTGATGAACATCTACCACACGCCCTTGAATCCACAATCCATCATCAATCACTCTGTAATAATCAACCGTAGTGCTGATAAAATACTGCTCCCCATGTAGGTAGGGGGATTTTGGCCTCTCATCTCCATGTATTACCCCTTCGACCAACCCCTGATGACCAACCCTAACCTTAATAGTTCTATTCTTTGCTCTCACCAAAGAGCTGGGTACCAGCCATTGCCCGACCAAACCTCAATAAGTATGTCTTTAGTTAGTTCACTAAATGTGGACTCATTAAAATTTGGTCCTGGCGAGGGTTGGTACCCATCTATTGTGCTGAACAAAATGGGGTAAATCCAGGGCTTCAATATTATATACCATAGCAGTATATAATGGGGTAGTTGATTGGTTGAAATGCTTGCATTTATGAGGATAGCTGTACAATTTTAGTGACAGTCAAAGGGTAAATGCAGAGCTTCAATATTATATAACCATATCGGGTTACCTTGCCTCAGCTCTCCCCAGGAAGTAATAACCAGAAAGAAGTCTAGAACAAGATTGAAGGAAAGAAAATGTCTTTAGTGACAGAAGAGATCAAATCCAAGGCTGATGAGATCTACCATGGAGATGAACACTGCCAGGAGAAGTCAAAGCAATTGCTCACAGAAATAGGGTTGCCCAATGGGCTCTTGCCACTACAGGACATTGAAGAATGTGGTATCGTAAGGGAGACAGGTTTTGTCTGGCTGAAGCAGAAGAAGAGCATAACCCACAAGTTTGAGAAGATTGGGAAGCTGGTGAGCTATGCAAAGGAAGTCACTGCCATTACTGAGGCCAACAAGATCAAGAAGCTGACTGGGGTCAAGACCAAGGAGCTCTTGCTTTGGGTCACACTCAGTGACATCTACGTGGATGAGCCACCTACCGGTAAGATCACTTTCCAAACTCCTGCAGGACTCTACAGGTCCTTCCACGTGTCAGCTTTTCAGATTGAAGATTCTAAAGAAGCCAAGGATATTAAGGAAGAAACCAAGTAAGTCAAGGGAGTGGATGCTCCTACTGTAGTAGCGAAGGAGGTTTAGCTAAGTGTACTTTTAATTAAAAGGTGGAGTTCCGCTTAAAGGGTTCCTCGATTTCTATAGCTCAATTATGTTACAGCCATACAGGTGCAGAGATCAGTCATTGTGTGCATGGTACATACATCCCCGTCATTTGTTCCATTTGTAACAGATTTCTTCTTTAATATTCTTGGTTGAAATAAGCTGGGTGGGAGACAGATTACAAAGCTCTAGAAGCCAAATTGACCAAATGGCCTAAAGTAGAACTTAATGTCCTGTAATACAAGCTACTAACAGTTCTTAAGTAGGTGTATAAAAAACCAAGAAGTTGAACATTCAAGTAGGGATTAGGATCACTTTTAACACCATGCTTTTAACTCTTTCAACCCCCTCCGGGAAGGGGGGGGTGACGTAAACATAACAATAAGACCGACCAAATTACACAATAGTATGCTCTTCAAGAAACCCTCCATGCAAGCAGCATGTTTAGTGGGAACTCAACTTCCCATTTAGAAGGTGATACTTACTTTGGGATTGCAAAACTGTGACTTGGTGATAATGAGACGAGAAACAACTCAAGAACTAGTATATGTGCATATCAACAAAATCAGAACAAAAGGTAAGCTAAAAGCCAATGCAGATACAAAATACCCGAGGGTCAATCCAATGGCACAAAATCGGTGGCTAACTTCTTGGTTCTTTAGCATAGCTGTCCAAGGCTCTAGAGAGATTTCAATTCTTAATGGGTACACAGAAATGGCTTATGCCAGTTCAAAAGGGAGCAACAGCCCCAGGTGCACAATTCTTCGCACAAGAAAGCTTAGGACATCCAAATTCCATCACTACAAGAGGCCATGACCAAGGAAATGGATGAGACTGACATTCGCTGTTTGTACACCAATTATGTAGGTGCTCATGGCAAACGTCTGAGGCTTCCTCCAGGAATCAAATCTACAGTGCCTGAGATTGTGTTGCAGAAGTTAGCCCTGTGTCTACAATTATTGTCAAAAGAAAGTTTAAAAAAGAAATAAAAATTATGTGGCCTACCCACTACCCACTATCAACCATTCTGTAACAGGGGCTACAAATCAAACACTAAAAACCTGTTTACTAACACCTCCTTTTCCATTTATGTTAAACTGCTCTACATCCTTATTTGCATGACAAGCCCCATTTCCGACATGGAACCCAAAAATGCGGCAAAATCCCTCCAACTTCTCAGGCCCCAGTATCTAACTGAACTCAAAGAATCAATGGCTCCAACAGTGATCCACTAAATGCTGGGAACACGCAAGAATTTCTACACCAAGGCTGTCCAAAATTCAGTTCCATAACTCATTTGCTTTCAGGTTTGACCAAATTAGCTTTTCTAATGAACGCAGAAAACTTACACATACCAGGTAATGTTTCCTAGCTTCTAAAACAGCTATACACGACATCTAAGTAAAATCACCACAAAAGTACTTTAAATATCCAGATCATACCTGTGAAGCCGTGACCCATCTTCCACCTATCCAGTCCTGATGCAGCCTTAAATCAGAGTGCTCAAACATCAATTCCTCATTAGTGTCCTTGAAGTACACAATGTATTTTGAATCACGACAAACCTTAGTGATTGTGCCTACCCACCAAGCATCATTATACCAGGCATCAACTTCTTCCTTCAATTTAAAGTGATCAACAACTACAGTGTCTGGTGGAGAAGGCCTTATGTTGCAAATGTTGATCTCTTCCCTTAAAAAATCAGTGTCATCTTCCGTTCTCAAGCTGTGATACTGAACAAGATACTTGCCCTTTCCAACTGCTTCAATAATAGTTGCAGCAAACCAAGCACCTTCAAAACCATCTTCATCGCTACTAACCTCCACTAGCATTCCCTTGCTGAACTTATTCTTTGTCACTTTATCTACAGCCTTCACATCCTTTCCGCTGGGTAATTTCTCTGATCCTAACTTCCTCTGTCTCTTTGCTTCCCTGGGCTTCACTTCTGATGAAGAAGTTGTCAGACTGGCAGTCTTCTCCTCCATCGTTATTTTTGCATTTTCCTCTTGACTTGTAGTTTTCTGCAGTACAAGATTCAAGGTGCTGATAGTATCAATTAAGCATGACAACACCAAACAACCATCCATCAGTAGCGAGATAACTAATATTTTGATTCAAAATAGCACTTGATTTTTTTAATCAAAACAGCATTTAACCGTAGAGAAACAAAGACTGTGAACATGAAATCTTTAAAAATTTTCATCATAAACTCAGTGAATTAAAGTTTCTGAACCCAGATATCTCTAATAACTCAACAGTGCATTCATTGCCAGGAGTTGTCAAAAAGACACAACTGGTTCAGCTTTGGAATTGTAACTTTATCATCATATCGCGAGCAGTTCATCGTGTATTGAATCAAAACAAAATCTTGTTCTCAAGAATCAAAATGCAATCGGAAAAAGTAGTTTCTTGCTTGTAGATTACGATGGCTAAAAGGCAGAAACTTTTCAAACTTAATTCTTTATACTAAAGGAACATAGCCTATTTTCAGATACCATCCACGCATTTTCATTGAAATACTTCCAAGAAAACAGAGATATCAAAGCCACCCATTTTTTAAAAATTATTTTTAAAAAGAAGAAGAAACCCACCTGTTTTTCCCCGTTCGCCACCTCATTCTCCTCCGGCGGCAACGGCGGCTTCCACTCCCCATTAAACCACTCTCTATGCAGCCTCAAGTCAGCCTCTCCAAACACAATCTGCTCCCGCGAGCTCCTAAAGAAAACAGCGAACTTCCCGTCCCCACAGTCCTCCGTGATCGCCCCTTCCCACCACCCATCGTTACAGAAAGCGTCCACCAACTCGCCGAAGTTGAACTTTCTATTCTTCTCCCTGGGAGCCACAGGCCTCAACTGCGCCGAATAAAGAACCTCTCTTAAAGGTTTCTTGCCCGACTCGTCGGCGAAGAGGGTATCGTATTGGACCAAGTATTTGACGGGGTACTTGGTGGAGGCGCAGCGGATGACGGTGCCCAAGAACCAGGAGCCGCGGAAACCTTCGTCATCGGAGCTGATCTCGACGACGGAGCCTGGTTTGAAGGAGTGGTCTTGTGGGGTTTTGGATTTGGACTCGGATTTCGGTGGCATTTTCTTTGGGGTTTATGTATAGAAAATAAATGGAAAGCCTTTCGGCCTGTTCTACTTTTACTTCTATGTCGCGCGCGCAAAGACAGAGAGGATGGGCGTGCCGCGTGGTGTAAGGAATTCGGCTGAGGCCGAAAGGTCCAAACTCTTTTCTTCTCGCTCTCTCACCCTTCCGGGCCCCTTACTACTCTTTCTTGTATATGGCAGTGGGACTTTTTCTTGTACACGGGGAGTGAGATTTATAAAATTAAAATATTAATTTTTTAAAAATAAAAAAAATAATATTATAAATATGCTGGTGAAATTTTTTTCTTAATTTTATAATTGATATTTTTACTAACATTTATTATAATTACATAAATAGAGTTTATGTGTACATTAAAAAAATAAAAAAAACCAATCATATATATAGAAAAAATTACATAATTTAAATTAAATATATTTATTAATATTCAAATCAATTTTAAAATTATTATATGTAATAAAGTAATAATATATAAAATTATTTTTTACTAATCAGGTAATATTATAATTGAATTTTTAATAAACATATTCTTAAAAAATATTCAACTAATTAAGAAATTTCAACATTCTCAAATCTAATTAGAATGTATTCTATTAATGGTTATATGCAAATAAACCATAACAACCTCTTATACTTGTATCATAATATTATAATATAATAAATCGTTTGATATGAGGTATAACAGTTATACTTTATTTGTTCAAAACAATTTTTTTCATATATTACAATACTTGCAATTTATCATGTAAATAATAAATATTAGAGATTTTTATGTTAACTTTAAAATAATAATATATATACAATCATGATATAATAAAAATATATAATGTATGTAATGTTAAACTCTCAAATTGTCATTATATGATATATTATTGGTACAAATAAGATACATTATAAGAATATGTTCTTTACATTATATAATGTTGGTTCTAAATTTTTATATTGATTTATTATTATAAGATTAATTAGCACTTTATAAAATCTCCTTGTTTTTTAACATTTTTGCTAACGACAAAATACTTCAATCATTATTAAATTTGATACCCTCTAAGTATTTTTTTTTTTAAAAACATAATTTTATAAAATTATCACTTAAAATTTTAACAATATAATAATGATGTTAATAACCTTAAATTTTAAAATAAAATTTTATGGTCATAATGCACAAATTATAACTTCAAATTATGTCATAAACTATGTTTTCATAATGGATGAAGTAATAATAAATTTTTTTTCATCATTCCATAATCTTATTATTTCTCTTAACAAAAACAATTAACCAAAATTAAAGCCTTGGTATCAATGCATTCAGTAAAATTTAAATATAAATATCTAATTACATCTAAATAGTTATCTTTTTATAATTCTTTATTTCTTACAAATACATTAATATTTTTTCATAATTTATAATAATCAATTGTATGATTACTTTACATATTATTAACATTTTGATTGCAAATTGATATCCATGTAAATTGATATTTTAAAAGACTTCATAATATTATTAAATTTAATATATTATTGTAATAAAATTTATTTCAATTCATATTTTGATTTCCTTAGTCTACATATTATTTAATTTTTATCTTTGATTAAAAACTTTCAAATTTATTCATGTAAACTTTCTCTTAGTTGATTTTCACATATATTTGATGTAACTTTTGAGTCATACTAAATTATTAATAATATAATTATATTTAATATTTTTATAGTTGTGAAACCAAAACTAGATCTTTAATAATTTTAATATTAAAATTTGATTCTTATAAATAAATTAAATAATCATTTAAAATATCTTATCTATTTTGGTTTATTTGTATTAATCACTTGGGAGTTAATTTATTTAAAAAGAGTCTATTCATCCTAATGATCTTTAATTTTTGAAATAACATTTGATATCATGGTAGACAAATAAACTATTATAAGTAAAAAAATATTTACCTAATTTCTTTTATATCTATATTTTGATATTCATTACTTTTATTAAAATCTTCTAGTAACCAACAAAGTAATCATTAATTTTTTAAAAGTATAATTTTTTTTCATATGTATTCTTACTTCTGCTGAACCATTTGAAATATTCAAGTACCTTAAATTAAATTTCATCTATGTCTATAGTACAATATTATTATTTTAAATTTTTTTATTATAAATTTTATTTAATAAATAATTTACAGTTTTAAATATATACATCCATAAAAATTTAAATAGAGAGAAGTTATTAATTACAATTATAATCATATATTAATGTCTAATTATACTTTTATGTCACATCTTTTACTAACATAGGTTTAACATAATTTATTGTGTACATATATTATAACTTTTAAGGAATTTTACAAATAAACATTGACATTACCTTAAATCATTACATTTTATATAATAATCATCATTGTTACAAAATTTTATAATTTTCACATTTTATTTAATTCTTCTAATTTTATTTATATATACTTCAAAGGTATCTAATGATAGATATTTTTTTTGAAATAAATAAATATAATTATAACGTGAAAAACAAAATATCTATAAAAGTGATGACGTACAATTTTTTTATTGAGAGTTATAATGTTAAAAGGTATATAAATATTAATGTGCATAATTTCAAATGCCTTAGTTTTTCTTGTAAATTTTTTCATTATATGTTTAGTTTATTTACACTTAATGTAATTCATACATGTTTTGAGACTAGTAAAATCTAAATTTGAAAAAAATATTACTATTGATTAATTTTGGATATTTGACCTAAATATTTATGTTGCAAGTAAGAAAAAAATTTATTTATCGTATTACACTTAATTTTGATATTATAATACATGATAAATGATAATTCTTACAAATTTTTTCATATTTTTGTTGACATAAAATATTATTAAAATGTTCATATTCTTATATCAATTAAAATAATCAAATTATAACGAATTCTTATGTCATTATGAATGCATAAATAGTAGTATTAGAATTAAATCACTAAGTATTATGAATAATTTTAATTAAATTTAATTTAAAACATACTAAGGTGTTTAATTTTCATTTTTTAAATCAATTTTACATTTTAAGTACTCTCTTTAATAATATCCATATTTTAGTTTTTTTTATAAAAGTGACATTTATTATCTTTTTATTCCTTTTTTTTTATATATATAGATAACATAAGTAAGCTCTGTTGACTTTCATTTTCATTTATTTGTTCATGATATTAATAAAGTGACTCATTTAATTTTTTTTCTTATTTTATCTTAAATATGTATACTAGTCAATTTATTAACATTTCACTTTCCCTTCGTTAGTATTATAATGAATTTGAAATAACTCATATTTAAGAAATAATAAATTCAACATAAATTACACTAAAATAAGTCATTTACTATTAATCCTAAGGTCCTAAGTATTGTTGTAATAAAATAATATGTTCTTGCATAGTTTACAACCTAATAAACTTTATAGTCATAAGTTTTGTGGCAAAATAACCAATGAGTGACTTATCCACAAAACATATCATCTTTCCACAAAATGTAAATATTCTTTTGTAATTTCTATTTATGAAATAGATTTCATAATATTGTTAATAACAATTACTTTTATAAACATATTACTTAACCTATTATTTCATTCTTATGTTTATGTTATAACTTGTTTTTCATTGCTTAAATCTAAATAGTATAACACTTACTTATTAACAATATAAATTAAGATTTATAACATAAATAAAATTGAGTTGTTCATATTATTATGTAAAATTTGATTTAATAGACAAAAAAATAAATAATAGTGTAAATATTTATAATTAATTATAAGTAAGATAAAAAAATATATTATAATTTTCTTTTAAAAAATTTTCATCCATTGTCATAAATAATATCATTAATTTTAATGGGTAAATTAAATATTATCAAGTAAATATTTTTTTCATAAATAAATATATTTAATCGAAATAGATTTAACTAAATTATATTACTAATCATGAAATAATAATTTACTTTAATAAATTTTAAAATTTTAATGATTAATAATATCGATTTATCTAATATTTTTATTTATAAATATTTTATTAAAATTATAAATAAATAACTTATATATATATATATATATATATATATATATAAACATATTAATTTGATCACTTTAATAATTATTAAATAATAACAATAATACATACATATAAACATATAATTTAGGAAAATAGTCTATTATTTATTAATAATACTGATTATAAAGTTGACATTATACACTATAATTTCTTATTAATTTTACTTTTAATTAATAAATTCATTCTTAATAGTTGCTATACATTTCTTTATTCCATAATACATAAAACATGAATTCAATTTTCATAAGACTCAATTTAGTGTCGCTCTGTAACTTTTGACCTTTAAAAAAAAATAATAAAAGATTAATAATTATGTTTGACAATTAACTTCTGGTCAAATTGTGATCTGCCATAATTCTTTTTATTTAATAATTATTATTATTTTTTAATAAAATGCAAACAAATAATCATAGGTTCGGCGCTTATTGATTACAAGCTTTTTTTTAAAATAATTATTTTATTAATTAATAATAAATAAAAAAAGCCTCGGCAACATAAACAAAGCCCTTGCTTTTAAGGCATGAGCTTCATGGGCAATTATTAAAGGTTTGAATATATGATTTTTATATTCAAAAATAACGGGAACAATTGTTTGGCTACCTCCTACTTTCAGTTTTTTTTTTTCTTTTTTTTTTTTTTTTTTTGGGGGGGGGGGGGGGGGGGGGGGGGGGAGGGGTTGTTATTTATAAGCAATCACAAACGCTTACAAAACAAAGAAATCTATGATCCACTTTCGGTACTAACGAGGAGAGAGAAACACGACACGAAGGTACCAAAAACTATGGCCTCTCAGGCTTGGCTTCCCGCCAAGACATCCCGCTCTCTCACAGCCAAAACGAAAACCAGAAGACAGGACGGCAACCCCCTAGTCGGTTTTTAGCTTGTCAAATTTTCCCGATGCTTCATTCATTCTATGAGTTTGAGCAAAGTAAAAAAGCATGTTTCAACAGCTATCAAGATGTCGACTCTCAGGCTCAATCCCATTCCCACCTTTAAGGCCAACCTTAACTCTCCAAATTTTGGAGACCAATTTGCATCATTGCAAAAGCCTCAAGCAATTCAATCAAGTCCTATCTCAAATGATCCTCACCGGGTTCATCGAAGACACGTTTGCTGCAAGTAGGCTTCTCAAGTTCTCCACTGACCTACCCTTCGTTCACATCAATCACTCCCACCGAGTCTTCTCTCACATCGATAACCCAAATGGGTTCATTTATAACAGCATGATGAGAGCTTATTTACAAAGTAACTCCCCGGATAAGGTTCTGGGTATTTTTAGATTGATGCTAGAAAATCACGGTGGACCTGATAATTATACTTTTCCAATTTTACTTCAGTCTTGTTCCCTTAGATTGGCTGAGTCTGAAGGGAAATTGATTCATGGTCAGATTTTGAAAGTGGGCTTCGGCTCAGATGTTTACGTGAACAACACTTTGATTAACATGTATGCAGTTTGTGGGAGTTTAAGTGACGCCCGTAAGGTGTTCGATGAAAGTCCTGTTTTGGACTTGGTTTCTTGGAATTCTATCTTGGCAGGTTATGTTTCAGTAGGGGATGCTGAGGAGGCGAAGTGCATTTACGATAGAATGCCAGAAAGGAATATAATTGCTTCCAATTCGATGATTGTGCTGTTTGGTAGGAAAGGAAACGTTGCAGAAGCATGTGGGGTTTTCAATGCCATGCCTGAGAAAGATTTGGTGACATGGAGTGCTTTAATTTCTTGTTATGTGGAAAATGACATGCATGAAAACGCTTTGGTTGCCTTCAAGGAAATGAATGCTAACACACTTATGGTGGATGAGGTTGTCCTGGTTAGCATCCTTTCTGCATGTGCCTACCTTTTGGTAGTTAAGACCGGAGCATTGATCCATGGTTTGGTAATAAAAATAGGGATCGACTCTTATGTCAACCTTCAAAATGCCCTGATCCACATGTATTCAAGCTGTGGAGGAGTAGCGGATGCCGAAAAATTGTTTATTGGAGGTTTCCGCTTAGACCAGATATCTTGGAATTCCATAATATCTGGGCAGTTAAAGTGCGGAGAAGTTGAAAAGGCCAAGGCTTTATTTGATTCAATGCCTGAAAAGGATATAGTGTCATGGACAGCAATGATATCAGGTTATGTGCAACTTGACAGATTTTCTGAGAGTTTGGAGTTGTTCCGCGAGATGCAGCTTAATGGAATTAAGCCTGATGAGCAGACTTTAGTCAGTGTGATCTCTGCTTGCACACACTTGTCAGCACTGGACCAAGGAAAATGGCTTCATGCCTATATAAGGAAGAATAGCCTAAAGATTAATGTCATTATGGGTACGACCCTTATTGATATGTACATGAAATTTGGGTGTGTCGAAAATGCTCTAGAGGTTTTTCATGAGCTGGAGGAAAAGGGGGTTTCTACTTGGAATGCCCTCATACTTGGTTTGGCATTGAATGGCTTAGCAAGCAAATCACTTGACATGTTTTCAGAAATGAAGAAAAGTGGTATATTGCCTAATGAGATAACCTTTATTGCAGTTCTTGGGGCTTGTAGACACATTGGCTTAGTATATGAGGGACGCCACCACTTTAGTTCCATGGTTCAGGAATATAAAATAGAACCTAATTCTAAGCATTATGGATGCATGGTTGATCTTCTAGGAAGGGCAGGCATGCTACAAGAAGCAGAGGACCTCATTAAGTGCATGCCTATGTCACCGGACATTTCCACTTGGGGTGCCTTGCTTGGGGCATGCAAAAAGTATGGTGACAATGAAATGGGGCAGAGGGTAGGAAGGAAGCTAATTGAACTTCAGCCTGACCATGATGGCTTCCATGTATTGCTGTCTAATATATATGCTTCAAAAGGCAACTGGGACAATGTCCTTGAGGTTAGGGATAGGATGATGCAACAAGGGTTGATGAAGACTCCAGGCTGTAGCATGATTGAAGTTCATGGAATGGTTCATGAGTTTCTTGCAGGAGATACTTCACACCCACAGATTGCAGAGATAGAGAATATGTTGGAGGAAATAGCCAGTGAAATAAAGAAATTAGGCTATTCACCACACACAAATGAGGTTTTCCTTGATATTGATGAAGAAGAGAAGGAAACAAATTTGTTTAGACATAGCGAGAAGCTTGCAATTGCCTTTGGACTTATCACTATTAATCCACCAGCACCAATAAGAATAATAAAGAATTTGCGTATATGCAATGACTGTCATACCGTAGCAAAGTTTATTTCTCATGCTTTTAATCGTGAAATTGTGGTGAGAGATCGGCATCACTTTCACCACTTTAACAAAGGTTCTTGCTCATGCATGGACTACTGGTAGTAGAATGGTATATGCTGATTGTTTCCAAATATTAGCGACATTCTTGCCAACTTTCTTCCCTGAGAGTTTCTCCTATTACGCAGCAGCAGCAGCAGAAGTGTATCTCTTCCAACTGCATGCTGCTGGCATGCCAGAGAAAACTATAATGAGCATACATACTCTTGGAATTGTAGTTTATGCCTTTCTTGTTCCACTGGAAGTCAATGTTCAATTTTTCGGAAGAGACATTTCTGAGTTAAGCCCTCATCACTGGGTCATCTGTGATGGAGGGAGACCATATGGAGCCAGGTCAGTTGGAGGATCCAATAATCTTATGTGTTTACAAGGTTCTATGTCATTTATATGAAAGTTAGGTGGCTTAGACTTACCACTCCATTCATATTCCATTGCTGATAGGTTTCATGTTCCTAAGATGCTTCAAACAATCACTGTAACGGCTTTGAGTGATCAGAGATTGCATCAGATGGGATCACAGGTTTGCTGAGGTTATTGGTGCCACTATTGCAACTAGTAGAATTTCTACAAGCAAATTTCCTGGGGTGGGTGATTAGTGGGTCTCAAAACCTGCTCTGCAAAAATGGAAAAAAATGGGGATCACTTGCAAGCAGAAATGGTGAGATTTTGTATATGACTCCTCAAACTCCATTAGCCGTTCAATGTTGTTTCACAGACGATGTCTCCAATAAATTTATTCATGCTTCTGTTCATGGTGTAGGTGTGCAGACAGATACTATTTATTTTTGGATCTTCCTGAATGAAATGGTGCCTCCCGAGAGGATAGATCCTACCATTAATTCTGTTCTGTAGTGTCGTGCAGTTTTGGAAAAACATTGTTTTGTCTCCATGTATTTGACTCCAGAATTTCATCAAGGAAGACAATGATTCTGTACATCCTTTACTGGTCCTGTTGGAGGATATCAAGTGTCTTCGTCAAAGAGAAGGGATCTTGGCAATTAACCATGTTGTGTTTGCAGGAAGCGTGTAGTTGTGCAGATTATTTTATGGGAGGCAGAGTCTGAGTTCAGAGGTTGTAATTTCGTACACAGTCTCCAGCTACCGATGTTTGCATTGTTCAGGAAGGGTACGGATTATATTTATAATTGTATTTGTATGGCCTTACTCTACCTTTGTATGGATTGGGCATGCTTTTCCTGATGATGAATTTTTGAAGTAACGCCCTTTTAGCTTTTTCTGTGTTGTGAAACACAACTTAGACACTTATTGGTTGGTCCTTGGGGTACCATTCCTCGGCCTCTCTCCTCTGTGTAATTATTATGAGTATGCAATTGGTTTTTAGTTTCTAGTTGTCCCTCAACACTGCAAATATTTTGAGACATGCAATGGCCAGCCTGTAGATTAATCAGATAGATGGGTTGGGTTGATGACTGATGCTTGGATGATGTAAAGGCAAAAACTTTTGGCCTGTTGTCTTTCATATGTTCAGACAAAGGACTAGTTAGTAATAGTCTGAGTGCATCATTGCCATACATGTCCTTTTCTTTCTTTTTCCCTTTTTTTTATTTTTTTTTTAATGTTTTTGTGAACACAAAGCCGTGCATTTCTATGCAAGTGACATCCATTTACCTTCTATTAGATAATACGGGCGCGTTCATAACAAATATGTTTTTCCAAGGGTTAGAATGAAATTAATCTGCCAAATAAATAAATAATAAAAGCTGAGAATTTCTCGATAAAAAAAAAAAAAGAAGAAGAAGAAGTTAGGAAATATCCAAGAAAAAGCCTTTTTTTTTTCTAATTTTATTTTTCACCCAATTTAGACGTGACGATAGTTTCAGGCAATCACTTGTGCTACAAAAACACAAGCAAGAAGCAAAAGGTACAAAACCAAATTTCTGCATACTAAAGATCTGGGTGCTAGTAGTTACACGATCTCCTCCACATTGTGTTGCAGCATGCAAGAACCGACAATGACGTGATTTCTTTCTTGATTTCTGATGGATTCATCCAATCCATATTGTGGGGGCTATGCCATGGATCACTTCTCTTCTTCCTTTGTCTCACAAAGTAACCTTCTGAACCAAGAATTTGCCTTTTGCTTTTAGGGTACCAAAATTTTCTTCTTTCCCTGAAAGGTGGTAGCCTGCAGGCAACTGAGTTCCCTGAGAACGATGGCCTTCCAATTTGAAATTTCATTACCTCTACATTCTGACAACTTCAGTTCAAGTTCCATCTTCAGGTTCATGGATTAAGCAGTCCATGTAGGGTACGCAACCTACTTCCTTCATGTGGTGTATCAGCAATTTCAGAATATCATATACGCACTCTATATGACAACCCATCTTATCCCCAACAACAAAACTATAGACTTGGTCTCTTACCTCGATCCAACTGCTCCCAGTCTCTTTCTTGCTTCCAATTCTATTAAGTGACCTCCTCATCCTTGCAAAGTCACCCCATTTACCTTCAGCAGCATAAATATTTGACAGCACTACATAAGGTGTAACAAGATTTGGCCTTAAATCAATCAGTTTCTGAGCCGCCAATTTTCCCAAACCCGTAAGCTTATGCGCTTTACAAGCACCAAGAAGTGCACCCCAGACAGTCTCATCAGGCTTAAATGGCATACTCTGTATCAGTTGATAGGCCTCCTCAACTCTACCAGCTCTACCTAGCAAATCTACAACACATCCATAAATCTCCTGATTGGGCTTGATCCTATAATCAATAACCATGGAATTGAAGTACCTTAAGCCCTGGTCCACGAGACCAGCATGACTACAAGCACTCAGAACTGCCATAAAAACTATCTGATCAGGTATGATCCCTGACCTGACCATCTCATTAAACAACTCAACGGCCTCCTCACCATACCCATGAGCCCCAAACCCGATCATCATAGAAGTCCAAGAGACCAAGCATTTGTAAGAAAGTTTACTGAAAATTTTATGTGAATCATTTATACTGCCGCATTTGGCATACATATCAATTAAGGCATTGGCCAATCTCAAATTGCCATTAAGACCTCTGCGAACAATTCCCCCGTGAATCTGTTGTCCGCAACTCAATGCTGTTATATTGGCACAGGCTGCTATTACGCTTGTTAAAGTGAAGCAATTCGGACTAAAACCGTTTGACTCCATCTGCGAAAAGATAAACAGTGCTTCAGTAGAATATAATCTCTCATATCCTGCTATTAAGGTATTCCATGTAATCAGATTCTTTTCATTCATCTCATGGAAGCACTGATTTGCATCGGATAAACAACCACACCTACAATACATGTCTAGTAAAGAATTCATCACAGGAAGATTGGATTGAAATCCAAGCTTAACTATGGCAGCGCGTAGTTGTCTGCCATAATTGAGCGAGTTGATTGAAGCACAAGCTCTAATAGCAATTGAAAAGCTATACGGTTCTAATTCTGCCCCCTCCTGTTTTCCACAAAAAAATGCAACAAAATTAGGCATTGCTCTACAGATGGTAATCCCATGCTGAAAATTGAAAACCCCTCCCCCTTCCCCCCTCGCCAGCCAAAAACAACAAAAAGCTAAAAAATTTAAATTAATAATCTCTTACTTTTAACTTACCAACATCATTTGCCTAAAAATTTGAAGCCCGTCATGACCCTGACCTCTATGGGTATAACCAGCAATCAAAGTAGTCCACGACACAGCATTCTTGTCTGGAATACCATGAAAAACCAAGCATGCATCCCTCATGCTCGCGCCACAGGTAGCATACATATCAACAAGGGCGTTATCCACGTAGATATAGCCCTCATCCATGCCACGCTTGATAGCCAAGGCATGAACCGCAGCCCCAGAAGAAAGGTCCCCCATACCTTTGCAGGCCTTTAACACACTTGATATGGTGAAGGCATTCGGGTCAGCTTCATTCTGAAGCATATTGCAGAACATGTCCCATGCAAGGGCGTATTCGTTGCAAGATGAGTAGCCGGCAATCATGGCCGTCCACGAAACCACATCTCCGTGGGGAATTTCGTCGAACAGGGCGCGTGCTTCGCAGATTAAGCCCCTGTCGAAGTAAGCCTTGATGAGATTTGTGGCTAAAACGAAGGGCTGTTTTGGGATGAAGGAGGAGGGTACGGTTGGTGATTCGGAAGCTAAAGCGTTTTGGGCAGACTGGAGATAGGTTTTAACGATGGATGGGAATGAATAGTAGTAGCGATTAGTTGCTTTCATGTCCCCCCACCACCCGGTCTCATCACCGCCGTCGTCGTCGTCGTCTCTCTGGCAGAAGTTGTTCCCTTTCGTCCAAGTTTACGTTTTTGTGGTCATTTTCTCTGTGTATGTAAGCGTCCCATGCAAGCAAGCCCAGTAGTTAAAAAAAGAGAAGAAGGAGCTTTAAAAAGAAAAGAAAAGAAAAAAACTAAAAATAACAAGCCCTTGAGAAGAAAACTGAACATGATTTTTGACAAGGCGTTTCATGATGCTTCTATTCTAACATAGCATTTGCCTCATTTGTAACTTTTGAGTTAATTAAAATGAAGAAAGAGAGAGAGAGAGAGGATGTTTTCTCAAAATCCAGAGTAAATAATAATATGAATGAAGAATGAATGTGTTAATGTACATACATACATACAAAGTAACAAACCAATGAGTACTAGGAGGGTTGCAGCAGCTTCTTGAACATTGTTGTTACACTAGTTAGTTCAAGAGCCCAATAATGATTCATTTCCCAAAACCCTCCTATATAAAAACTTTAGCCAACCAATCAATCAGATTGAATGAAATTTGCCTATTGTTTCTACGCTCCCTTCTTCTGTTTTTTTTTTTTTTTTACTCTTTCTTTCTGACTTGAGGACATGGGACATTTGGTTTTCATTGTCTTTTCCTCCTCCATCCTAAAAACTGGAAGCTGTACAGCACCAACGCATCCTACTTTCGGTAGGATTAAGTTGGTGGGTTGTCTTGTCCTACACAAGAATCTGAGACTTTGCAGCACCCCGAGAGCACTTCTTCCGGCCGCTCTTGCTGAGCACGCAAACACATATCTCCAGAAGCTCATAATCCTCCTCCCAGAATAACGAGGATGCCAGCCCTGGATTCTCCAAGAGAGTCTTGGATGTCAGGAACCCAGCAACCGTCCATGTTTGGTAAAGCCGCGATTGCTTTCCAACAAACTTCCCTGTTCGAGTGTCATAATACTCGGGCCAGCGGTCAGCCGAGAGCCTCTTCTCAGCCAAAGCAACTGCCTTCTGGGCTAGTTCTAGCCTGTCCATCTTGATGCATGCCAATGTGAACTGAAGAGCAATGAGCAAGAAGAGTGATTTAGAAGCCGGAGATCAAAGTAGACTTCTTCTATGCCTAGATTTAAATAATTAAAATCCCAAAGACCAGAAGAAATCGATTGAAGGAGAACAAAATCAACTGATCCTGCAGTTAGTGCCCAGTCTGAACTTTCAGTTGTTGCCAAAACACAACAAAAAGACAAGAAAGGAATATAAGCATACCTGCCACAGAAGCGTAGGCCAGGATCCACCATTATGATATGACCAAGGGCTGCAAGGTTCCATTAAGAACATAAATTTCAGGTTTCACCCTATTGTAGACTGAACCATGTGCACGTGCACACAAAGAAGGCAACAGTTAAATAACAATAACTCACGTGTTCTTTGGGTCACTGCCAGTGATTATACGCCAATCCTCATACTCTAGAGCAGGGTAACAGATTTTAAGAGGAATGTGTCCCACGAGATCATCCCATTTGGCTTCAATTAGATTCAGAATAGCTTCATTTTGTTTTGGTGTACCCAAAGATGAGACAACGGACCAAAGATTTCCAAGAGTGAAAAACCTAAAATCCATGTGAGCAGGCTGTAGATTGCCAATCAGATATCCACCTTCCTCTGGTATCCAGTCCATGAGCCATGAAGGAATCTGCTCAGGATAGATATTAAACTTGTTCGTTGCATCCATGGAATATTCTTCCGTTTTATACCGGTATATCTCATTAATCTTTTTCATGTCCACCCAGTAATATTCTCTAATGTGGAATGACAGGGCACTGAGCCTATTGTTGATTGCCCTCACTAGGTTTTTGGATCCATCGTTTACAGTTAGCATCTCTCGGGAGCACCGTAAAGCAGAGTAAAATAAGGCCTATGGAAACAAAAAGTAACAGAGGTAAGCTCTGATGGCCAAACAAATGGAGAGATGAAGAAAACATAAGAGAATATAGATATGCTATACAGTACCAAACACATAGGAAACAAAAAGAGAATTGTAGGAGAACAAAAACAAAAAAATTAGAGGATGATCTGGTGAAAATGGAGCCAATAAGAAATATTTATCAAACAAAGGCATGAAAGGAAGTCATAGATACCATCTCCATTCTATATTGAGATTAAAATCAACAATATTTCCAACAAACTTTCATAATAAAGGCATTGAATGTCCACAAAAACCAATCAAAGACAAAAGTAACAGAGAATTCCGACTCTTGGCAGTTCCCCGGGTAAACAAGGAAAGATGTAGACATTATCAACAACTCCAAAAGAGCATAGTACAACTGTACAGTATTCATGGATCAGAACAGCATGCATCCATTGTAGATAAACATGCATACAATGGTAACAAAGACAGCCATATGCAATTTCCAGCAAATACAACAGAAAACAACAAAGAAAACTACCCAATAACTCACTTGGATCTCAAGGGGGTGGCCATGAATACCCATTCGTCGATCTATCATGCATGAGCCATCAGTGACTAAAAGAGAAGGGAACATATCAAACCCATCAGCTAAACACAGGTTTAAGATCAGCTTTATGCCCGTTTGCACATCTACCCTTTCTTGTAATGAGTAGTCACCAGTGATTTTTCCATATGCCCTCAATAAAATGATCCACCAGAGCCCTATCAAAGCAATGAAAAATGATACCTGAGGTTCTATTAATTGACAAGAACAACTGGAACAATGCACTTACTGCCAAAGCATAAGCAAAGTTTAGGATGGCTATTTCACAATTAAAACTTGGAGCACTGTAACAATTTACTGTTCTCCATTGCTACATACACTAACCAGAATCCACTGGTGCAACGCGACCAATAGCTGATTCACCAAAATCTGGATCCAAAACTTCTTCAGAGGCATTTTCATCAAGAGACACGTTTCTGACCTTAAAACTAGCTGGCATCAATCCCTGCCCAGGGCTATAGCAGTCCACTGTTTTCTCCCAACTCTGAGTCACAAACATTAATGCAACTGTCAATCTCAGTATAGCAAATATCAATATATTGCCATAAATCATGAAGCCTGTACTCAAATGTGGCAATAGACAGGAGTTTAACCATGGTTATGAAGGAACGGAACAAAGAATTATAGTTAGAAGCTAGGATGACCAACTTGTCCCATTCCAAGACAAAAAATTAAACAGAAAAATAAAAATAATATATATATATTCCCATTTTAACATTTTCTCCAAAACCTCCCAAACAAAAGCATCGCCCTATGTAAAGAAATTATAAGAACAAAAGTAAGAACGGACCTGGCACGAACCAGTCAACTGGTATGAAAGAACGTTTCAGTTGGATATCAATTTTTTATTTCACTGATAATTAAATGCTTAAAATTGCATTAGAAACTCCTGCAAAATGACCAAAACTGACCTTCTCATAAAAGTTAAACCAATGGCTAGAAACAAAAAATGTTTTTCATGACTTTTGAGAGACAATATATAATCATAAGCCGAATTCTTATTGCTAATTATACAGTGCTAATAATACGAAAACAATAAAATTTATAGATGAGTGGATCAGATAACTCGAAATGTCAGATCCGCAATAATTAAGAAGGAAAAAAAAAAAAAAAACAGAACCTAATTATTACCTGCAACTGTAAGGTATGAAGCAGAAAATTCCTCACAATCTCCCCTTCTCCTCTTAGCAAGAACGCAAGAGCTGAAGGCACAAAGTCACGAATGAACACTTGATCGTAATTCAACGGCAACTTATCTCCAGGATCATTTGCTGCAACAGTCCCAACAGGGCTTCCACAATAGTTCACAACCGCATCATTCAACAATTTCCATGCCTCTTTTTCAATTTCAGATTGTTCCCTCTTGAGACTCGCAACCTCGACACCTTTCTCAGACCCTAATTTCTCCCCATTTAAATTTCCAACATCATCAGGAGCAGCAACTCCTATCCTGGACTCCTGCTCACTCACAATATTCTCATCTTTGTCAATCCTCTCGACTGCCAAGGGCTTCACGTTAATCCCGTTTTGCACATAAATTCTTTGGAAGTTATTGTCGTTCACTCTTGTCTCAACAGAAGTCGAATACTCTTTCACTCTTGACGCAACACTAGGAATAATAGAAACACCCCTAGTTGTTGTTGATCCAGATATAAGCCTAGATTGCCCCAGACATGCATTGGGTAAAGAAAATGATTGCTGGGTACCATAGTTTACGCTTGGAAACTCCAAGAAACGAAAAGGGTATGCCAAAAATTGTTTCTTTTGATAAGAATTGGAGTGATTGCTTGGCAAATTGCAAGATAAAGTATGGTGGTGTTTGGCAGACCCGAAAAGTTCGGAACTTTTCCGAGTTATGAGGAATCTGCAGGAGGGTTTCATGGCGGAATTGCCAAAGAAACTGATTGAATTCATGGGGTTAAGAAACAGAAACATAAATGTCTCCAGATGTATTGCAGACCAATAAGATTAAACTAAGATTTATGTATTGTATAAAGAACGAAACTTTGTAAATGAAAAGGCAATAGAAAGAATATTGGGAAATGGATTGAATTCTCCGAGGCAATGAAGAAGAGAAAAGTAGACAGATCTATTGGTGAATTGGGAATTTGGGACAAACAGATTTGTGAGGGGCAAGAAAAAGGTGGTGTTCTCTTGTTTCGCGGTCTGAAGGTCAGCGGAAAGAAAAATAAGAATGGTTCAAATTGGAAAACTTGCCCCTTTGATATATATACATTTATACTTATTATAGGCGGCGGCGCCCCGTGAAGACCAAGTTAGAAAAGTAAGAAACTCTAGATTGGTACTTCTTTAAGGGGAATGGAAAATCTATTGTATAATTATCTTTTTTTAGTTTATTCTGTATCATTTGATTGAGGGTAGGGCATGACATTAGCATGTGAATTCTAAATTAGTTTAAGGGCAGTGAGAATTAAAGGTATATTCTAGCCTAACCATTTGTGTATATAATTGCTCTCTCTATTCTTAGGTTTGCACTCACTCGAATTTTTAAAGGAGGGAAATTTAAGATTGCGTTATGCTAAGAAATTTTATTATCCAATTCGTGGGAGCTCATTTTTTTTCGGCTTATGCTAAAGAATGCTATGAGTAGATTCCTATGGTCCAATTTGTGGTGTTCATTTATAGTTAATATGTGTACGTGACCTAATTAATTAGCAAAGAAAGAGAAAAAAAAAAAAAAAAAAAAGGAGACAAAAATTGATATATATGCTATCACAATCCCTTTTGACAATTTTAGCAATAGTGGCCGCTTGTTCCCCTAATTACACGGATTGCCGATGGTTTTCATTATTCTGTCATCATCAACCTTTGTTTTTAGTTAGTTCTAGATCACCCTCTATCTAACCTCGGGTTAAGATCACTTTTATTATCGTACTGGATATGCCATTTTCGAAGGAGCATCCGCCATCTAACATTATCGAGTTTCCCACAACTTTTTGTTGCCATTAAACGCCACCATGAATTATGATTCACCGTTCAGAAAATTGAGAGCCAAGCGTGAACGACAAGTAAGTTAATCCAGGCTCTTTTCCCAAGCAACGTCAGATGAAATGGCGATGCTAATTCCAGGGCCGAAGTATAAGAATTAGAACGTTGGGTTTTCTGAAAATAAAAAATAAAAAAATACCCAAGATAGGGAATAGGATGGTGCCAAGCAAACATCTTGGGGACTTTGTACAAACGCCAAGACCGTCAAAGAAACAGTCTTCGACGGGCACATTGATTGAGGTCCCGGCCTAATCCTATTACACGAGCGAGTCCATAACTAGACAATAGAGAGAGAAGTTCGTTCCTCCTCAAATGTTGAAGATAACTGCGAGCGAGTGAGAGGAGGTGGCACATTTTGGACAGGTTCCACGACTCTTTATGCTAATCCACATCACCATCCTTGAAAATGCACGACAAATTGGAGCTTTCAGTTTTCTTTTTTTTTTTTTTTTTTTTTCATTCAACGTTGTCAATTCGAATATCGTGTTCTCTTGACGTGTGTTCTTCATTTATTGCAAGCCAATGGCATTTATTATTTGGTACCAACATTGAAATTGAAATAATGCTTTATCCTACTTCACCCTACCCATGCTCACCTCGTCCTACACTGATGGATGGGGGTGTTGGGGGGTTGGCCCAACAAAACAGGCTTTTAGCCCCCCCCCCAACCAACAAAACCACTCCAACACGTGAAGCCCAACCACAAAAATCTTGCCAACTGTAAATTTCAAGAGATAAGTTATCCAATGCGATCGCACCGCGTGGAAGATTTGACTGAGGCTCGGGTGACCCCATCTCATCTTCAATCCGCCGGCCATTCCATCTTCTTCTCCTCCTCCTCCTCCTTTTTGTCTTCCGTGCTCTCGTCTGCAACATTGGCATTTTTTTTTTCTTTTCCCTCTTCAAACAAAATGGCCATAGTTATGAAGTCGCGTCCGCTTCCTCCGCTTCAACTCGCTCCTCCACCTCTACTTTCTTCTCTGTCGTCGAGTTGCCTCAGTTTGTCGATGCCCATCTCGTCCAACTCAGCTCGGCGCAACTCAGTGTCTCAAAAACAGCAACAAAAGGTACAAATCTTTCACAACTTTGGACCCACGGTTTTGCTTCTTTCATGTGGCATCTCAAATACCCTTGATTTGAATCCTTACTGGCTGCACCGCTGGCACAAATTTAGGGGATTGTTGTTCCTAAAGTGGTGTTTAATTTATAATGTTTACCAATAAGCAGAACAGCTCTATGTTTTACTTACAATAGGAACTTGAATCATCTATCGAATTGCTTCTCACAACAGAACTTTTAATTACGTTTAATCAGACTAAAGCTTTTGCAGTTCCAAGGAGAAACGCCTTGTGTCTTATGTTGTCAAGTTACGTCTTGTCGGAAGTTGGTTTCAAGAATGCTGCGGCTGCTGCATTTGCTGAGCCCTCCGTTGGCTTCCGGGAATACATAGACAGCTTTGATGGTTATTCGTTCAAGTACCCTCAGAATTGGACCCAGGTTCGAGGTGCAGGAGCAGACATATTCTTCAGGGACCCGTATGTGCTTGATGAGAACCTTTCAGTGGAAATGTCATCCCCTTCATCATCCATGTACAAGAGTGTCGAAGACTTGGGTCCACCCCAAGAGGCTGGAAAGAAAGTTCTTAAGCAGTATTTGACGGAGTTCATGTCCACTAGGCTTGGTGTGAGGCGTGAATCCAACATTCTCTCCACTTCCTCCAGGGTCGCTGATGATGGCAGGATTTATTACCAAGTTGAGGTGAGTGTGAGAGTGAGTGAGGCATTTTTCATTCTTGTTCAAAGTTGAAACAACATCAACTTGCTTGCCTTCCTCTGCATTTTGGTGATTACTCTCAGTAGCATAACAACTGCAGCTTCCTTGTTTCCCGCCTTCTACCAACTTGCATCATTTTGAGTTATTTCTTGATTTTATTAGGTGAACATAAAGTCCTATGCAAATAGCAATGAGCTGGCTGTCATGCCACGAGACCGAGTGGTTCGTTTAGAGTGGGACAGGCGATACCTTTCAGTCCTTGGAGTTGAAAACAACCGTTTGTATGAACTGAGGCTACAAACACCAGAAAATGTGTTTGGCGAAGAGGAAAGTGAACTTCGCCAAGTCATGGATTCCTTCAGAGTGAATAAAGTGGCTGGTTGACTGCCTCAATTCTTCAATTTCTACTTCGTTGATTTTCACCCGACATTTTTTTCTTTTCTGTAAAGCATTATTATTATTATTCCTCCCTTTGTTTTGTAGTCCATAAGATAATAATGTTTAATGTGATTTGCTCGCGGACCCATTTACCTCGTACGGATAACTGTAGTTCACAATCAGGAACTTAAAAATTTCAGCTTAGCTTCATCCATCAGTTGCGTTCTCGCATCACTTTAACAAGCATGGGCATTATGATGCATGGGAACGAAATGGTCATTCCAAACGATGCATACACCTTGGAAGCTTTTCATGCTAAACAAAACACAAAATTGGAAGTTTCGCTTGACATTATTTGAACTATGATCTTACTTCATATAATCCTGCTCGTGTGAGTGCTCGAAAACCTTTGTAGAGGCGATTGGGTACAACCTTGAGATCCAATTTATCCATTTGCAGGCCAGAGAAGGCAACACCCTGAATCCTAAAACCAATTTGAAATACGGGAAATACGTGAAGTTGTTCTAATCCTGCCTCGAGCACTAATGTTCCAGATAATGCAGGGGCCCTATCTTTTGGAATTCGATCAATTGACCAAGAGCACATCTGCAAATACATGTTCACAGACGAAAGTTATAATTCTAACCAGAAAAGTATTCCTTTACTCTTTGTAGACATAAAAAGCAGGCATGATCAACCTTAACGTCATATTTTGAACCAGCTTCCAATTCACAGTACCTCAAAAAATATACACATTGAGGCTGCATACCACAAACATGTAACAGTAGTCATAACATTTTCACACACATGAACCAGAAAGTTTTATCCTTCATATACTGACTGATAGGCCAAGTAAGATAGTTTGTCCCAGATGCTGGAGGTAGCGCAAAGATTTTGTTAGAGGTACCTTATTAGACAGGACATTCACAGCTCCATGATTGGACGTCAGATCAGCAGATAAAATGCAAGGGGGCAGTTGAAATTGCACGGTTATTGAGTCAATTGCCTTTCCAGGGTCATTTCGTATTCCAACCATCACATTGATGCGACATGTCCCAGCATCAGATGTTAGTTGTGGCTTTACATATATTGGGGTGCTTTTCAACTTCTTGACCCTGGGGGGAGTTTAAGAGGTCATTAGATAAAAGAATAAAGCATGTGTGAGATCAAAGTGATTAAAAAGCAATAGACCACAAACTACTTATGCATCTTAGCTAGAAACAACTCAACCTCATAAGCAAGAATTCATAATGAGAATGTGTGCTAAACCACCATCAGATGGCACACAAGCATAAAAAATATTACAGCACAAGTCTTGTTGATGCCACAAACCTGTAACTCATGAGCTTAAACTGCCCATCAGGAGGCACAAATGACAGGATTTGATGGGACTCCCAAGGTCGAAACCGAACACAGGGATGGAATCTCGCATCATCCAACATTGATGGATTTACAAAAGACAACATCAAATCAGGAACACCTGTGATATGGGAATTTACTTGAACTTCACCATAAATCTCACATTTCACCAACGCACCATCCCTGCAGTATAGAAATATGGAAGCACAATCATGGCTATGTTGAGGCAAATTGTTGCAACTAGACATCTAGTTCAACAAAGACAATTGAACAAATTTTAAGAACATAAATATGGACCTGTTGATAATTGCATCCATTTCTTCTACAAGGTCAACATAGACTTCATTGTTTGCATATTTTACATCTGTCGTTCTCCATGGAACACAAGACGCTGTTGCACCTGGAAGGGTTTCATTCACATTTGAAGTATTACCAGTGACAACACTCAAAACTTTGCTAACAATATTAGGTGGAGCTATCATCTCTCTCAAGATGTTAGGTTCGGTGGTCAGTGGGAAGCCATTGTCTATCATCTCATCCAAAAGCTGCAAATTTTAAGTAAAGGTGTTTGTATTAACTCCAAGCACTAAAAGCAAAGCCGGAAAGGACTGACATATGAACTGAGAAAAAATTTTGCTTCCATTTTTCAAGTTTCCAAACAAGTAGAGAGTCTGGACGAAGTAATGAATTAATTTTTGGATTCAGAAGTTACCTCATACACTATTACAAAGTTATCCTTAATCAGATCTTCATTGAGCCCTTCAAGGTAATCTGAGAGGACATCAGCTACCCTGCAAAGGAACTGAAAGTCGAGAATTTCAGAAGCTGATCAACGGGTACATAATCAAGCTCCAAATTGCATGACATATATAGATGAGAATATTTACCTCAATAGCCATCAAAGGTGGCATTTCAACTTGGGTACAAGCCAAAAAGGTGATCCCCTCACGAACAACTTGGAACAAGTAGTGCGTTGGAGAAGCAATGACTTCTTGTTGCTATTGAGAAACAAGCAGACAGAACACAAAAACATGAAACAGCAACGACCCCAATAACTAGAAAAATCAAATCTTGAACACCCCCCCCACCCCCCCAAAAAATGGAATCCGTTAAAAACAAAATCCCTGAACTTGGGCTACAGCCGGTAAGGAAGATGCCCTTACAGCCAACTCCACTCAGAGACGTTTATGCAGTATGTAAGTGTATCGTAAGCCATCATCTCAGAACTTGCCGCAGGCAATTTTAACGCACCTTAAAGGAATCACCTTGAGAGAGAGCTTGATCCCAAAACCAAGCGCAGATGGATCTATCTATTCGATGCCCAGTTAGCTGCTTCTCCAGCATTACCTCTCTACCACCCACACCCACACCCACAGGCAGAAAATGTTTAGAAACGAAATACACCGAATATATATATATATAGATGTTCAAATCAAATCATATTTGTATTAGCAACAACTTAACAATTCAAATAGATCAAAGAAGAAGTGCAATGATGTTCTCTCTTTGTCTTCTCTTCCATTCCAGTATTTATTCACAAAAAGAAGGGAAAAAAAAAGGAGTAAAAAGGGAAGAGAATCCAATCAATCGAAGATGTTAAAAGAAGGATTGATTACCCGGAATCTGAGAGAAGGAATATACACTGCAACATATTTATTACACACTCTCTCTCTCTGCGGCTCTCTCTAAGACTCCGAGGAAGCCAAGCGATGACTGTCTGTAGAAAAAAAGATGGAGTGGAGGAGGGCCGCCGAGATTCGTTGAGACAGACGGCAGGTATCGGCCACCGTTTCTTGTTCCGTTCTGTTACTGGAATTTTGCTGATACTTCTTCACACTATTCAAAGGCCGCCTGCTTGCTACAGCGGGGTGGGACCCGCCTACAATGGACCACAAGCGGCATTTTAAAGAATGCTATAATTCGGCGTCGTTCAGATTGGAGGCAGCCAGACAGCCAAGCTAAGGCGGGGGGAAGTCCCAGAGGCGTGCCTACAAGTACAACCTATGGGAATTCATTCTCGAGTACTCTCTCTCTCTCTCTCTCTCTCTCTCTTGTTTTTTTTTGGGGGGTGGGGGTGTGTGCGTGGGGGGGGGGTCTTTAAATTGTTTCTGGCTTTTATAGGAGTGAATGCGAATGATAATTTTTGCTGTAGGCTGTTTGTCATGAAGAATTGGCACCAAACACAGCAATCCATGCCTTAATCAATGGCTGAGCTTCATCTTATTGCCAATTTCTACAATGCTTGTGAATTTGTGGCTTGGGGGGGGGGGGGGGGGGTATTTTTTAAGTGAATTGAACAAATCCAAACGTAAAAGAGAAACGTTTTCTTCTAAGATTACGCTTCTTCCCCTTGTTTGTCACACCTCAAGTTAACGTTTGAAAGTTGAGGCAGAACGCCTCTTGTATTTCTACAGCAGTATAATGAGTAAGCAAGCAAACTCAACAATAGCAAATTTTTTACAATCCTGCCGCCAAAATATATCTCTTTGATCTTCTCTCCCACTTCCATCTTGCTATGATGAACATCTCATACGACACTGAATGCTGATTGTATGGTAGATGATACTCGGTTTGCTAGTGTTTGGGACGCGAATTGTTGAAGCTGCTTCTTAGCATCTACAAGAGCATAAAGTGTTAACATGTCACTTGCAGAAAAAGTTACTCCAGCATTTAGTACTCAAGTCAAGTTGCAACAAATGTGTCCCACAGCACACATGATAGATAGGGTCATCGATCATTCCCCCAAAGTCCACAACCATGCAAAATAGAAGATGGAATAAAATCAACTAAACTCGCCAAACAGCAAAGTATGCAGTGCGCAACAGTGCAATCACAAATAAGAGTCGAACAAAGATAATTGTTAACATACCCGTGCGGCATTTGGTGAAACCAACAATGTTTGCAATGCTGAGAGTCAAAGAAACTCCAATGATAAGGCAGTAATCTGCTTGCAACCTTATAAGAGAAAAAATTCCAAGAACAACCCAAGCAACTGCCTAAAAAATGACAAACTACGTTAAATGTTGAAAGAATGGAAATAATATGAACATAAAGGATTATTTGGCTACCTAGATATCAAAGGCTATTTAACGCAATTAAAACACATTTAAACATGCTGTCTATAGCTAATCACTATTTAAATGATCATCAGTCTTACATGTTATGCATCTCATCTCATCCCTCTTCCCCACATAACTTCAGATCCTCAAATCAGGATCTCATATTCTATACAAGATATAGGTGACAAATAACAAAAGATTTTGGATCAATCTCTCACAGTTTTCTAGTTATACTATATATTCCGCATAATCCAACTTTCCTAGAGATATGATATGACAAGGGTACAGGCTATGCTCTTCTATCATGCCATAATCAAATCCTATGTACTTACCGCCAGATAAAGACTCCACCAGAACAACCATGAATCTTTCTTGTTTAGCCGGGCCATTGACTACAGCAGAAAGAGCATTAACATGCATGAGATTCAGGTAACAACATTGGAAAGGCAAAGATCTTTGTGCGATTAGAGATGAAAAAAGGATATTGACAGTCTACAATGTAATTTGAACTAACCTCTTGGTCAAGGGATTCAAATTTCCACACACTCTCACCCAGGTCATTGATTTCATTCCACCACCGAAGTCCAACTAAGATGCGACCACTCACATTCTTAACCACCCAAAAATCAAGCGCAGCAAGGAGAACAGTCACCACAAAAATGATGACAAAGTTATTGACAAAGAGAGCAGAGAGTATGTAAAATGCCAAAGCTGCAGCCTGCCATACACAACAAAAAGGAGAGTAGAATGAAGACAGCTCACAGAGCTAAATTTTTTTTTTTTTTTGAAAAACAACTGAATATGGCATACCTTGAAAAGAACATGAAAGAAGCATGTCTTTGGATTTGCATAATTTTCACCAGGAGGCTGTCCAGAAGAACTTGAGCAATTTAAATTTGAGGGAGAACAGGTAATAAAAATTACTTTCCTAATTGAGAATCAATAATCATTACAGGAAAGACAAACAAACTTTCCGATTAGAAGGTCTATAGAACATATTAAGGACCTGTGGAACTTCAATGGCTGTTAAAAACATTTCCTTTTCCGATCTTTCTGTTAGTTAACAAGATAACCGTTTTCTTTTCAATGAAATCAAAACTAGAAAGCCCCGGTTCAGCAATCTCAATATTAGGTTAACTATCACTGCAAAACTCTATTTATCAATTGATCAGCATTGAAAGGGGTTTTGTTTGCAACTAATCAACCACAGTGCATATAATTTGATATTCCTCTAATCTTGCTAATGGCACTCTCTAAAGTACAAAAGATAATGAAGAAACTAAGTCTAATCCAAAAAGACTATTTTTTTTGGTCGTGGTGGTGGGGGTTCACGGTCATAACAAACACAACTCTTGTGCTGCTTTTCTTGTTCTCCTTCAATATGTCATTGCGTTCAGAGCTTTAGAGCATCTAAAAATTGGATTCCGAATTGACCAGAAACTTGGGTAATTTGAAAGCCTAGAAATCTTGGGCCTCCTCCAGACTAACATAGCCTTTCTCTTCAATTTTTTTTTTTCTGGTTCCATTTCCTCAATCAATCTCTTTTTCCCAGCAACCAAACAAAGCAAAAGCATCTCAGAATCCTCGAGGAAAGAAAATCTTTTACTAACATCAATCGAGGCATGTCCATGTACATATGCAGACATATATAAATCTATATAACCATCAACTTAAAAATCAAAGAAACTTGTAATGCCCAATGCAATGCAAGAGAGTAATAAAGGTCACCTGATTCAGATCCATTATGGGGTTGATGTTCAAACTTTTATGGCAGCTTCTTTATTTGAGGTTTGTGGGTTAAAGAAGAAAATAAACGCAAGGTTGTTTTTTTTTTCCCTCTTTTTCTTGATTTGCATTCCAATTTCTGTTTGTTTCTTACTCCAGACTTCAGAGAGTCATAAAATGAATTCTGGGTAGATCCAATTCCGATGCTATACTAATGCCGCAGAGGTTTTTTTTCATTATCTTCCAACGAGCCCCCGAACATTTCGATTAATAGCGTTCAAACCAACTAAAGTTTGTGATTTCTACTTTGGAGTGCCAAAACCACAACTTCCAGATACACTATAGAAATAGTCAAAAATCTCGGGGCCATTCTAGTGCCAACCCACATTTGCGTTACCAAACAAAGCCTCCAATTTGGACCCAAAAGGATTGAAGAGGTCCAGTCCACCTCAGGAAATCAGAAGGGGAGAGGCACCTGGGCTCCCGCTCCTTTTCCTTTTGCCACAAGAAAAAATAAAATTACTCACAAGTCCCCATGCATTAGACAACAGAGAAGGCAGAGATGTGACGTGAAGAGGTAAATGTTGTGGTTGAACGGGAGGCTGATGGGGGGGGGGGTGGGTGCTGGGTTGGGTCATTGTCTTATCCTGATTGCAAGAGTTGGGAGAAAAAGAGAGCCAAGAAAAATAAGCCCCAGCAAGATAGAAATGGGCAACAACAAAGTCTTTCAAATTTCTGTTCTAACAAACCCACAAGGCAAAGAGGAGAGAAGAAGAAAGGCTTCATGCTCATGTCTAGGTTGGTGGTTGTTCAGCAGCAAGCTCTGCCCTCTTTCTCTCTTTTTCCTTCCTCTCTATCTGACTTCAATGGCACCAGACTTTACTCTCACCTCCAGGTCTACCTCCTGCAGCTCTCTTATTGTGTGTGGGCGTGTATCGAGAGTTTGAGGCAATTTTATTTCTTTACTGGAACGGAACCAATTGTGTTGATATGCTTCTCTAGTTTTTGTTCGATATTGTAGTTCTTTTGTGGTTATTTTACCTTTTAACTTCTGTTACTGTTCGTTTTGCTTGCAACTTATCTGGGCTCATCTGTTTCTTTTTGCAGTGCAAAAGGAAGACATGGCATACAAAGGGAGCTTTACAAGTTAAAGCATCCGCTTCCAAGAATATTCTTATAATGGGAGGCACTCGATTTATTGGTGTTTTCTTGTCTCGACTTCTTGTCAAGGAGGGCCATCAGGTATTTGCACTTTTGAGCTCTTTCTTTGCATTTCCTTCACTTTTTTTTTTTTCTCCCTTCAAAAGTTTCACCTTTTCTGATATTAAAACAAAACGAAGCCGCCTTAGGAAAATAAGAATAAATTTTACCGCCCCACCCTAAATCTTCACAGGTTACATTGTTCACCAGAGGTAAAGCCCCAATTACTCAACAGTTGCCCGGTGAATCAGACCAACAATATGCTGACTTTTCTTCCCAGGTATTATAACAAATGCATTAAAAATGTCCATTATATTTGATGCAAAACTGTCTTGAATTATGAAGAATTGTACTACCGTGCACCTTATAAGTTAAAACTCTGAAATCGACCATGATTTGCAAGATTTTGCATTTGAAAGGAGACAGGACAGACTTTGAGTTTGTGAAATCCAGTCTCTCAGCTAAAGGCTTTGATGTTGTTTATGATATAAATGGTATGCAACGTCTTCATACAGAGTACTCTTTCTCCTTTCACGCCATTCAACTGTGGGACAACTGTCCACCGTTCTGCTCCAAAAACATATTGTTCACTTCACTTGCCCTATATTTTCAGGACGTGAGGCAGACGAAGTTGAACCTATACTGGATGCTCTACCAAAGCTAGAACAGTAAGCTCCGAAGGGTGTTGACTTTGCATCCACATTTTTAGCTCACAGCTAGCATTTACCGGTGCTTTGGTCTTAACTCTTATGCATTCATTAGGAGTATATTTTGCTCCCTCCTGAAAAAAGTTAAAACACTTTCTTAAAACTTCTGACAAATTAATCCCTGTTTCTCCATATGCCAGATGACACTGTTCAGATGGGTCCAAATGATCAATAAAGTACAATCATGTATAAATATGGCTTAGAACAAAGGCTTGTCACGTGCATTAACATGATTGAAATTCTGAAATTCAAAGACAAATTTTTAGACTGGAATTAATCAATAATTGGGTTACAAGTTACATGTTGATGTTCAGAGCCATAGGTTAAGTAGTGCTCCATGAGCCAGTGGGATTGGTTTCCCTTTCAGTATGGAGATTTATATTGCAGGTTTTGAGAAGTCATTTTCATTCTGAATTCATGAGTGAATCCTGATTGTCTTGCGTTCCTGTAACTGGCATGTTTTGAAATTCAAACTTCTGTCAATTTTGACTTTCAGGTACATATACTGCTCATCAGCCGGGGTTTACCTTAAATCTGATCTTTTACCCCATGCAGAGGTGAGCTTCAGATCCTGATTTCTTGATTGGACTAGACTATCCATCCAGTATAAAAATACGGTAATGGAAAAGGATGAGAATACATAACATTCCTGAAACAGCGAGTTGTTGCTGCAAGAGATTTAAGAATGATGTAGGAGAACTACATTTTTGGGACCTAATGTGCAACTTGAGTCTAACTATTGGTCTGCTTCTATTCTAACCCTGCCAATAGTAAAAACTAGCCCGTGATTTGTTAGCTGAACTGGGTTTCCCATAAGTTAAAGTTTTCTTATCCTTTATGAGCTTCGTACATCCTTCAACAGCATTCATTCAAGTGTACTTATCATCTGGTTATAGACAGATGCAGTTGACCCAAAAAGCAGGCACAAGGGAAAGCTTGAGACGGAGAGCTTGTTAAAATCAAAGGGTGTTAATTGGACTTCTTTAAGGCCAGTCTACATCTATGGGCCCCTAAACTACAATCCCGTCGAAGAATGGTTCTTTCACCGGTTGAAAGCAGGTCGCCCAATTCCAATTCCCAACTCAGGAATGCAAATAACCCAACTCGGTCATGTAAAGGTCAGTTAAATCTTCAGTCCCATGATGCCTTAGATGTTTTATTTTGTCATTTGCCTTCCAATCTACTCATCAACTAAGCCAAAAGGGGCGTCATGCATTAGAGCTATAAATGGCTCTGATGAGTGGGTCAATGCTTTTCCTGTTTTACAATATGAATAGCTTTCTGAACTGATAAGCTTCCAAATCCCCAGGATTTGGCAATGGCTTTTGTTCAGGTTCTTGGTAATGAAAAAGCCAGCAAACAAGTTTTCAACATATCAGGAGAAAAATATGTAACATTTGATGGATTAGCAAGGGCATGCGCCAAGGTAATCATGGACAGGACAGTGCTATGTTTGTATTAAAATCCTGTAAGGCTACTTGTCTTCAAGTTTGCTCTTCATTTATCTCAGGCCGGGGGGTTTCCTGAGCCAGAGATCATTCACTATAACCCCAAGGAGTTTGACTTTGGGAAGAAGAAAGCATTTCCATTCCGCGACCAGGTAAATGCATACCTATATATGCTGATTAGTGGAGTAAAATGCTGAAATAAAATCTCAAAGTTATCTTCTTGATGCATTAATGAAAAGGGGGAAAATGCACAATCCTTCAACTTGGAAATGGAAGGATAAGGTGTCATCTAGGATGTAAGAGAGCTTAGCTAGCTGAATTTCTTCTCACATTTCTATAGTTTTCACCAATTTTCCTGCTGCCTTGCACCATGCAAATTTCAATTGTAGAAGTGTTGACTGTATCTTCTGTATCCAAATTTTGATAGTTGCAACAAATGTAGCTTCATGAGCTTATTGTCTAGGCTTCTCAATTTGAAGTTTTGTACCGCTAGATATCTGTTAATGGTCTTCTCGGTTGGAAACTGTATTTGCAGCATTTCTTTGCATCAATCGAGAAAGCAAAACATGTGCTTGGATGGAAACCAGAGTTTGACCTGGTGGAGGGCCTCGCAGATTCTTACAACCTCGACTTTGGGAAGGGAACGTTCAGGAAAGAAGCTGATTTCTCCACAGATGATATAATTCTAGGCAAGAGTCTTGTCCTCCAATCCTAGACCCCACTTCCTTTTCTTCATTCCCCAGTCCCCTCCTCCCTCCCCCCCCCCCCAAAAAAAAAACCTCCCTTTATCAAAACTCTGAGTTTTGTAACATAATATGGGGGTTGAAACCGAAGTAAAAAATGAACTTTTTTGTTAATTTTTTTAAGGAAAAAAAATTGAAATTTGCATGGCGGATCAACTGAAACTTGTTCCACGTTAACAATTAGATATGGTCTGATAGATACTGTTCAAATTTAAAGCATAAGATTTAGAATTTAAATTTCACACCTCACTTGAAGTTAGGATTTCAAATTTCATTCTAAGTTAAATCTCACGTCTCATATTTAACTAGACAAAAAAAGAAGAAGAAGAAGAAAAAAAAAAAAAGCAACAAAAAGATAATGGAAACCTGTTCATGTGTTGACGACTGCTGAGTCTCTACTTGGCAGTCGACTTGGTGCGACGTTCTTGTAGTCGTTGCTTCCTTCCCTAGTGTGGATGTAGAGGACTAAATTGCTTATTGAGGAAAAAATGGGCCTTTTTTTTTGTCCATTAATTTGATGTCACAAGTTTGAATCCATTGTTCTTTGAACCAATCATCCTTCCTTTCCCACACCCAAACTACAAAAACAATAATCACAAAGCTCTACTCCAATGCACAGCGCAGCCAAGAAAATGGGTCGTTAATTAGATATGGAGCGACGGCCAAGATTTATTCCATTGTCCTTGTTTTCCTTTCCCACCCCCGCAACTCGAAATTAAAATGATGAGGTATAGGCGGACGACTATCTAGACTTGGGCGGTGACAGGGTCTAAGGTTATTGGTAACGGCCCGGGGGGGCTCCTGGTGTGGATCCACCAACAAGGTAACCCAGTTTCGATTATAAACCACCAACTGTTAAAAAGGCCACGCTTCGTCAGAGGCATCCATTAAAAATTGACAAACCAATAGACACCCCCCGCCCCCCCCCCAAAAAAAAAAAAAGGACAAACAGATGTTCTTGATTTGGCCAACAGAAAATTAGGATCATGGGGTCTTAATCAATGGCACCGACGGGGAGACTAAATTATTGTTGAATCGGATCCGTTCCATTCTACTGTATTCTAGGATAGGGAATAGGTATATATATATATATATTTATGTATTCTTTTTGGCAGTGTATGGCAAGTCGGAAAATTAACCACTAATTGATTATGCTGGGTAGAAAGGAAACTGTGTGGATTAGCTGAAACAATTTGGGAGAAAAGTGCATATATATGCATCAGCGGCTAAGACTAAGGAGTGGGACAGCGAGGGAGGGGGGGGTTGGAATTAAATATAATCAAACCTTCTTATTATTATAAATATAGTATATAGAATAATAATAAAAAAAAGAAGAGTAAAATTTGGGATTTTCATTAATTTATTACATTTTTGCATGGATGGATTCCTTACTCGATCCTCAACTCTTGAGGCCATCCACATCAATCAATCAATCTATCATCAAAAGGGAACATTCGGCATTCTTTTGGAAGCCAAAATTCAGTATCATCCAAATCTAATAAAGTGGGGGTCGCAATCATTATTAAATTGCCGCCCACAAGGAAATGAGATCGAAGATACCTTCCTCTCCTCCATCGCCACTCGTTACTTGGAAAGGAAAATAAATCTTCTTCTTCTTTTCTTTCTTTCTTTAATCTTCCTGAAGTCTTATCATTCATTGTTGTTTGGAATAAATCACGCCTTTTAACTGTTCCTACCATGGAATCTCTGTTTCTTGTCGGAAATTAAGGTGTAGATTGAGGGGAGGGGGTTAATTCATCTTTGCAAATCTTTTCTTTTCTTTTCTTTTTTCTTCCGACAGGTGTAATATTTTCTTTTTAGACAGAATACTCTTTAATTTTCTCTCTAGCTAGTGGAATCGTCTCAAAACGTTACAACCTGTTCCAATTGCAAGTGTTAGTACAAAAATAACAAGATAATGGTTATTATGTTTAGTCCTTTTTCGTTTTTATTTATCAAAGTGGTTGCGTTTGCCTGAAAAACTGTTTAGTCTTTAAATAAATTTTAGTTTGGACAATAGTCCAAACTAAAAGTGTGGGTCGGTCGGTTGACTAATTTATGTTATCCACTGTTTATCCATTACTCGATGGAATGGTGGGGTCGTATTGGGACCAACTGATACCCAACAAAACTTACAAAGTAAGAAAGAAGGGGGGCCCCCCTGGGGTCTGGGTGGGTCCACTCCAATTGAAGTTGGACTTGGACCGTTGCTTCCTGGAAGTGCGGATCACCGCCCTCCTTATGAGGCTCTTACACTTGGCACCACCACCAGGGATTCTTCAACCAAAAGCTCCGTTCTTTGCGCTTGCCACGTGCCTCTATATAAAACTGATGGACCCCACCTTGACTGCTGGGGGTGGGGATTAGTTTATCTAATAAGCTATATATATATATATATATATATTATTTATTTATTTATTTTTATTACTTTTCCAAACGCTGCATCTAGAAATATTTTATTTATTTATTTATTATTATTTTTTTTTTGTCGAGAACATGGGTAAGTAAAAAGGTAAGTAAGGGTCATTTATTTGCTCGTTTAGAATATTATTACTTGAGGGAATTACCCGATTAGATTCAATTAATTAATGAGTGGGACCAAACTAAATAATAATAATAATAATAATAATAATCCAAAAAGTAACTGCCACGTGCCCCTGTATTTGTTGTTTGAATGGGAAGTTTTGACGCAACTCCCCTTTCCCCGGAGCCCAACTTCCACGGTGGGCGGTGTTCTGGTGAAGGAAGCGGATAAAGATAATATGATCGCTAGAGCTGTGGGAGTTGAAGCCTGGCAAAGAGTAACTTTGGAGATGGCCCCAGTCCAAGATCTGCTAGACCATGATTTTTCCAATTAGGATAATAAACGCACTTTTTAACACCGTCTCTTACTCTCTCTCTCTCTCTCTCTCTCTCTCTCTTTTTCTTTTTATGCTTAAAATTCTTTGTCTTATTTATTGCTATTCCCATTTTTGGGATGAGGGGCTATTTCCAATTTGTCAATGGAGAGGATATATCGAGATGTAATCAAGAAGAGCCAATGAAAAATTAATTGTCTTTTTGCCTAAATGGGGTTTGGAACACCAAAGCTATATTCCCACCCTTATTAATTTATTCTCACCTATTTCTTACACCGGCCATTTTGCAACAAATTTCACTCTCAACCGCCAGATCAGATTCCTTGCCACGCGTGACGTTAACATTGGAAATTGGAAATTCAGTTAAAAAAAGTCACCGTCTTCCCATAAATTCACTTTCTTTTAATTAATTAATTGATAGCGTAGTACTACAATAATAATATTATGCAGAGAATAAATGCCCTGCCCTAAAAAAGTGTAATCTTTCATCAAATATTTTGAATTAATTATAGTATCTTTTTTCCCACGCACAATTCCTATATATACACACCCTCGCCAAGACCACCATCCCATCAGAGGTTCAAAGGTTTCAAGCAAACTTGCACACATACATACAAAGCTTAAATTTTCTTTCTTTCCAAACACTTTTTCTTTTTCTATTTTCCATTCTTTCGCAAAAGCCTTAAAACACAGTTTTCTCTTTTATACAAACATATAAATATACACACTTTTTTTTTCTGGGGTTCTTCTAGCAAGTTAAAAGCAGATTCTTTGTTTCATAACATTACTCTTTTCAAAACTTGAAAAGCAGTTGTAAGCATTTTATCATGGCCCCAGATGTTCCTACTGCTGCACTCGCCACCAGGACCAATTCTGGTCTTGCGAAGCAGGGTAGCATGTCAAGCTGTGCATACGTCACGTTTTTGGCTGGCAATGGAGACTACATCAAGGGTGTTGTGGGGTTGGCCAAGGGTCTGAAGAAGGTGAACAGTAAGTACCCACTCGTGGTTGCGATATTGCCTGATGTCCCTGAGGAGCACCGCAAGATTCTGGTCTCTCATGGATGCATTGTCAGAGAGATCGAGCCTCTGCACCCACCCGAGAACCAGACTCAGTTTGCCATGGCTTATTATGTCATCAATTATTCCAAGCTTCGTATATGGGAGGTATGGCTTTATTTCCCCTATTCCCTGCTTGATGACGTTTTCCTTTTCTTTTTCATTTTTAATTTTCTTTCAAAAAATAATGAGTCCTTTTTTTGCAGTTTGTTGAATATAGCAAGATGATATACTTGGACGGTGACATCCAAGTGTTTGACAACATTGACCACCTCTTTGACCTAGCCGATGGCTACTTCTATGCTGTGATGGACTGTTTCTGTGAGAAAACTTGGAGCTTCTCTCCACAGAACAAGATTGGCTACTGCCAACAATGCCCTGATAGGGTTGAGTGGCCTGCTGAGTTGGGACCTAAGCCTGCTCTCTACTTCAATGCTGGCATGTTCCTTTTTGAGCCCAGTCTTCCCACATATGATGATCTCCTGAAGACTGTCAAAGTTACCACTCCTACCCTGTTTGCGGAGCAGGTATAGTTACATTTTGGGTCCAGTAACTTGAATTCTTGTCCGAAAATATTTCATGGGGTTTTGATCTTGTTTGGAAATTTCACACGCTCTATTCCTGTACTTACATAAGTTGTTGAATTTGTGACAGGACTTCTTGAATATGTACTTCAAGGACATCTTCAAGCCACTTCCTCCAGTTTATAACCTTGTCCTGGCCATGCTGTGGCGTCATCCAGAAAGCTTTGAACTCGACGAAGTTAAAGTCGCTCACTATTGTGCTGCTGTAAGTATCTCCCACAACTTTCATCTTTAAGCCTAAAAATACCGTAAATTTGTCGATTGTTTTGTAAAATCTGTATTGTCCATTATACAGGGGTCCAAGCCATGGAGGTTCACTGGGAAAGAAGAGAACATGGACCGAGAAGATATCCAAATGCTGGTGAAGAAATGGTGGGACATTTACAATGATGAGTCCTTGGACTACAACAACGGTGTTGCTGCTGCCGCCGGGCCAGATGGAGCCAATGCGCAACCAATTCTGGCTGCGTTGTCGGAGGCGGGTGATGTTCATCACATAACCGCCCCCTCCGCTGCTTAGCGATTGATGTTTCTGGGGGACTGGAGTTGTATAGAAAAATTTTAAAATAGCTTTTCTTTCGGGACCGTATTTTCGTTTGTTAAGCTCCCTTTTTAGTGGAGTATATTTCTTTTTCCTTGTCAAGGAGTGAGTATCGGGACATTTTATCCCTTCTCCTTTGCTACGTTAGTAGCCTTATTTCTGGCTTTTGTGTTTAATTTAGCAAATAATATATGGATTATGTTTTATTTAGCCAAGTGTAAAAGAAGGGACTATTAATCTCTCTTTCCATCTTTTTTTCTGTATCTAAGGTACTTTTTTTATTATGTGACTGGTGACATATTCACATGCAGCTCCATTTCTTTGGTGTTACTATCAGTTCTCTCTTGAAACTAGAAGCAATTATCAGCCTTCCAAGTGCTTGTAATTGTTATGCCAAACCTTAAAAGCATCCTTACCCACTTACCTCTGTTGAGGATTGTATCCCCACAATGTCGGCAATTATCCTTTCGTATTGCAGAGCAATCAATTTTGGATGCCATGAGTATTCAATCTTACTACTAATAGTGCCCCCCCCCCCCCCCGAAAGCCTCTTTTTCGTTAGTTTGGAGGTTGTCTTATATTTCAGTGTCTCTCTGGTGTTGGAAAAGGTGCATCCATCTAGTGCTTAAGTCCAGATTTCTAGGGAGATCAATGTGAAATTGCCAAACAAATTGTGCTTGGTAGCTAATAATAGGTGGTAATCGTAATTAATTTGCTGTCAATTCCACTGCACCCTTCTTAGTACCTTACCTCCAAAATTCCAATTCCGCTGCTACTCATCTTTAAGTCATCTATCGTATTGTGTCTTAATACAAGTTCATTCACTAACTGGCATCTGTTAAGGCATGGAAATTAGTCAGATAAAACTCGTTTCCTTATCATCTACGAGTTACAAAAGTAATGTTCGATTGCCTTGGAGAGCCTATTATGCTTCTGCGTCACATACCACTTAACTAATTTCTTCTCTATGCTGACGCGCACAAAAAGAGTATTAACAAATGTCCAACTGGGGATTGCAATTTCGGGCCTTCATTTGGGGGCTGCTTGCCTTGAGTTAATTGGACAGGCCATTGGCATACTTTACAGCCCTTTCAGTAACCCATCTGACATATACAGGCCCGAGTAACAAGCTTTCATCCAATCCATACATTAATATTGACCAAAAGGAATCGTGGATTCATTCATGTTAAACAAAATAAACTCTGAACATTAAGACAAGCAATACACACTTCCAACGGCATAAAATGTGCACATTGGAAATCTTAAAATCCTTCCCACGCAATGCCGAATTTGATTTGCAAATTTTAACTGCAAACAAGAATCTACTGAATTATTTAACTGTTTCTTCAGCAAATCCATATAGAGAAATGAAACTAAGTAACAGCCACGTAACAACCAGCTCTTAGCCTAACTATCGAATTCTAATCAGGACCCATTCTTTTCATTGAATAGCAGGTTCTGAGTAGTGCAGCAGCAAGAAACAACATGAAAGTAAAACTAGTAAAGGCCATGGATCTCCATTGCTTTTTCACTTCATTCAAGGGTCCAGCTTTGCATGAGTCACAGTTGAAGCAGAACACATCGGGTTTATTTTCTCATATGTGATCTGCATTTTTGTAGTCACCACCAGTTACATGCCATTGATTCGGATGTATGTATCCAAATCCACCATCGTTTGACGGATTGCAGCAACTAGACTATAGAAAGATAATCAGTGGTCAATTTCCACATGCATGGAGATTGTTTGAAGCACATAATTAAACATAAATGAAAGCTGAACAGAAGGAAAAGGACATGACACAACTTAATTGAATAGGGGACAACTTCCCAGTTATTAAAGCTAACTCAGTAATATTGGCATACTTCTTGCTCAAATCAGAGCAAACTTGGCCAGCTTCCAAGCAGCTCTTTATTTTCTGTCAACTCTTCATACTTTTACCCCTTTTCTCCAACAAGTCACCTACCATGCCTGTACTCCTCATACTTCTTCCCTCAAATGTCATCACCAGCGCCTTGATGGGTGGCAGAAAGTACAACAATGGTGACAGCAATAAGCAGAACAATGAGAAACACCAAAATAAGAAGAAACATGTAAGAAACTAGCAATATAAGATCTACATATTGACAATCCACAGTTAATTGTCCAATACAACTACATTTTTACCAAATAGTTTATGTTAATGCAAGAAAATGTTCCACCATACACCTAAAACAACGTGCAGTTGACCTCACTCCCATGATGAGGTTAACCATAAAGGGATCAATGATCAGGAGCCTTTATTTGTTGTTATTATAAAACAAAACTATTAAACACATGGAATTACCATTCTGCAATACATTAACTCCAGTAATACTGCCAGCCACATGTATAGCTATAGCAATTTCAATAACACCACAAATACAATCAAATTGAAGAAGGAATCAAACTACCACAGCATCATACAACCCACAAGTGCATGAAGACACAAATAACACAGGCAAGCAACCTAATGGATACTAGTGCACATACAGTGTAAGCTACCTCATCAAAAGCTGTTCCTGACATTGCCAACGGAAAAACCAACCGACGAGATGGCTTAATTAGTGTAGCTTATGAATATGTTATGTGCTGAAGGGAAAAAGCTAGTCAGCACAAGACCGTCCATAAGCACGATATCATCATTGTCATCATCAACAACTGCTTTTATAAAAAAAGCACAAATATAAATAAAACACAATGTAGGCCAAACATGGATAGCCTTTCCTCAATAAAAAATAGAGGAAAAACTTGAAAGACAATATGGCTTTACTCAATATAGCTTATGTTTATGTTGTGTGCTAACGAAAAACTCATCTGATCAGCACAAGACCGTCCATAAGCACATTCATCACAAAAACGCATATTTGTGCATAATTTTCAACTTTGTGCCGAAATTTACAGAGATCTCGTGGCAGAAACATACAGCTGACGTACAATGTGCCGAGTGAATCAAATAAAAGAACGGCAGAAGAAACAAATCGAAGGGGGGTGAAAGGGGGCAAAAGGACCTGCTGAAAAGGGAGGGAGGGATTCCAACTGACTCAGCTTTGGTGGGAGCAGCAGCAGCAGCCAAATTGACCCAATTCTCCTGTGATTGGCAATTTCCCACTAGTACTTTGTAGTGGTGCAGCTAAGACAGTTGTATCTTTAGAACACGAGCTCGATATCATAAGAGTGTCGCGTGGTTACAAGATAACTCTCATGAATCCAGCTCATGTCGTAAAAACATAACTTAATGCACCAACTCTACTCTTGAAAACTAGCATTGTTAAGCTTGACAAGTTGTTGAGGTATTTGGGCGGCGGGTGGATTAAATTTTGCTGTTGTAACTCAAGATCTTTTGCAACGTTATAACAAATATATATATAACCAAAGAAAAAAAAAAACAACCATCACAGAAGATCTAGGGAAAAGAGAACGCATCATCGAGAAAAATAGAGAGCAGCAAACTACGAATCTAACGGGCAATCCAGATTCGATGGACCCCCTAAACATTTCCCATTAATCAGACACAAATTTCATCCCCAATTTCATGTATACGTACGTGCGTACGAACGTAAAGAACAACAAAAAATTGACTCCTGTGAGAGAGCGGCGGCGCAGAGGCAGAAAGCCATGAGGTCACATTGAGAGAGAGAGAGAGAGAGAGAGGCACACAGAGGGAGTGAATACATAAAGGAAGGGGGGAGCAGCAGAGCAGAGCAGCAGCGGGGTTGCGAGACTGAGAGCGGCGGAGGAGGTAGGCATGAGTTGCTTTTAGGGCTTCGCATATTTTACGCATCAAATGCCCAAATTACCCTCCTCAACATAGGCTACCATAATTAATATGTTTTTGTATAAAATCTTAAAATGGGGCCGGGTCGCCCCGGTAGGGAATATTTAAATATTAAAACTTTCTGTCACTTAACCCAAAATTATCTCGTGGGATTTGGTTAGTTTGTAACCGTCGCACTGACGTTTTTGTCGATGTTTGGACACCCGTCAAACCAGTGAAATCAGAAATTTTCGTCACAGGGTCATTGTTTTCTTTTCACAAAAAAAAAAAAAAAAAAAAATATTGATTAAACTGTGCAGTAGTACCGTATATATATTTCAAAAAAAATTTTTTTTTTTTTTTTTTGAAAGATACGGTAGTAGTGTGGTAGTTAGGACAGAATGCACCCGTTACATCTCGTCAGACTGACCCAGATTTAGGTTACGAAAAGTAATCTATAACTCTCTCGAGTTTGTTTAATTATAATTACTTCATTTTTTTTTTGTATCTGTGACTGACTGACGGACTGACTGACTCGTTTCACGGCTTCGTCCATCTGATTCTTATATATTTGTAATAGAGCATAAAATATAGGTAAATATCATCCTGCCATAATCAATCGGAGGGAAGAAGTTGCATATCATGTGATAAGAGAGATATTGGGTCGATTAGCATTGTCCAATTTTGCCATAGTGATTGGGTCGATTAACTTTGCACCTTGCAGCAGCAGCAGCAGCAGCAGCAGCAGCAGCAGCAGCAGCAGCAGCATCAGCAGCAGCAATGATTTTAATAACTAGTTGTTTTCCCTTTGCCATTGATTGAATTTCCTGCTGCCAGCTGCAATTCCAGGTCACTCATCTCTCCCTTAGCCCCTGCGGTCAATGCTTCCATCTCTTCCATGTTCTTCAATTTTACCTCCCTGTCTTTGCCCCATAGAACCACAAAGAGCCCCCCAACTATCAAAAGGGACCCTACAGCACTGTAAATTCAATTCACAAACAAATATCAGTTCCTGGTCCAGTACTAGAGTAATAGTATATATTATAGTATAGTGCAATGCCAGAATTAGCCTTTATGATTAAGTATATGCTTTAATTTCTTGGCATATACATACGTGCCAACGTATATTTTCTCACGAAACAAGGCCCAGCTGAGAACTGCTACTATGACAAGTAACAAGGGGCTAAAGACCGAGACATAGAGTGCCCCTTTCCTCGAGATGCTCCAAGATGTGAGGGAAAATGCTAGTGCAGAACATACAATTCCCTGAAATTGTAAGGTAGCAATTTTATTTTAATATATCTATATATAGCAAGCGATGTACTGAACCAACATCAACTTATATTATATGTATTTAGAAAATTACAGCATAGAGAGATGCAAGAAGCCTGGCTGGAGAGTACAATGACCACTCGGACAATCTGTGATCGGCAAGAAGGCCAATGACTATAATCTCAATACTGCCCATTAAGCACATTAGCAATGTGCTTGTATAGGGAGCTGAAAACTTAGCGCACACTTTGGCCTGCAAAATAGCAACAAAATAAACATGAAGGAGCCATAACCGGTTGAAACCGAAATTGTGCAGTAAATTCCAGGCATGGAATGGTCTCAGCCAAATTGAAGATAGAAGGGTCCAACCAAGCTGAGAGCTTTTGAGGAGCTAAATCTTTCTTACTTGAATTACAAACCATATGGACCAAGAAGCCACGCTAGCGATTATTAACAAGGGACCCAAAAAGGAGTTTGACTTGTTGCTGGAACTGGCGTTTTCCATTTTATCTGCATACTGCCAGTGAATGTTGGATTCGCCTATGTTGATGATGTGTCCATGGTAGAACGACAACAGCATGGCTCCTCCCACGCATACCGTTGTTCCTAATACCTTAGCTTGTCCTGATGTCTTCTTGAGACTGATAGTTTCTTGTCTGAAAACCATTAAAAGGGCAAAGCATATTTACTAAAATTGGGTGGAAAATTATGAGATTTTCTGATACAAATCATTTATTGAAAATTAAATCGTCGGGAAAAACTTTAAAGCAATTTATACCGAAAAAGGACTGCAAGAATAAATGTGATTGCAGGTAGTATGTTGGTCAATGCGCATCCAATGGTGGGGGTTGAATTTTCTAGCCCAATAAAGTACAAGACCTGGTTGCCGGTTACCCTGCATGCTTGAGATAAATTAATTAGATATTCAATTCAGGATATTACCATTCACAGACAAAATACCTCTAAACCAAACCAAACCATTGCAGAAAGCGGAGTGATTGTGCTGATGACTTACCCTGTGAGGGAACATAAAAACATCTGAAACAGCAGTGCCCCGGTGATCTTTGGTCTAGTTTTCCTTCATAAGAAACATAAGCAAAATCACAAGCTAACATTAGCCAATATCAAAACAAAAGTCAAGCAAAGATGATTGCATCAGTTGAAAGGAAATTTGAAACTGAAGGATAATTAAATGCTAACTGTAACGTAGCAAAGAGAATTTTTTTTTTCTCGGTCGTAGGCAATCATTTTAGCACCATTCAGCATAGAGAAGCATTTACACTTGTTCTGCCAATGTTCCAATGCAACTTGTCTTGGTCAACCATACGAAAAAAATTAAATAACTTTTCACATTCAAATGGCATTGCTGGCAACCAGTGCTATATCTATTAGCAATTAATTTATTTAAGACGAAATCACAGCACTCTGAAAAGTATAAACCCTTGGGTTTGCAAAGGACAAACATCTTTAATTGCATCTTAACAAGGTGCCGTTCCATGGGAATGCCATGTAGGACGTAATGCAAAAAGAAAGTTCCATTTTACTTTTGTTTTTTTCTCCTCCTATTTCGTACTTCCACTTTTTCGGCAATAGCTGGATCAAACAATGCTCGGAAAATTAACAAGTGGCGTCCATGCACGGCCTTTACAAGTAAATGACGCAACTCTCGAGTTCAACATGAACCATGAACTTTTTAAGTGACCAGAGCGCCTGAGAAATTTGCCTCCAAAGAACACTAAATTAATGATTGCAGTATGGCCTTTCTGGAGGACAGAAACAAGTAAATTGTGCTCACCTGGCACGCTGTTAGCTACTTTTCTCTTTAAACGAAAAAACCATTACTTTTGAAACCAAACTCCGAATTACAAAATGGGTTGGAGTTGGCAGAACACCATGTAACCAAATGCGACCTTGAGAAAATAAATGACAGTTGTAAAGAATAGCACTAAAAAGGGATTAAACGGCTTGCATCTTTTGCTCTTCTAGCTGCTTACAGAGACAGTTGGTTGCTTGCTTTAGTTTTTTTTTTTTCTTAAATATATATTCTTGACTTTTTAGAATAATCCTCCCATATAAATCTTTGTTCTGTTCTTTTCCCCATTTTTTCTGAGGAACCAAGCACAGCCCATATATGATATGGCAATTTGTGATATATTAATAAGAAGGAAGAAAACAAAAAATAGATCAAGAAAAGATAAAAATAATTAAATTGCAAGCAGTACGAAAATATGTAAGTATTAGTAGCTCAGAAAAAATGGAAAGAAAAGAAATTATGTAAAGCCTCACTTGAAAAAGAATAATGGAAATAAAGGGAGGAATGACAACAAGAACTGTCAAGAACCCTTTTAGATTCATCAACGAAACTTGAAACAAACAAAAAGCACAAGAAGAGATGAAACGAATATCGATCGAACGAAGTATTAGAAAGGGAAAAAGGACTTGAATGTCCAACTTACTATATTAATGAACTTTTAGTGGGGAGAGCTATTTTCAGAGCAAGTTGGAAGGGTCAAGAAAACAAACCGTCTACAAGATGAAGGGCCGGTCAGTTCTGAAACAAACAAACATACGGCGCGCAACTATATATGCGAGAATGCAAGTTTCCGTAACAACAAGGTACACAGAGAGACAGAGAGAGACATTTATCCAATTAGAATATACAAAACTCAAGCCATTTTTTGACGCATGCAAAAGCCATTACTTCAATCCAAGCCAAGAAAAGAAGAGGGAAACTTAGTAGTTTAGCTTCTTTAAAAAAAAAAAAAAGGTTGTTGGATGAAGTTCAAGAACCTACCGTTCAAAGTAATAAGCAAAGGGGATCAAAGCAAAGGTGGCAAATATTTGTCGATAGGCAACAAGAACGATCGGTTTCATGCCGGAGTCCATTGCAAGCTTTGATATAATGTTCAAGCCTGCGTAGCCGAATTGTAAAAGAACCATTACCAAGCAGGGCAGAAGATTGCTCATCTCCATTACTTTAGATTCTTCTTCGCGTCTCTCTTTCTTGTTTTGAGTTTGTTAAACTACTATCGAGAGAGAGAGAGAGCAAGAGGCACGGTGAAAAGGAAAGAGTATAGAAAAGGGGAGATGAAGATAGAGGATCTTGAGACTGATAAATGATAGAGGCCAGGGCACATGGACATATATATATTGGGAGGGCAGCAAAATTTACGAACAAAAAGTGCACAAGGAATGTCTGCATGTGAATCATAAAAAAGAAAAGAAAAGAGAGAGAGAGAGAGAGAGAGAGAGAGAAACGGTTCGAGAGTTTCTAGTAACACCTGTGCTTTTTGCATGGAAGAAATGAGCGCCGCATCCACCATAAGCGTTACAAAGCCACTTTCAGTTTTTGTCTCGGCCTTCCTACCTTTGAAAATTCAGTAACCAGATTGCGTTGTGCCATGCCAGCCTGGGACCCAGTTTCCCCGGTAGGTGGGTCCTGGTCCGATATATGGTTAATGTCATAGCACTCCCTCATTTGTTAACGGTTGAGAGAGTTATGGATCGTTAATTACGTGAAAAATTAATAATTATTATTTTTTAAATTTTTTTTATGATTACTTTTCATTACATGTTAGAAGGGGTTAGTAAATAGATTTGGCATTGCTTGGAGTCATTTGGAAGCTTTTTATAGTTGTCTGTGTTTACTTCTTGTCAATCAGTAATTAATCATCGATGCTCTATTATTTAACGAAAACCCTTAAATTATTCTCTCTCCGGAGGTTGAGTTAAGTATTCGGGGCCTTAAGACAAGGCGTCTGCGTCTACTTAACTTGAGGGAAGAGAACTACCCCATTCGGTTTTTCTTCTTGTGCTTTTTAGCTGTTTTTATGGCTTCAAACTGTCCGTTTTTGGGAAGCTATAGAACGTTCAATGATGTCATCGATTCAAATCCCAAATGTTAAAAAAGTCTTTATCCAAGTTGAAAAGGAATCTACCACTCCTCGTGAATCCTTCAAAGAACAAGCAACCACACACACACACACACACACATATATATATATTGCCTGATTACAGAAAAATTTCACAGCTTCATCCAGGCAATCCTAACAATTTTATTTTATTTTTTAATTTATTTTTTTTTTCATTTTATGTTTAGCGTATAAATCAACAAGACGCGGTGTAACTAATTAAAAGTGGGATATTATTATTATTAATGTTTTGCATTACAATAAGACTTTTTGATTGTTGTTAATTACAGTCTCACGGCCTCAGCTCGTATCACTCCATATGGACATTTCTTGAAGATAGTTAAATTTAATTGTGATGGATATAGGCCAGAGGAGCAGAGCCCTGCAAGGCTTAAGCCCATAACTTGATGGGTCCAAGAGACCTGGGTAATTGTTGCTTTCACTATTCTATCGCCCCTTGGGCTCCCGTCCTTTTCACAATCTTAACGTGAGAAACAGTCACCTGAAACAAAACTCATCATCATGGTTCCATGTATGTATTTATCTTATTGCATTGGATTACCTCTCAAACTCCCGAGAGAGAAGAAGAAAACGACATGCACTTGATGACAATAACACATTAAAAACGATGGATTGAATTAATGCCTTGCCCATTCGGCCGATTCATTTGAGTTAATAATGCCTTGATGTTCGTTGAGGAGAGGGGAAAAAAGAAAAAAAAAAAAAACAACCCCAGAAGTGGGTTAATGTGTGAACACAGGCACATCATGCTAGATGCCCAAGACCAGGAAAACACATGGCATTCGGAGCCCAAAGCCTAAAAAAAGGGACTCTCAAGTTGCCAAATGCCATACGGCTTATTGATATTAACAAACAACCCAAGCACTTTTAAATGGTACTACTACAGAGGGAGCGACCAAGACCAATTGGTTTTAAAAAATCACATTTTTTGTTCCAAAAAAGAAAAAAGGCACATTTTCATTTGGTTTACTCTCTCTCCATTAATACTAGACGAGTATATAAGATATAGGTCTATTCTGCCAGAGTCCCTTCCCTACTAATTATCATCATTATCATTATTATTTGCTAATGGCTTCCCATCACCACTATTCTCTCTCACCACTTCTTGGCAATGTCATCTCCTTGTCCCACACCCACTTGACTTCCCTTCATCGTCATCTTATTCGTCTTCTTCTTCTTCTTGGAGTTACGGTTCCATTGCTGACCAGTGCTTCTTCAGTTGCTTCCCATTGCAAGAAGCCACCAGTCATTTTCAACTTTGGAGACTCCAACTCCGACACCGGTGGACTCGTCGCCGGCCTTGGCTTCTCCGTCAATCTCCCCAATGGCCGTTCCTTCTTTCGCAAATCAACCGGCAGATTGTCTGATGGACGCCTCCTCATCGACTTCCTCTGTACTACTCCCGTTTCTCTAGCTTTTCTCTTTTTGCATTTTTTTTTTATTATTATTATTTGTTAATGTGGGCGAAAGAAACAAGTATGCGCATTGGACGGCCTAGATCACGGATGCCTATTTGTTGGGGCCATAGATTTCGGTCATCACTCGAAGTCTGTGTACTGGTTGATAGATAGAAGTGGGCCAGCTTGAGGTGGGGCTGGGGGCACGTTGGGTCCAGATTTCCATCCAATTTCTTGTCTTGTTATTTTATGGTCCCAAAAAAACACCCAAAATGCAATGTGTTTTTCTCTTAAGCCTTTATTAGCCAGGTGGTGGTGGTGGTGGTGGGGGTAGGATCTTTTCGGCTTTCCATTTTATGATACCTGTCCATCTGCCTATGTGATTATTATTATAGCATCTACACAATTTATCGGATGTGATAATTAACACAATATTATCATCAAAATCTGAAAAGACAAAAAAAAAAAAAAAAGAAGAAGGGCTCAATTAGACAAGCACTCACTGGGATACTTAGTATCCAAAGTTGTGTACCATATGAATGGATACCATGTGGTATAATAAAGTTTTTAATTGGATATATTTATTTGTGCACTGCAGGCCAAAGCGTGAATGCTAGTCTCCTAAGGCCGTATCTGGACTCACTGGCGAGTTCCAAGTTCACGAATGGTGCCAACTTTGCGATCGTGGGTTCCTCCACCCTCCCAAAGTTTCTTCCCTTTTCACTGAACATCCAAGTCTTGCAGTTCCTCCATTTCAAAGCTCGCTCTCTTGAACTCGTCGCTTCTGGTAATGATTTAGCAGTTCTCGTTTCCATTACAATGTCTAGTTTTTTTTTTTTTTTTTTTCCGGCTAGTTACAAAAACAATAATTGGGTTCGCTTGTTATCGCTATTGATTAAGAAAGCAAAACGGATTAATGGGACTTTTGTAGGTTCCCCAGATTTGATCAACGAGGAGGGATTCCGGAACGCACTTTACATCATTGACATTGGGCAGAACGACATTTCCGATTCATTTGCCAAAAATCTATCTTATCCACGAGTGGTCCAAAGGATTCCCTCCGTTATTCTGGAAATTGAGAATGCCATGAGGGTGAGCAAAAGGATGCTGCCCTTTAAAAGGAAACCGGCAGGTTTTGCTGACTAAAACTGAAAGTCCTAATTCATAACTTAACGTGCTAATGCATATTTCAACTGCGTAGGTTCTGTACAGTCAAGGTGGGGCCAGGAAATTCTGGATACACAACACGGGGCCGTTAGGTTGTCTTCCTCAGAAACTTGCATCAGTCCAGAAGAGGGATTTGGATCCCTATGGATGCATATCAAGTTACAATGAGGCTGCAAAATTGTTCAACCAAGGGCTGCGCGGCTTATGCCAGAGGATGAAGTCTCAATTGACTGATGCAAGTGTTGTTTACGTGGATATGTACTCGATCAAGTATGATCTCATTGCCAACTCTCCCAAATACGGTAAGTTCGAGAACCTTTGCTTTGGATTGGAGAAAGCGAGTGAATTGGGTTGTCTTTCCGTTTGATCGACGGTTGAGTTGAGCCGTGTAAACTCTCCTCTACTCATACATGCAGGCTTTGCAAGTCCGCTGATGGCGTGTTGCGGAAATGGAGGACCTCCGTACAATTACAACATAAGGGTGAAATGCGGGCAGCCTGGATACAAGGTGTGCGAGGAGGAGGGGTCTCGATTTGTGAGTTGGGATGGGATCCATTATACCGAAGCAGCCAACGCATTCATTGCCTCCAAAGTGCTCTCCACAGCCTACTCCTCCCCAGCCACTGCCTTTGATTTCTTTTGTCGGGCTTAATTAGTTGCAATGCTCTTCCAATTTCTTGACTTTCTGTTTCTTTAGTGGGTTGTTCACCATTTCTAGAGGTCGCATTTGTTTTCCGATACTATAATATGACGGGGAGAATTCAGATATGATCCCATCCCGAAAACTTTAAATTTGATGGCTATTAAGTCTTATATTGTTAAAATGATTATGTACTGCCTGCAGTATATTGTAGGCAAGATGGGGTCACGCACGTCTTGCACATATTAAGCAGGTGCATATGCGGGGTGGGTGACAGCCGATTCATTCGAATGAAAAGGTTGCCGTCGAATGTGGCCACATTGAAATTTTTAAAACCCAAAAAGCTCAAATATAGTCCCAACCCTACAAAAGGTGCCAGTGTCCCCCGCCACTGCCAGCCTCCCCCACGACTCGGATGGACACGTGATATATTGTTGCCATTCCCGGCATTCATTTGTTATCAATACAATTGAGCAGTTTCCCGCGTGGCGCCGACCGCCACAGTAGTTTGGAAAATTTGATAAAATTGGTGCGTTGTGTGGTGTTCCAAAATTGAAAATTCATCATGAATGGCGCTGTTCCTTCTCCTGGCTGCGGCTATGCCTACTTAATTAGTTTTATTTATCGACAGAATACAAGATACCGTACTACAGCCACCGCAGCAGCAATATCATCATCAGTATCGTCATCCTCCACCAACTCCTCCCATATTTCTTATTTCGCCCGTGCTGGTCAAATCGATAGAGCTCGAATGATATTTGACCAGTTGCCCCGTAAAACCCTCATTTCTTGGAATGCCATCGTCGCTGCCTATTTTCAAAACAACCAACCAGTCGAGGCCCAAAGGCTGTTCGATAGAATGCCCGAGAGAAATATGGTTTCTTGGAACGGGTTGGTTTCTGGGTATGTGAAGAATGGAATGATTTTCCAAGCGAGAGAGGCGTTCGAAAAAATGCCCGTAAGAAATGTGGTTTCGTGGACTGCCATGGTTAGGGGTTACGTCCAAGGCGGGATGATAAAGGAGGCAGAGTCACTCTTTTGGCAAATGCCTGAGAAGAATGTGGTTTCTTGGACCGTGATGTTAGGGGGTTTGATAGAAGACAACCGTGTTGACGAGGCCCTTAAGCTTTTTCATGCTATGCCTGAGAAGGACGTTGTTGCCAGGACTAATATGATTGGTGGGCTATGCCTGGTGGGAAGGTTGAGTGAGGCTAGAGAACTTTTTGATGACATGCCAAAGAGGAATGTGATTGCTTGGACTTCTATGATTAGTGGCTATGCTTTGAATAATAAGGTCCATGTGGCCAGGAAACTGTTCGAAGTGATGCCTGAGAAGAATGAGGTAACATGGACCGCAATGTTGATGGGATATACCCGGTGTGGAAGGATTAGGGAAGCCGTGGAACTTTTTCAGGCCATGCCTGTCAAGTCCATTCCTTCTTGCAATGAGATGATTATTGCTTATGGGCAGTGTGGTGAGGTGAGGAAAGCAAGATGGGTCTTTGATCAAATGAGTCAGAGGGATGATGGAACATGGAGTGCAATGATCAAGGTTTACGAGAGAAAAGGTTTTGAATTAGATGCTCTTGGTTTATTTCAACAGATGCAAAGAGAGGGACTTAGGCCAAATTTTCCATCCACTATAAGTATTCTCTCTGTTTGTGGAAGCTTGGCAAGTCTTGATCATGGTAGACAGGTTCATGCGCAGTTGGTCAGAGTGCAGCTTGATATTGATGTGTATGTCTCCTCAGTTCTGATTACAATGTATGTAAAGTGTGGTGACCTTGTGACGGCTAAAATTGTGTTTAATAGGTTTGCTTCAAAAGATGTTGTTATGTGGAATTCTATTATTACTGGTTATGCCCAGCATGGTTTAGGAGAGGAAGCTCTACAAGTTTTCCACAAGATGTTCTCTTTGGGCATTGCACCGGATGAAATTACTTTTATTGGTGTTCTCTCAGCATGTAGCTACACTGGAAAGGTCAAAGAAGGGCTTGATATTTTTGAGTCAATGAAATCCAAACACTTGGTGGATCCAAAAACTGAACATTATGCTTGCATGGTTGATCTCCTTGGCCGAGCAGGAAGGCTGGATGAGGCAATTGATTTAATTGAAAAGATGCCAGTAGAAGCAGATGCTATTGTTTGGGGTGCTTTATTGGGTGCGTGCAGAACCCACAAGAAGTTGGATTTGGCTGAAGTTGCAGCTAAAAAACTTATACAGCTTGAGCCAAGGAATGCTGGGCCTTTCATCTTGCTATCGAACATTTATGCATCCCAAGGTAGATGGGGAGATGTTGCTGATCTGAGAAAAACCATGAGGGAAAGGAATGTCAGCAAATCACCTGGTTGTAGTTGGATTGAAGTGGAGAAGAAAGTGCATATGTTCACAGGGGATAGCAGAGGCCATCCTGAGCATTCATTGATATCGAAAATGTTAGAAAAATTAGTGGGCTTGTTAAGAGAAGCTGGATACTGTCCTGATGGTAGTTTTGTGCTGCATGATGTGGATGAGGAAGAGAAAATGCATAGTCTACGTTATCATAGTGAGAGACTGGCTGTGGCATATGGACTGTTGAAGGTGCCAGAAGGAATGCCTCTACGTATAATGAAAAACCTTCGGGTTTGTGGGGACTGTCATTCTGCAATAAAATTAATAGCCAAGGTAACAGGTAGAGAGATCATTTTGAGGGATGCCAACAGATTCCATCATTTTAAGGATGGATCATGTTCTTGTAGAGACTACTGGTAATTTTGAAGTAACTTGATAATGTGGTGAGCGGGGAGACTGGCTTTCATTAGAACATCAAATCTACAAAGATTTCTTGGGTCTTATCATTAGATTTGTGTACCAGAAACTTATGAGATGGCAGAATCATGATTTCAGACAATGATGCCAATTGTCAGTTGATTTGAATGTTTGGGGACTGACCAGCAGCATTTGCTGGAAGTTCTAAAACTTCGTCGTATAACCAAGTTCCTGTGTCAAGTATGCATATTCCGCCAGAAGAGGACCAAATATTTTGAGGGGAGAAAAGATATTTGGTCATTGGCTGTCATTGATTGCAATTCGTGATGTCCAACTTTTGCTCTCGGAATGCATGTTGCAGTATCCTCCTATTCACAGTCTACAATGCCCCAAGAACAGTCCCCAGTTTCATGTAATACGCTAACACTTAATACACGTGAATAACACTCCAAGAAGCCCATAATCATGGTAATATTGCAGCCACCTGGCTGTGGTGGATGAAAGGAAATCATTTTGCAAACAGATACAGAGGAATGGCAAGTCAGATAGCTCATGGAGCAGATAATCGTTAACATTTTGTCACTTTTCGACCAAATTGCTGAGTAAGAGATTTTCTTTAATTTTCCGTGCTTTTATCCAATTATACAGGCATAAGCCTCATATGTTGTCTACTATGCTTCTAATATCTTCCATTTCCGCAGGTTATAACACCATTTGTTGCCAGATCCATGAAATAATACGATTATGGTTTGACCCTCTTTATTGGTACGTGAGGGAAGCTCATTGGAAAGACTTTATGAACATTGCAGTTTTTGAGAAAGCAGTGACATATGATGACAAGGATACTTGCAAAAATGAAATTGATCTGAATCACACGTGAAGGGCGAGCTTTGATATAGTGGTGAGATTACTCGATTGTTGCCTGGGGTCACAGGTCGAGTTGCAGAATCTCCAGACCCTACCGTGTGTGGAAGCCTTGTGCTTTTCAATTGATTCATAGGTGCAATGCCATAGCTGCCTCTGGACGCAGAATCAAAGTTCTCACAACCAAAAATTGATGTTGAAAGTTCTTACAAGGTAATCTTCATGTCTAACTCCTGTTTTTTGTCTCCTTCTCGTGTTCCTTATTTCAAGAACCTGGTTGAGTCTCTGGCTCTGCCAGTTCTTCCAAACGAAACAGTAGAGTGCAAGGAGGTACACTGACCTTCTTTGCCATTTTCGCAGCCTTCCCCGTCCCCAAGTCACACAATCCGGTAGTGCTATGTTGCTTGAGGGGCAACTTAGGTGGTTTGGTTGCCTAATCCTATCCAAAATCGTGGGAAAATATGACATGAGTGGGGAGGGAGCGTGTAGTACCTTACTACTTTGAGGTGCCGTTTATTTTGTCCATCTTTCATTCCGTCTAAATGATATCAAACGCCTTTGGTCCCTTGAAGATTTTGAAAGTTCTGAAAACATCGTAAAGAGACGGAGGAGCGTCTACAGCAGCGACTACGGCCTACCAGTCAGGTTACCCTTACACGAAAAGGAAATTACATTGTATTTGGGCCAAGTTCATGACTCCAATCGGCAAATGGTTGCCCCACCATTCATATACTTGGACCAAGTTCTATGACGAACTGGCCAATTTTTCCATGCCTTCTGGACGAAGCTTCCGTTTTTCATTTGAATATTTGTACTTGTATTTCTTAGGTCTTCCCACCTTAAAGCCGCACTCTAGTGGTCACAAACCTCATATTTGGCTCATGCTATTGTGCCATTAGACTCTACATATGCGAGAGAGAGAGAGAGAGAGAGAGAGAGAGAGAGAGAGAGAACTGAGGTCAAACCATGGGACTGTGGGTGGGCCGTTTGGATCGTACGCTCCGCACATGAGTAGGGCAAACTAGTCTCTTACGTGGGCCAATTCTGTGTACGGGTCAACTCAAATGAGGCAAATATCTGATTCATTGAATCAAGGTGGGTTATGATTCTAGACTAATGGGTGTTCTAATCTCAGGATTGACAAGAGAGAAAAGGCGTATGATTTATTAGATGAAATTTGGGAGAGTTATTTTTAAATGTACATCCCTACAAGGAAAGCCTGAGGTCTAAGCCATTGCTTCCATCAGCTTCTTCATCATCCTTCTTATTGCTGCCTTTTTTCTCTTGCACATTGGAAGGCCCGGCGAAATGGTCTTTAGCAAAATCTTCTGGTTGGAAGGATGGATTCCAAGGTGGGGTTGCTGCTAAGGCCTTGTTTATCTTCTTCATGAACTTTGTTCTCCACCTTCTCCTTCGGGCCACCAGTACTTGAGCCTCCTCGCATTTGATCCCGGATTTCCCTTGTGCTTCTTATCAATGCAAAAAACTTCTTCATCTTCTCATCATCATCATCATCATCATTATTATCAGTTTCTTCTTGTTCTTGATGCCTTTCTCGTTCTTTCATTCTGGTCTCCGGTTTCTTCTTCCTTGTTTCACTATTTTCCATGCTATTATACAATATTTGATCTTCTCCAAACCTCAAAACAAAAACGAATACGACACAGAAGCAAAAGAGAAGAAACACAAAATATCTCAATGCAAATTAAAGATAGTAGTCTATTTATTAACTATACATTATTATCTTGGAAGCTGTGGGAAGGACGTGCATATGTGTATATATATATATATATACATAGAGAGATAGAGAGAGAGAGAGAGATTACTTGCTTGGCTAACGAGCAAACCAAACGAAGAACCGTGTTTTAGCTGAGTTCACGGGTACTTTTAATTTTGTCGTGGCCGAAAAAGTCGGCGGGGGCGCACTGCTAGAAAGGATGCATTCACGCAACTGTCCTCCATGCTACCGCTAATCCGCTGTGGTGGTGGTGGGCTGTTGCTGTAAATTGCCAGGATAAACCCCAAAGGATTCAATTGTTGTAGGCTACGTGTCGTCAGCCTTTACTCAATCGAGGTGACGTAGAGACCATGGCATGAGCTGTTACGTGCTCCGATCCAATTCTTCAGCCTCTAGTCAATTTACATCTGGCACGCACGCTGTGTTGGTATAAAAGAAATGTTCTTTCTCTAGTTCGTTAGCTAATTTATACCCTGCATCGTCCTTGTTGCCTTGTACAAGACATCAAATATGTTATCACTTTCTTTTAAAACAAAATTTTCGAACTACTATTACTGTTGGTGGAGATATGAAACTATTATCTACTGTTTTGAAGACATTACATACACGGTAAGTCTTACCAGTGTGTTGTCCAACGCATATTTACCGTCTGTGTTTTTCCATTCAAGCTTCAGAAGCCACGAGGGAGAAGCTTTGAAGACCTGATCCCCCCCCCCCCAACCACCACCACCACAAGAAACTCAGGTGGTTTCGTGGAGAAAAACATTTGAGGATGGTGGAAGAGGCTGATGGGCTGCTATTCATAATTTGCCAACCCCAAATAAGAAACCTTTGATCTGACTTAAAACATAGCATATGACAAGCTAGTGTGGGCAATATGGCCAGTGGTGAGTATCAAATCCCAGGTTTGGTACACTAATCATGTTCCAAATAAATGAGGAAGTCCCCCCCCCCTCCCCCCAATAAACCACTTCAGATCTATTTCCTCTGCATGGCCTGCCAAGGTAAGCATCTCAGTTGCTGCAATTCAGGCAGAGGAACAGTTACCATCTAACCCACGCATTGAGCATTGAGTTTAGGTTTTCTCAAAGGGCTTAGTTGAGAGCCTCATCATTCGTCTGCCCACCGAACCCCATGTTTTGCCCACAGATAGTATGCCCCAACTGGACCTCTACCTCCTAATTCATACAGCTCTGGTGTTATATGGTGCTTGTCTATCTCATGGAGAATTGGAGCTAGGATACTCCATGCAGCCGCAACCTCATCACTTCTCATAAATAGATGATTGTCTCCATCAACGACATCAAGAAGAAGATGCTCATAAGAATCAGGCACCTCTGCATTGTACCTTTGGTATTGAAATGGGAAGTCACATGAGACCATTTATCAAAAAGAAGAAAGGAAGGGAACATTCACATTGAGTTTTGGTAGACTATTCTGTGCTCACTGCAAGAGTATGGCAGAAAAGTGCTTACTTGTCCTTATAAAGCAGATTAAGCTCAGAAGCATCCAACTGCAAGCCTAATCCAGGAATCTTGTTATTAATTTTGACTAGAATGGCTTCATCAGGCATGTCACGTAGAATCAATTCATTAGTGGCCATATCAATGTTATGCCCAATGCGTTCACGATAAAGGTTTCCTGGTACATGATGGAAGTGTATTCGTATCTCCACTCTGCATCATATTGCTAGACCCATTAGGGAAAATGAATATCATACAGCCATGCAGGCCCCTTGCTTCCTGGTGACAAAAAGTATATACCAAGAACAAGAACAGATGTGCAACATACCCATACACAAACTTTACATGGCAACCTTTCACCCCAAAGAAAAAAAAAAAAAACACTTTACATGCTAACCTATTCATCATTTAGGAACTCTAAATTTTTTGATGTGTTAGAAAGAAAGGGAAACAATGATGTAGGTTCTGGGGACAAGTACAAATTAGTAATTTTTTTGTGCAGTGCATTCCACCAATGCAGATACAAGCCACGGAAGCAAAGTGGAAATGTAATATTCCAACAATATTGGCTATATTATCACACAAAAGCTATTCCATGATAAATCTCTACCTGTGTTTGATGAGTCCCACACCAGTTTTTATAAGAAAAGGCACACCATCCCAGCGTGCATTGTCAATATATAAAGCAGCAGCAAAAAATGTGGGAGTCATACTGTTCAAATTTAAATCAACCTTGTCTCCAGAAACAGCTTTGTATTGGCCAAGAATAACATTGCTAGGATCTAGTTTGCGAATTGATCTTAGAACCTTGACCTGAAAAAGATCTTTTATTAACACAAGAAAGGACAGATGGAATTGTTTGCTTAACAAGCATTCATCTTACAGAGACACGAGTTACCTTCTCATTTCGAATATCTTCTCCATCAAGACTGATAGGTGGCTCCATGGCAAGCAATGCCACAGTCTGGAGTAAATGACTGTGCACTATATCTCGAATGATCCCATAACCATCAAAATACCTGCACATAATGGTTACAAAAATGGAAAATTATCAGCACATAGTCGACATAATTCAGTTTAGTTGCTTGGAAAAGTTTGGAAAGGATATTAATTATGACAACCTTCCTGTCTTGACACTGAAGTCTTCTGATAATATGACCTGATAAAAATAGTGCAACAATTTAGCAGAAATGCAATATGCCCCAAAAGTATATTTGAGCTTTAAAACACCACCAAATTCTACTGAAGCAAATGAACAAACTCAACAAAGGAAAGCTCACTTGCACATTGCGTATGTAAGTTCGACTCCACAATGGCTCAAAAACTAGATTAGAAAACCTTAACACTGTGAGATTCTCAATCAGATTCCTTCCTAGAAGATGATCTATCCTGAAATGGAATAGCCTTTATCAAGAAAACATAATGAAAGTATATAAAGTCAAACAAGGACAAAGAAATGAATTTGATCACACATAAAGATAAAATAAGTGTAATAATGAGATTAGAAACCTGTACAATTGCTTCTCCTCAAACTTAGAAAGAAGAGACTTTGTCAACTGATGAGAGGACAGTGCATCAAACCCAAAGGGTTTTTCAATTATTACACGGTTCCAGCCCTTATAGGTTTGGGCATGATCAGCAAGGGAGGATGCAACATCCAGAAGTGCTTCTTGTGGCACAGAAAGGTAAAATATCCTGTTTGCTTCAGATTCATCCTACATTGCACAAACTGTTAGGGAATGAACTATCAAAGGAATCAAATTGTAACATTATTTGTTTGGCCAAGAGTATAATGATTTTCAAAAGGAAAAACTCTACATGAAAGTTACCTCGATCTGCCTCATTCTTGCATTTAGCTTTGACATTCCTTCTCTGTTGTTGTAGCCTCCATTAAGGTAGTATGTTCTACTGAGAAAAGCCTCCATTTTGTCCTCACAGTTTTTTCTGAAGATTTTACACAATTAACCATAGGGAGTAAATAACCATGTTACAAAAGCACAGTTGCTCTTATTTTTATTCTTGACCTTGACAACAAATTTGAAACTAGTTCTCTATAAGCATTTCCCTGGATGATAAATCTATTTACAGGCCATGGGAATGACAATTCCCAGAGTTTCCAAAAAAAGTACAAAAGCCCATGTTTGAGAAAGTTTATACAAATTTTAAGTTGGGAAATTCTTTTCAGAAGTTCAAATCATGTCATCCAATTCCCATATCATCTATGCATTAGGAGAACTTCATAACCCTATGATTGAAAAAAATAAGAATTCAAAGTAAAGAACACTAATCAGAAGACACAGATAAAACTTTTACGGTGATTAGAGAACTGTACTGATGATCAATACGGCAGGTCAGAGTTGAAGCTATAATGGATCTAAGATCTTCATCTGTCAAGTCCTTCCTTGAATAGCCAAAGATACCTACATCCTGCAACCATGGAACTTGTAAGACACAGAGAAGGATAATTATCAAATCACTTTTAGAAAATATTGTTTGAACAATTTGCAGTTGTCCTTTGATGCCACACTGAGAAAAACAGAACAGAACAAGTATCTCAATAATAATAATAATACCTCAGGTAGAAAACCACTGTAATACAGAGCAAACAATGCTGGAAATATTTTCCCCCTTGCCAGCTCACCGGTAGCTCCTATGACTGCAATACACAGAGATGGTCCTCTACCACTATGAACGGGAATATTAAGTGAATGCCTTTGTGGCGAAGATGGAGGAGACTTAATGGAAGTAACTGTATTAGTAGCTGCATTAGATTGACAAAAAGGAAAAGAACTTGCTTTAGGCTTTACAGTTGTTTTTTCTCTTTCTTCAATGGAATCTACATAAAAGACACTGATAGATATAAATATTTAAAAATTCAGATTCAATTGAGAGACTAGAGCTAGAATATAAGCAGTAGGCATCACTCATATTACTGTATTGCTGCTAACCAGTAGGCACATCGATTTTCTGGCCTTCTCCAGAAATCTGTCCTCTATTTGCTGAGGTTGCTTCTAAATCACTAGCTAAATGACCCTTGTCCTGATTTCGAATAATTCGCAGTTCCTTTAGAGGCTGACACTCTTTAGTGCTCTGTTGAAGGTTCAGGCTCTTAATTATCCATTGTTTCAAGCCAGAGAACCTTTGGCAGAAATTGGCAGATCCTCCATGCAGCAGAAGGCGGCTATGGTCCATTGAATACCACGTATTTCCCACTACCTACATAAAATAACACCGCCATGCACAAAAAATTCAAAATAGCATCCATTTTACAAGAACATCGAGTATGATGCATTTTACAAGTCAAGAACTTTAAGGAAGGAGTCTTCAACTCTAATCGATCCTGAAAAGATGTACAATGCAAAATTGAATCCCAAGAATCCAACATAGATATCATTTAAAATTACCAATCTTTAATTAAAATATTGAATCTTTCGAAGTGAACAACTTTGGGGATACCATGTACCAGTGCAACGGTTCAGAAAACCAAAAAAAGACCTGAAACCACTGGACAATGGTTTGATGAAAAACAGCTAAGCAAACAACACATAATTCGCTCATTGAAAGGTCCACTCACCGGAAAGCTGCGAGCACGGACTTCAGGGCCGCCGGTGCGCAGGGAGACAGGCCTGGCAGTCGAAGATTCAGGGAAGGGTATAGGCAAATTTGAAAGAGACATGGACTTCATTTTTGGGTTTTACCAGGTTTTTCTTGTGAGCATCAAAATGATGGTTAAGACAGACAGCGAAGAAGAGAGAGAGAGCGAGAGAGAGAGAGAGCAGAGGCGACTGAAGTGGACAGATTACGCAGATTGCAATATGGTAATGATGGTATCGGCTGCATCAGATTAGAATGCCCAAAGACCTTTGCTTAGGTCGTCTCATCTCATCGTCCAGGCGAAAGCAAGTGTGGGGTCCAGGGCCTTTTTTTTTTTTTTTTTTTTTTTTTTTGGGTCTTTAGAAGCCTTTCGGACGCCCTGAGTCGTGGCCTAATAATAAACCACTGATATAGACGAAATCGAAGAGGCTCGCTTATTTAGAGTTTTTTATAAGTGGGGCCCGACAGACAAGTCAAAAAGACGCCTCCTCTTCCAAACAGGCCGAGCGAGCTTCTTTTGGCACACACTACAGCACAGCAGTTGTTTATTTATTTATTTATTTATTAAGGTCTTTTAAATTACGGACTTGTTAGTGTACGACAGACGAAGACCACCGTCCAACTATGTGTGTTTTTGTATCTACAGAAAATCCCAAAAGCAAACAAATAAAAAAATCACTGTTTATCATTTTACGAAGATTTGGAAACAGAATCCCTCGTTGGTCATATCGAATTTTTTGGAGGTTTTTTATTTTATTTTATTTTTATTAATTATTTTTTATACCTTGTCTTGATCATCGTAATCAAAGCACTCAAAAAGGCTCATAATCCTTTTTGCACACAATTTGATTTCCACCTATTATGGAAGTCTTACCTATTTCCATTTATTAAAGCACTATTAAAAAAAAAAAAAAAGTACATACATGATACAAACATAACATTAACATGGCATTATCTTTATTTTCAAATTTAATTTTAGAGTCTGACTAACTATTCAAATAATAATAATAATAATCAAAGATGTAACTTTCACCCTCTCAATCCAACACATTCTCTTCCTCTCCCTTCTTATGAATTGAATTGAATTGAATTGAATGAATAGTACAAGAAACTAGTGTATCGTATTGCGTTCTGCATTGTACATGAAAGACAGAATGAGAAAATCCAAACATAAAAATAAAATAAATAAAAAATAAAAACTAAAGTCGGGAAGTTGTTATGTTATGGTTAACATATACCTCGATGATAATAAGGAATCAGTTTCTCCATCATTCACAACATCCAGCAAATGACATATAGTTTAGAACAACAGAGAAAGAGAAACTCTTTTTTATTATTTTTTTATTTTACGTGCTAATAGGAGGTAAATAATAGTACAAAGTGCCGTTCTTTCACTGTTCTACAAAACAACAGGTAGATCGCGAATAGGCACTAGCATACGTACGCGAAATGTAATTCCAAAGTAAAAGTGACCTTCCATGATACAAAGCCACAACCTAACTAATAATATATGCCTATGTCCTTAATCTGAGTGGAATCTCTATCAGTTCTTTGGACTTCAGAATCGACTTTTGCAATAGATAAGACTGGCGGTCGAGTCATTTCTTCTTTTCATTCTTGCTCTTTTTTCATCCATTTGGTTGGAAGATTACAGGTGAGGCGAGAGAAAGTTGATAAAGTTCTTGTCTCTCTCTCTCTCTCTCTCTCTCTCTCTCTCAAGATTCCATAACTCCTGCTGCTTTACTTGCGCTCTTTGCCTGATTTAAGATGGATTCCTGGGGTTTTTTCTGTGTTTAGTTAAATGGGTGTTTGATCATCACCATCTTGATTTTTTAATTTTTTTTTCTGCCAGAGTTTTGGGTTTCAGGTCGATTTATAGCGATTTGTTTTCATTTTGGATGGTGTGAATTTTAGTATGTATTTTCTTCCAAGACGGCACCTGTTAGCCGCGTGCCTTTCTTTTTAGTTCTGAGTACTGAATGATCGGACCTAGATTACCCGTTACCATTTTTAAGCAGTGGATGGTTTACGCACACTGACACTTGAAAAATCAGAAAAGGATAAAATAACAAGGAAAAGCGTGATTATGTTTTTAACTGCTGTTTGTTGCCTGGATTATGAACTCAATTCTATATCGTTCCTTTCAGGTGCTGAGAATTTCATCTGAATTCTCATGTTATAGCACATATTTGATCTAATCGTAATACAACAATACTGGATCATACATGGGGTCTGAAGGGCCTGCTGCTGTAACAATCCATGTAACTGGATTTAAGAAATTCCACGGGGTTTCAGAGAATCCTACCGAGACAATTGTTAGTAACCTGAATGAGTATATGAAGAAGAAGGGTCTTCCGAAAGGTCTGATTCTGGGCAGTTGTAGAGTTCTTGAAACTGCGGGAGAGGGAGCACTAGGACCCCTTTACCAGACATTGCAGTCTGCTATAATTACAAAATATCCTGAATCTCAAGCTTCTGGAAGGGTCATTTGGGTTCGCAATATAACTGTCCTTGTCAATGTTGTCAGTTCCATTTCTGTTACTTTATTTTAACATCATCCTTTCAGGTGCACTTTGGGGTTAATAGTGGGGCGACAAAATTTGCTATAGAAGCTCAAGCTGTTAATGAAGCTACTTTTCGTTGTCCTGATGAAATGGGATGGAAACCACAGGTTAGATTTATCCGTGAGGTCTTCTTTTTTTCCTGTTATTTCTCTGGCACCTTTTTTTCTGGCTCTTATTCCAAGCGAGGAGTTCCATTTCGCTGAAATTGTACCGTATTTTGCAGAAAGTACCCATTATTCCTTCAGATGGTGGAATTTCACGAGTACGAGAGGTATACTGGAACCTGAGATTCTGCTATAATTTGTTCCATCTCTGATTATTTCTGCTTCATGGACTGTTTTTATGATATACTAGCACCATTTCACTTATCTATGGCATCAAATTTATATCCTTAATGTTTTTTTCCTTTAAAAGTAAGTGCCATAAGTGCCAAAAGGCATTGCAACAGATGAAGGGCATGCATAGCACAGGTAGACTAGAGAAGTAGCCTGCAAATCTGATTTCAAATAATGTGCTTTTTTCAGCTTGAAAGCTGTTTTAACTTAAAAGTTAAGACTGTGGAACTTATGTTGTATTTTATCTCTTTTTTCCCATTTCTACTTGCTTCATATTAATCATTGTTTGATATGGTTCTTTCATTGTGAGTACTTAAAAGTTCTATTTTACTTTTGGGACTCATCTGGCTGCACCAAATGTTGAAGATTCTTTGAGTGCTGAAGTTTCATTTTTAATATTCCGACCAGTGTACAAAAAGTATTAGCACTAACAATAACTTTTGATCCCAATTTGAGATTGTAAGTCTTCCTTGCACTTCAGAAAATGGTGATTTTAGCTTGATGTTGTTTATTTGTTATATGGACTAACTTTCCAGCTGGTATCTCAAAAGTTATATGAATGCATGCATCTACCATGTTGCAAGTGCCTTCAGAAGACCAATCTTTTTCTGAATTGCATATTGACAAGTTGTATGTAATATTTTTGCCTCTGCTTCATTACCGTCTAAAGGGGATTTTTTTTTTCTCACTGCAAACAGACTGCTCTACCTGTTGAGGAGATCACAAAGGCCTTGGTGAAGAAGGGTTATGATGTAATGACCTCTGATGATGCAGGGCGGTTTGTGTGCAATTACATTTATTATCACTCTCTGCGGTTTGCAGAGCAAAATGGCATCAAGTCACTCTTTGTCCATGTACCTCTGTTCTTGGCCATAAATGAGGATGCCCAAATGCAGTTTGCTGCTTCCTTGTTGGAGGTACTTGGTTCCCTGTATCTGTAATCTATCAGCATTCATCTACATCTTCATTTCAAAAGTTTATGAGTTTGAAATGTTACTGAATGTGTTTGTGAAAGTGGATGGCTGCTTGCATTGAATGCTTTAATGAATGGTTGAGTGGAGGTTAATGAAAAATTAGTGTTACACTGGCACATAATTCTCATGCAATTTCGTTGATCTTTTATGGGAAGATTGGGAAGGATGAGCTTTGACAGAACATTAAAATTACTTCCTTGTGACCTTGAGTCGTGGAAACAACCTTTAGGTGAAAATAAGAGTAAAGCTATATGTATTTAACCCTTCCCAAAACCCCCACAGTATGAGAGACTCGTTTGTTGGGACACTTATTTTGCAGGAAGGCTATGCCATTTTCATCCAAGATTCTTAGGACTCGTGTTATTACTTAAATGACTTTTTCAGTCTTTGTATGCCTTTGTAGCATGGTACCTCATTTCTTTCTGTGCCCCTGAAGTGTTGAAACTTAACTAAACTTATTTTCCTTTTTGCTTAGAAACTCATACTTAATTGTGATTGCTGTGTGGTTTAGTTTTCTGTTTCTGTTCCAATGATTTATTTGGTGATATAGTTGATGTCTTTCATTTTACCTTCATGTGCTAATTCAAAATGCTCTCCATTATTGTCTCCCTGTGAATCATTTGATGCGCAGAAATGTATATACTAAATCACTGAAAGATTGCACTTCTTTGACTCAAGTGCCTGATCAGACGGAAACATATGAGAATGATCAAATAATCATTGAGGAATATCTTCCTGGTGCCCCAGTATTGGCCTTAGGAGAAAAAAAAAACAGAAAGACGAAAAAAAGGCTTAGGCGATGCAAAAGGCTTTTCAGCAATGTGTCGCAACTGGACAGTAAACTCGCTTTTACATTGAACTTAATTGAAACAGTTCCCAAACGGGTGCATTTGGAAACGAAATGCCCGGTCATCACTTTTGTCTCTTTCCAGGCATCTTTTCTCGTGATGCTTAAGAGACGGGGAATTTGAGCTCAAAAGTTTCTCTTGACTGGAGTCCATAGGACTGCCACTGCAACCCAACTTATGCCCTGGTCACAGCATCTAGATATCTTTTTCATACGCCGAGAGCTTATACTCTCCTTGCGGTTATGAAACCTATTAAAAGTTGGGAACTTTGACTCTCTGAGAGAGACAGGAATGACCTTGTTTGGTGACCCTTTTCAGAGGCATATGCACCCACCCCAATATTATGCATCTAATGTTCTTGATGGTACCTTTCTAGCGCATGGTCTTAGGTTCCCTTCAGGGAAGGGGAGTCGATAAAAAAATCAACAATTGTTGGACCTCTTGACCCTCATAACTATTGGGGTTACAGCAGGCTTTCGCCTCTCGAGCTAAGCTGCGTGATCTGTGGGTATTCGTCATGACGCTTATAGCTACTTCCATTTAGTTGTCTTGAATTCCATCTGCACGCCTTGACATTTCTGTTACTTTCACTTTTGTCAAAAGCCACATCCTCTGGTTACTTTCATGATGCACACGCTTCACTCTCTCTTATGACAATGTTACAAGCCCACTTTCTTGTATTTTCTGCCACGAGGCAAAATTCAGTTGGCATCTGTAGATTGTGGCGTGAGACTTTTTGTCGAGGCTGAGGAATTTATACTCTGACAGCACCGGAGGTTAAGTGGGGTCTAATCTCACTCAATGGTCCCACCTCCACGTCCTTTTCAGATGAAGGCAATTTTGATTGTTTCAGAAATAATTGAACACTGAACTACTGATAGCGGCACATTGGTTGCATGTGGGCGATAACTTATTTTCTCTTGGGTTAATTTTCAAGGAAATGTACCGAGGATCACTATTTTTCTCCAAAAGCACTTGAATTGGAGAGAATGAATACACAATTCATCCCATTTGCAGGGTTTTAAGTTGGGTGTACATTCCTTCCCAGCGTACCAAAAGAGAGAAAAAGAAAAAAAAAAGCTGGGCTTACATAACCTATAACTTCTTTAACCTCTCCTATTATGCAGTATTATAGATAATTCTTCTTTGATTATTGACATATACATATTAGTCAACACATTGATCTATACTAGTTTGTGCCAAATACGGTGGGTTTCCCTCCAATAGGCATGGAACTGGTGGAATGGCAAGTGTCTGCGTTGCCCCATAAGCATTCCTGCAAAATGGGTTTGCCACAAGCTGGCCTTGTGCAGGAAGCAGCTCTATATCAGACAACGCGAGGTCAGTGCAGGGTACCGAGTTACTGCACGCCAAACTTAAGGGTGGACTCGTAACATCGTATGTACCCTTAATGCTTGTGTACAAGACATCAGAAATGTAGACAGCACTTGTGTGGTTAGTGCAGTTCTTGGTCAGGCAGTAGTACTGGTCTATAATAATGGGGTTTCGGACGTTGTCCATATGGATGTTTTGGAAAGTGACCTTAGATACAGAGCCATATCCTCCTTGCCATGTCTTGATCCGGACACCATTGTCAGACTGCTTGATGATAGAATCACTCACCATAATGTTGGACACACAAGCTCGCGAATTATGGATTCCAAGACTGCCAATGCTGCTTGCAAATTAAAAGAAAACTTCGGATTATGGCGTTCATAATTGAGTGCCTCTGTTTAAACCGAAGACAAAAGAACAAATTGAAGCAAGTAAAAGATTGCCACGGCACAATCATGCCCTTACTTCTGGTTCAAGGGAGGGGAATCCAAGGTCATAGAATTCGTAAGTGCTTACATTAAAATACTGAACTCTAGGCAGTCTATAGAAGTCACTAACCTATTGTGCCTGCACTGCAAATTTATGTGGGGCGATTAAAGTGAAGGGCGATGTCATCAATGTTTGAAGTATAAAAGGATTTCTTGGCCCATTTCAAGGGAAACAAATAAATTGAGACTTGAACTTAGGCCTTCCTTTTGAATTTGGAGGCGCCTAACTTTTTTAAGGCATACCTCTATTGAATGATCAGATTTTGTAGTTCGGCATATATATATATATATATATACTTTTTCTTGAATGCAAAGAAGTAATTATACCTTATTCCATGGCTTGGACCACAAGTTATGTTCCTTATATCAACATTGTAACAACCGGCTCCAATTGAAACGCAGTCATCCCCTGAAGGAAGTTCAAACCAGAGGACAGAGATTGGCGATTCAATGACTTGTTGAAAATTAAACAGGAAAAATAGTCTCTCAAGCCTAGGCCATTAGGATTACCACTAGACACGTCTGAATTATATATTCTGACATTGTTTGTGTTTTCTATGTGAATCCCATCCGTGTTGGGACTTTGAGCGGGTGACTTTATCCTAAGCATTTGTACATGTACGTTTTGACAGTTGTCAAACCGGAAGTGGAACTGGGGACTGTTCTTCACCTTGAATCCTTGGACTGTAAGATTCGAGCTCATGAAAAACCTTATGGCCTGCATTATAGATCAAGAATAATTAATTCTAAAAGAAAGGATATGGAAATCCATTTTCGGTTCATTGGCATACTTACAACCGGGCTATCACAAGGTCCAGGGCTTGTTGTTCCATTAATGCCCTGTTTTATTAATTTGCACAGTAGCACACTTGTTAGAGTCTTAGAGATACAAAAAAAAAAATGTGCAAGCGATGTAGACTTTATTTATGAAGGTAAGTTGGGAGGAAATATGATGTTCAAAAGTTGCGCACTTTGTGAGGTTTGCAGGGTAGATCCCACCATTTCTTTCCTCTCCCATCAATAACACCACTCCCTTGCATTAGCACTCCATTGATCTTGTAGAATACAAGCCATTGTCGCTTATTCGTACTTCTTGGCCATGATTGGGGTCCATTCGGTGCCACTATAGTTCCATCAATCTTCTCGTTGCCAGCAAAACAACAAAGTTTCAATTCCACCTGTTTTTACTTTCAAATTTTCCAAAACAAAGGAAGAAAATAAAAGGACACTAGCAGTCTTGCAACACAGAATCCACCCCTTACCTGAAACGCAAGGCCACTTTTACAGGGACCTGTGAATATAGTAGGATGTACCAGGAACACGTAACCATGAGGAGCAAGGAAAATAGAAGATTCATCAGTCTGGCAGGCAGTGTCCCAGGCCATCTTGAATGCTTGCGTATCGTCTGCAACACCATCACCAATAGCTCCAAAAGATAATACACTGAAAACTATAGAAGGATTATGACAGGGACTGGGACTGGGACTGGGACTGGGACTGGGGAATCTTGCATTATAACTTGGACTAGCAGCCCGAGGTGCAAGGGCCGGTGGCAGTGAAATGTGAGAAACTGCCAGCAACTTGTTTAATGTTACGAGGCCATGAAATCTCCCTTCAATGGAAGTAAAGACAAAGCAAGAGGAGATGGCTAAAGCCAAAAGGGACAATTGGGACATTGTCATGGTTGGCATTGGTTTAACTGAATTAGGGGATGAAGTGAATATATTCGGCTACTTATAGAAATAAAAATTGCGGCTACTCTATGGGTAGGCCTTTTACTTCACTAGGTGTAGCCAAGTTCAGGCACACTTCTTCGACATTCAAAGAACCCGACTTGTCTCTTGACAGGTTTTGTTACTTTTTTTCACGAGTGAAGATCATAAGGAAAAAAAGCAGCAATTGCACCCACACCTCTGGAAGTTGAAATTTGGTTTAGGGACTTCAGGCGTGAATGTGACCACTTATAGCAATAGACCAACTTGCAAGATAGCTTAAGTTGGAATAGTTATGATGGAGAATCTACAGAATAACTGGCACTGAAGTCGCTTTTTATACTACAATTCCTCAAATGGAAGCTCCTTTTGGAAGTGCTCTTTCTATCCACCTTATGTTAAAATAAAGGCATGAGACTGACCGATTCCATTTTGGAGATGGTCTTTTCTGGTGAGAATGCGGAGTCTGAATAAGTAGATAACAGCTGGGCTGTGGTAATGTCAGGACGTTCACCTCCTTTCAATTAATCTGCTGTTCTTTTATAGTGATAGTGGGTGTTTCAAAATGTTGGTAAATGACACGTTTGCCTCTGGGATGAGTTCGCTCGAGTTTGCAAGTTATCTTACATGTTTTAGAAGTTTTAAGACTTTTATCTTGTAAAATGTGAAAGTTATGCATTAAGTGAGCATGGTTTATGTAATCATTTGTGATACTTTTCTTTCTCCCATATAAAGGAGTTGGATGAATGAAAGATCAAGCAAGTTGTTTTGCTCTACAGCTTCGATTATGTCTCGACTTATTTCAATACCAAAAATGGTCTCTCTCTCCTTTTCTTTTCATTTTTCCCTGCAAGCAAAATTACAAAATTGAACACTGCTTCATGTACTTGGGCTGCTATTCGAAGGTGGTGGATAAATACAGGCCGACTAAAACAGGATTAAACAAACAGCAGATTTACTGCAATAGGCTTAATGCCACTAGCATTGTATTGGTTCCAATAAAACATGCCAATAAACTCCATTTGGTGTTCCATTGGTGGTAAATGCTTGCGAAATATTGTACTTTCTGCAGAGGGAATGAAATTAACAGCCAGCACATCTACACATGACAGGAGACGAAACTATTTGTTAACATACATACTTCATCTCCATGGCACTTATGCATTATTCAACTTTTAACACGTGATATATTTGGCCTCGGAGGATATATATGGGATTGGGAAGTAGACAAAGAACTTTAAATGCTGAAGATTATTTATTATTATTACTATTATTTTCGATCTTCCTACCTCTGAATTGTGGCGGGGGCATGCCACTCAAAGCCCTTTTTGGCTCTCCATGTTTTAACTCTATCCGGGTCAACAGAAAGCAATATTCTGTGCAAAAATTTTCACCAATGTCCTCTCTGTGGCACACTCATTCTCTAGCTTCTTTGCCGACTCCCATGATGCCCACTTCATTTTTCTTTTTGTCCGACGCAGGGAGATTAGTTGTGATAACTAACCACCAACAATTCTAAATAATTGGTACTGTTGCATTTGAAAATTGAAGTTGGAAGATTGAGATAGCATTGAAACAAGATGGACGATGTTTTCATGTTTTGGTCCAGAATCCTTGAGCGGTTAAAATTAAACCCAAATACCGAAGTGGGGGTGGCATGAAAAAGTATGTGCCTAGTTCCACAAAGAACAAGCAATCTTTAGTCCCGAAGCTTCTGAAGAAAGGGAAAATTAGCAATAAAGAAGTTTTGGCTTTTCTAGTTAAAAATAAATTGTATAAGCATATCATCGAAGGAGCAAAGGCATGCCCCGTCTTCTGAAGTGACTCATTCCACTATTAGGATCCGAGCCGACCATGTTTTTAAAATAGCCTGTTGCATCCATGAAACATTTTGGTACCCCATGAGTTACGAGGATCCAAGTGGGGCTGGGGGACCTGATGCAGAGTCACCCCGTCAGAGAAAAACCTAGGTGAATTCTTGTTTCCAGGGCAGCCTGAGTTCTCATTTCTTTTAGACAAACTAGAAAACCTTCACTGAAACAAGTGCAACCATGATCCAAAGTCAGTGGTCATTTGGACCAGTCCTGTCATACAAGTCAAAGATTCCTTGTGAAATGTTCAAGCCTTCGAGTTGCCTGGGTGCTATCTGACCGGCTTGTCATACTCAAGCAAGTTCAAACTAGTAAGTTTAAACAGGAAGCATCTTTGTCTCTATTTGGCAGGCCATTCGCGAAGACCTTGAGGAAGAATATCACTTTTTAACTAGTAAGTTTAAACAGGAATATGACTTTCTCTTTTTCCTAATAATGTAGGCATTTTTCTATGATTGTTCAATTTGGTCAGACATTGATATATTTGTACTTGCAGCTGAGCAGCAGGCCTCATAAAACATGGTAGTTAATTATATCGCTAATCATATTATACTCAATTTGGATAATCGCAGCTGACTTCGCCCTCGCCTGCAGAATGAATGAATGTATACTGAATTGGTCATCATTCGACCTGCATCCTCCACTTGGCGTTTCAAGAACTGCCTTCCACCTTAGAACCTTCGAATTAGTTGGCTTTTCACTTCTCACTTCTTTTTCAAATAATAATAATTAGAAAAATAAGAATAAAAATCATTGACAGGAATAAACAAAATGAACATGCTTGGAACGTTTTATATATATATATATATATATAGTTCATGATGAATTCTAGTTCTTGTACCCACCTTCTTCAAATACTTTTTCCTTAATTATTTGCTTCTTGCCTTCAACTTGTAGACCCGAGGTATACCAAGGTTCAGTTTTCTGGAAAATAGAGCATGGCAAATATCCCATCATCGGAATCATTTCCGAGCAACGGATGGTGTGCTTGGGACGATGTCGATCTCGGTAGAGTTGCATCAAGAGTGGCTTCAGATTGCAGCGAACGTGTTTCTTTTGCGAACAGTGAAACAGTGATCACATTGCCACCTCGAGGCACCGTGACACCGACGACTCCAATGTCTTCAGCTGCTAACAGCACTCGTAATAGGGCTGCATTCTCATCTGGGGCATCACCAGAAATTCAATATAAGATAGAACGCGCATCACCGGAGACGGCTAGGCATGCTGCACTGAGGATGTATGAGAGCATGAAGAGACTTGGACTCAAGGAAGAGGCTGGAAAGGCTTTGGAAAGGCAGCAGGACAATGAGATAGAGGAGGTGAAAAATCAAGAAGTGGAAGTAAATGGGAACGCAAGGAGGAGTGCGGAGCTTCTTGGGATGGAGCATCTGTTGAGAGACGGTTTTGTTAGCTATCTACGTGACATGGCAAAAATCAAACCCCCTATTCCCCAACAACAGGTATATATATATATATATATATAAAAGAACTACTATCCCTTTCTTTTTGTTTTATTGTTTTATTATATATATTGGTTTGATATGCATATATGGCTTCAGATTACCGTGAAATAGAGATATCGGTGCCTTTCGTCCTCTTTCTCTTTCATTCATATATCAATAATCAAAATACAGAAATTTCCATTACCCTACGTCTGCAGTGAAAAAAAGAAAGAAAGAAAAAAAACAAAAACTCAAAAATGGCTTTTGCATTTTTTCTTTAAACTCAGAGATGTTGAGGCCGAAGATGTTTCATTAAGCTTTCAGATGTCATGAGACGTGATGGAATGTTAAAAGTGTCTTTGTTTCGGCCGGCTTGCACCTACTTCTTGTCTGTTATTCTTAGTTGATAAAATAAAAAAAGTCTTTCAGTCGCATATAAAAACCCCTCCTTTTTAATCTTTTTTGGAATTTGACTTTGGTTAAATTATTTGTTTAATTTGTGCGTATAGAAATAGAAAAACACCACTGCCAGCGGCTAAAAGCTAGAGCCTTCTGTCTATGGTTTTTGTGTACGTGAGGGCCGAGCGGGCTAAGGAGCTCACCAGCGAGACCACCTTGCCCTTGGGATCAGGACTTTTTGCATGGAAGTGTCTTGTAGGAAACATCGGCCTGTTAAAACCAAATACAATTTTATATTTTTTACAATCAAGCAAGTTAACTTGGCCAGAAGAGGTGTCACCTCTCTCCTGTATTTATATGCACACATAACCTGACCCTATGTAGATTCCTGCTTAATGAGATTCAATGTAATTGCAGATAATCAGGTTTTCCGGCATAAAGTACTCCAGGAAGTTTGAGGAACCTGACAAGGAATATGAAACATTTGGAAATAAAGTTATTGGATGCTTTGTTGGGCCCTTGAAGACCCTTCTCCCCAGGAAAGATTCTGCATGGCTGCGGATTCTGAAGGGGGTGGATGGATACATTATGCCTGGATCAATGACTCTTGTGCTTGGCCCACCAGGTCAGAACACAAAGCCCAGAAGGAAATCCAGTAACATAGCTACTACCTTTAAAGTGTAACTAAACCATTAATTGGAAATCCTTTCATATGCCCCAACCAAACACCAGAGAAGTGAGAGTATGGTAGATCAGCAATCAAAACCCATGGCCAGTTAGCTGAGCTTGGATATATAAACATGACAGAGTTTTCTCTCCTATTTCCATTGCAGCTAAATATGTAGAAGAATATAGTTAGGAGGCTAAATTCACATAAACCAATATCGGTTCATGATGCTTGCGTTGTATGCATCTTTTTTCCCATGAAATCATGCAGGTAGTGGAAAAAGCACGCTTCTTGAAATTCTCGCAGGGAATGTTGAAAAAACTCGGAACTCGAACGTGGAAGGGGTGATCATGTACAATGACAAACACGCATCCGAGATTCAACTTAGTCGACTCATAGCATACACAAGTGGCCAACTTAACAAGTAAGTGCTCTGCCATCTGACGACCAAATTACGAACCCATTTAAGATAATGCATGCTTCAAACCATTGAAGCCTGTTTCTTTCTTAACTACTGCCCGTATGGACTGAATGAAAAAACATAAATCAGACAAAAATCATTAAATGAATGAGTTAAAATGCATTCAACTAAAAGCTAACTGCACGATACTTAAGAATTATGTGTATTAAACAATCACATGATAGAAGCAAGAAAGGATCCTTGTAGCTGACCCCAACTAAATTTGGGTCCAAGGCTTTGCTGTTGTTGTTGTGTCATGCAATCTCTGATAACTTTGAACAAAGGACCTCTACATCAAGCATTTTATTTCAAATTTGCAGACACATTCCATTTCTTACAGTCCGAGAGACAACTTGAGTTTGCAAGGGACTGTACCCAAGGCATACGACCAGAAAACTTCACTCCTCAGATGATAAAGTTTTTTGCTCACGCACTTGTTGAGGGGCAAGATCCATTTCTGGAGTATGTGTTAGAAATTCTAAACTTGAAGGAGATACAATGTAAACTTGCTGGAAATACAATCTCTGACACCAATCACCAGAAGCTCACAACAGCTGCGCTAGCTCTTGGAACATACTCTGTCATGCTTTATGATCAACCAATTTCTGGGTCTGACATAGCCAATACATATGGCTTAGTAGACACCATAAGAACCATTAGCAGGATTCAGCAATCTTCTGCCATCATGTCCACAGGATGTGTTTGATCTTTTTGATAGGATCATAGTAATTGGCCACGGCTGTGTTTTATTCCAGGGACCTCGCCAAGATGCTGTACCATACATTGCCAAGCTGGGGTTAGTACTATGAGAAAAGTCAAGCACTGGTTGGATCTATGATATAACAGCTCCTTATATGCATATGTGGTTTCTCAATATAAGCAACAGCCAGCATAACAATAACATTTGTATTATAGGTACCTTAAACCCCACATATAGAGTCCAGTGAGTTTCTGGAGGACATTGCAGCTGGAAATGGTTCCCAATACATGACACCAGGAGGAACACCCTGCACGGTAGAGGAACTAGCTGAGTGTTACAGAGCTTCAGATCACTACAATGATATAATGAGAATCATAGTCAGAGATAAAACGAAGCAAACCTATTGGGTAGAAAGTGAGCCTGGGCTTGGATTGTTTCTCAGGAAACCAACCAAATACAAAATTTCAGCTGATGAAGAACCAAGACAAGAAACAGGTATGCAACTCATTTCATAACAAACTAGGAACACATTCATGCAAACTATATCCATGCTATTTAACAGCATAAAATTTTTCATGACTTAGATCAACAAGCCTTCAACTTTGTTCTTTGCAAACAATCTAGAAGTCGTGTCCTGCAATTACTAAAGAACACATTCGGGAGTTGCTTCCTTGCAGAACTAGTAGTCGCCAAACTCCCCAAAAATGTTGGACATTCAGGTCAAATAGAGAGTACTGGAAGAGTCTTGGATGGAGACATGGTCACAACAATACCAATAAGCAAAGAGGAAATGCTATACCTTTCTGTGGGGACACCAAAAATCCAGAATGAGTGTACCTCCCATGTATACTCAATGTTGAAGCAGACAAGAGGCAACGTTTGTCTACAAATTGAGCGTCATAAAGATGAGGTAAGATCAGGCCACTTGAACAGAGATAGGAGCCTTTCCGCACTTTATGAATAGCATAGTACTATCCTTGTGACAGAGAAAGTACAGGAATGATATAAAACTTAAAACATTGGTCATAAAATTTTTGTATCATATATTGGAATGCAGGAAGAGGAAGCCCAATGGGAGCAGTCCCAAAGGCCATATGTGCAAACGTGGTGGAAGTCCACCAAGACTCTTATCAACAGACAAATCAAGATCACCAAAATGCTCCATGCTGTAGTAAAATTAAGGATACTTCAGGTTAATACCACAAAACACCCCATAGCATTCCTAGTTGTGTAGACTAACTGAATCATCTGAGCACCAGGGCATATTAATATTCAGGGTCTGCTGAGAATTGATAAATTGATGAAAAAAGGAAAAATATCCTCAAAATAAAATGCACATTTTATTTACTAATTAATCCACCTTTTGTTTTGCAGGCCATTGTGTTAGGCACACTTGCAGGAACATTGTTCTATGACCTCGGGGGTCAATATGAACAACAGAAAATGAACTCAGTAAGAGCTCTTGGATTTGTATCCACCATGAGCATAATGCTCATAAATCTGGTACAGCTTCCCTTGTACATGATCCAAAGGCCAGTATTCTACAAGCACAAGGCACACAGATTTTTCAGAGTTTCTTCATATATCGTTGCACATTGCATGGTCAATCTTCCACAGACATTTGTAGAAGTAATTATTCTGACCTTTTTTCTCAACCAAAATAACGATAGCTCTCATAGAACTCAAAATCATTTCAAACATTGATGCAGGCGCTGGCATATACACTTTGTCTTTATTTTGTAGCCAGGCTATCCCTGGCAGTAAATGGTGCACCATTCTTTGCATACCTCACCCTCTTATTCCTAGTAGCATATTTCAGCTCATCGGTCATCTTCTTTCTCAGTTCCATCTCATCAATTCAAGAAACTGGGAATGCTTTAGCAGGTGCTTCATTTCTATTGAATACATAGTATCTTATTTGTTAATTTATTCAGTCCCAAGACAAAACAACTTTGTGGGTTATATCTAATATCTGAATGAGCATGACAAGATAAATATAAATGCAAAACTCACAAGTCAGATTTTAGTTACAAGTATTTTGTAGCTTTCATTCTCAGGTTTCAGAGAATCAGCTGCAGATCTGAGATGAGCAATGCTCATTTGCAACATATGCAAGTGCATTGCATGCATGTTTTAAGGGAAAAAAGATAGTGGAAGATCATGGTGCCCTCTGGTTAACACATTTTAGCATCATCTGTCTTACTGTGCCACTTTACTGCTTGCAGGTCTTCTTGTCTCAGTCTTTCTACTCTTCAGTGGTTTCATGATATATCCATCCAATATACCAACTTACTGGAAATGGCTAATGTATGCAAATCCACTTCATTGGGCAAATGTCTCATTTTGCAGGATCCAAATCGCTGAGGGCTACACAAACAACTGCTCTGACTACCGAGTCCAACTCCCTTTTTGTGACCAGTTCCCTCAAATGACAGTTGGAAAAGCATATCTTAAGTTTTATGAGCTTTCCGAAGATGCTGAAAGACCATGGCTACCTTACATTATTCTCATAGCATGGATTGTCATTGCCAATATCTTGGCATTCTTAGGCCTGAAGAACATTGAATTTGCAGGGACGAGCCAATCATTGCCCCTTCTCAGAAAGACACCAAAATACAGCAATTACAAATCAGATGCAGCGAGTGAGCCTCAGTCACGGGACAGTCATGATGGGACTTTTGGGAATTTTAGTGCTTCAGGATATTCCAGGCCACAAGATTCATAAACAGGCCATGGCCAGATGATGGACAACGGTGGAGTGGAAAATTGGGTAGAAGTCCTTGATATCAAAAAAGAGGGGCTAAGGCTTCCTGTAGAGCCAGCGGTTCTCCCCTTTGAGGATCTGTCATTTACAAGGTATATTTTACCCTCCAATGGGAGGTTGTTTAACTGTTTATAATCATCATGCTAGATTGCTTAAAACACATTCACACAAAAAGAAAAGGTAAAAAATATAAAATGATGTATTATTAACCACGAAATATTGATGTATAGGCACAATGAGGAAAGTACTTTCAGCAATGTCACAGGATACGTTAAACCGAGTATAATGCTAGCTGTATTGGGTGGTACAAGAACATGCAAGGGCACACTGCTCAAGTGCCTGGCTGGTAGGGTACCTCTCAGTGGTAACCTCAAAGGCAACCTACAGGCAAATGGCTTCAGAAGAAATTAATAGGCTATGTTGAGAAGCTTGATGCACATCAGCCCTATCTCACTGTCCGTGAATCCCTTCAGTTCAGTGCTGCACTTCGTCTTGGACAAGCAATTAGCTCCATGCGCCGGGCTATCCATGTTGAATTGGTCCTTGATGAACTTGGCTTACTTCCCTACTCCAACCTACTTGTTGGCTCCCTCTGCGATGCCACTGGAAAGACCTTTGAAATTGCCAAAAGGATTACAATAGCAGTTGAGCTGGCTGCAAATCCAAGTATTCTATTTCTTGATGAGCCAATATCTGGCCTTGACACCACAGGGAGCTCTATTATTCTCTGCATTCTCTCTCAAGTTTCAAATTCAGGTCGGGTTATTGTTGCTTCTCTTACACATCCTACTGCTCGCATGCTGTCCTGCTTTAAACTGGCCCTCATTTTGACTCAAGAAGGACATCAAGCATATTTTGGCCCTGTAGGATATAACTGCAATGAACTGCTAGATTACTTCAAGTCAACCCCAATGACTCCTCGTTACTCCAACAGAGAAAGTCCAGTTAGTTATGTCATGCAGACTCTTGGTTTAGGTATAAGAAATATCTCAAGTCCTACACAGAATTTTGCAAAGATTTATGAAGCTAGCTCCATGAAAGAGATCAACAGTGTTGAAATTCACAATATTAAGAGATCAATCAGGAATATACCAGAGGGTATGTGTTCCACTTATGCGGCTTCATATTCAAGGCAAGCCATTTTGGTACTACTAAGAACACAAAGATTCTTATGGAGAAATGTGCAGTACACATATGGCAGATTCACAGGTTGCATAATGATTGGTTTCTTGATGGGCTCCTTGTACTATCAGATAGAATAAAAGGAAATATATGGCCTAACTTCACGTACACTTTATATATACATGCAAGTCATACTTGTTGGAGTAATTTCAGCCAACAATGCTATTCCACAGATTGGCACAGATAAGCTGGTTTATTTTCGGGAGAAGAGGGCCAGAATGTATCTTCCAATACTTTATCCAATTTCATGGGCAGTTGGTGAGATTCCATATTTCTTGATTGCTACACTGGCACTTACAGGTATTGGGAATGGCATGGCAGGAATTGGAACAGGATCTGTTGCTGATTTCTTCACATATTGGCTAGTGCTCTTTGTGTTCACTCTTTGCTTGACATATTTTGGGATGATGATCACTTTCTTAGCACCATTGTCAACACTAGCCGCATTTGTAGTGCCAATTGTGACGTCGCTGTGGGTGTCAACTTCAGGTGTGGTTGTTGTCCTATCTGATATCAGGTTCTATCGATGGATGTACTGGAGCAACCCATTTCAGTTTGCCACAAGTATGATGACCTCTATTAGTTTCTACTGCAAAACAGAGGAGTGTGCATCAGATTGCAGGTGCCCAAAGTTAAAAGATGGTTCTTATGTGTGGGATACATTGGCACGGCTAAGAAGCCTGAATCATGAGACGATGAAAGTTGACATACTCATATTGTCTGCAATGTGCATACTGTTTGCCAGCCTTGCTTTCATCTTCTTTGTTGTGCTGAAGCACAATTCATCATCTCAATTGTAGAGTGATATCAATAATCACATAAATTTAAAAAATAAACCAAAATGCAAAGAAAGAATAGCAAAACAAGCAGTTACTTGAATGAAAAATTAAAGGTTCTTGACCTTTATTTGTTTCTTGGGAACAGAATTCACAGCACCACCTTTTATGTAAAGAATGTGAATTAAAAGATCCGGTCCCAATAAATTGAACAGTGTGAACCCCATGTTCATAGTTGTATGCATAATTGAGCTTTATGGAACACTTATAATCTCGTTCTGACTAAAGGGTGAAGCTTGATTCTCAACATTCATATTTTGCTAGCAACAAATGTAAGTATGCAACAATCTGTCCACAAATGTCATGGGAGGAAATTTAATAGTTAGTTATCTGAAGCTGCACTACAACTTATGAAAGTACTACATGTAGAAGGGGTCAGTAAAATCGTCCACAAGTTAGAACTCCGGTGACATGAGCAAGAAACATGTCTCTATCATAGCCCATAACTTAATACAATAAAGTTACTCTGCAAACAGTGAGGACTAATGAAGTAGTTGAGCCACAGACAATCATTATATTAACCAATACAACAGACCTATCCCCAATCCACAAAGGGAAGGGGCAGATATCCACCCTCTGGTGGGGGCCTCAGTGATGGAGGCAGATTGCCCCATGACATTCCCATGCTATCTCTGACAACATCACCTGTCAATCACAAGAAGGGTAAGACTAATCACAAAATCAATGAAAACAAGAAAACAATAGAAGAAGAACATCTAAATCCAAACCGATCCAATCAAAGACACAATAAACTTCTCATATCCCACGTGGTTATACAGGACCACATTAAAGTAGCATAAAAAACAATCTAATGAAAGAAACAACCTTATTAACTAATGATGCACTAACTATCCAAACCTTAAGCACAGTTTTTGTCGTGCCTATTACACGCAAGGACAAACCAAAGAAAGCATCAATAAAGACTGAACAAAATTTAATACAAATGATTATTATACAACAACGGCATTGCAATACAAAGCATCTATCAACAGATAGTTATGGTAATTACCTTGCAAAGGGCTTCCTCCAACTAAGTGATCTCGAGAAATAATTGGCGAGCCTCCAACTGAATGATGGAATCACAGAAGACACCAACCATAGCCCATCAAATCTTTTGTTTTTTACTCTTTTGTGTGTGTGTGTCTTGAATTACACACACTTAAGAGAAGTTATATGCGCTTAATAACCAAAAAAGATTGAAAAGGATAAAGAGAGAGGATAAAAAAAAAGAAATTTATTTATTTATTTCTATTATGAGAAGGCCAAAAATACATGTATAGGAAGAGAACAGCGAATTATCATAACTGATATAAAGAAGAGAAGAAAAGAATAGAATGGGAATGGAACCTTGAGCAACAGGAGGAGGATGCGAGTACTTGCAGGAATCCCCGTAGGGGCAGAAACCCTTCAAGATCACAGGAAGAAGTGGTGGGTCAGGTCAGAAAAAGTTAGAAGCGAACCCATGAAATGAAAGAATCTAAGAATTGAGAACTAATATTTTCAACCAAAAAAAAAAACAGAGAAGAAGAAGGAAAGAAAGAGAAAGACCGTGTTGACAAAGCGATTGCAGAAGCGGAGAGGAAGAGCAGCAGTGTGGTTGTGGTGGTGGTGGTTGACGAAGTTGAGGTTGTTGTACCAGAGAGATTTGGAGCGAAGGTGAGAGGAACTCTGGAGATGGCGCCTACGAGCTACAGCTGTGTCTTGGAATTCCTTGTCGCAGTAGTCGCAGTAATACTTCCCCAACGGCATTCTTCTTCTTCCTTCTTCCCCCCCTCTTCCCCTGTTTTCTGCCAAATCGACTGCTCAGGATTGGATTGGATTTTTATTTATAGAGATAATATTTTCAGTGGGCCGCTGGTTAGGCCCACTCAAATTGTTCGGCTCAAATGGACGACCGGACCCATTGCTTGTTAAAAGTATTTTAATTTTTTGTAGGCTTTTTTTTTTTCTTTCTTTTTAATAATATATAGCACGAATCTCTTACTATTTAACCAAAATAATAATAATACTAATAATAAAATATAAGATTTAATTTAAGTTAAGGTTAATTTTATAATTAATTAAAAAATTTAAAATATATATTTAATTAAATAAAATTAGTTATAAGAGATTTAGGACTTCTCTTTCCTACGATGGAACTTCAGTGAAAATTTTGTTTTTAAGGAAAAAAAAAAAAATTGAGTTTTCTTTTTCCCAAAAAGAGAATTTCAGGGATTTTTTTTTGGGTCAAAGAATCATATAATCATGAAATTTTAATTACAATTAGATAGTAATATTTTATAAGTTCATAGAATTTCTTTTATTATAATCAAATATATTGATAAATTAAATATAATTCTTATTTTATTGTAACTAAATATATATTAATTAATTTATAAAAATTATATCTTGATTGTAATTAAATATTTATAATCATAAAATATTTTATTATCTTTTAAGTTGTGAACTTTTTATAAACTGCCATACAAATAAAACAGCATTTTTAGAAAAAAAAAAATTGACGAGATAGATGTAAATTCTGAGGTACATTTTAATACACTTTGTTTTTTTTTTTTTTTTACAATGCAATATATACTTTTAGACAAGAGTTACTGGAACTGAAAAGAATGAAATACATTTATTCCATCAACAATGCATTATTGTTATTATTTTTTTTAAAAAAAAAAAAAACAAGAAGAATATATTTTTCCCCAAAATGCAGTTCATTTTCTCCCAAAAATAGAAAAAGAATATATTTTTATCTCAGGTGGTTGCCAGGTGTCACAAGTAAAAACGTGAAGCTATATATGCATTTTATCAAAAAGCATGTCGTGGAGAATCAGATACAGAGCCTGTGAAAAGAGTATAAACATTTGCGATGGGTCTGCCACATTGCAATGGCATCATGATGTTGGGTTACAAATACCAAGGAAAGGAAAGAGTTTCCGCAGAAGGCATGAGACTAACCACACCCTCACCCCCCCCCCATTTGAGACTTTGGGGGCAAACTTCACCAAGTAGCAGTCTCTAAATCTGTCTTTACATAAAATCACACAGCTTCATACATCAAAATTACATTTAATAAAAAAAGAGAGAAAAAAAGAAAAAAAAACACCCACAGGCACGCACAAGAAAAGCAGAAAACTACTGCAGCATAGATTGATGGAACAAGCATAAGAACCATAGTGACAGGACACTTGCTCGCTTGAGTTCGTTAGACTTTACACCAAATCACAAACCAAGAAAAGGACATTGCTTTCTTGCATGCTCTGGTATCAATTTAACCAATGTCTCCACCGGCAACCCCTTCGACTCTATAAATGCAACTCAGCAGCAAAGCACCGAGTCAAAAAATAATAATAATAATAACTAAAAGTTAGAACACAACATTCCCACGAGGGCACAATCTTAACAGACTTTGAAGAGGGATTGCTTTTATAACACTTTCCTACCGTGGGATTTGAAATTAAAAATCGGTGGAAGGAGTCGTCCATTTGGCAGGCGGGTGCTTGGATCACGTAGCTCATCAAAGAAGGGATGAATCAAGGCATCCAACTGCAAATAGAAATTTTAGAAATATAAGAGTCTAACCTGAAACAAAAGAAAGCTTTGATGTCCAACATGCTCATTTTTCATCCTCAATTCTTGGTGGTGACAAATTAACTACAGCTATAAAACAGGAAGCCACAAAACACAGTAACAGCAAATATAAGCTGAAAGTCCAGATTTCAATTGTAGAATACCTAGTAGAAGATTTGCAGACCCTAAATCCAATGGCTAGTGCCAGCACGTGGAAGAGGGATGCCTAAGGGTTCTTTCTAACTAGGCAAACATACTCTCAGCAAAACTAGCAACAAATTATTATGTAGATAGAACTCACAGCGGTGCACCGTAGATTAGGAGAGTATTGCAACAATCTTGAAACCAGATCAACAGCTTCAGCAGGCATACGCTTGTGGAATATCTAAACAGAAAGAATTCTGTCAGTGGAAGGATACTATATAATGCAAAATGCATCTATCTCACATTCCTAATACCTTGTGCCAAGGGTGAGCTTTAATCTGAGGGAATTTGTACTCTGTATAGTTTGGATTCATGCATTTGATTTCCTCTCTTGTTGGAGTTCCCAAAACCTGCAAACCAACCACATTGACTGTTGTACTACACAAAAGAACTTAAATAACAACCTAATGATTCTCAAGATAATGCACACATCACCCCAAACACAATAGAGATTTCCCTACCACCATTATGAGTATAAAGATGAATTTTAATTGATTTTCTTGATAACTAAAAAGCTCAAGACACCAAATCACCTTGATAATCTCAACAAGCTGGTCAACTCCACTCTCACCAGGAAACAGAGGCTGACATAATAATAAATTTTTTAGGTCAATATGAATATATTATATCCAGAAATCTAATATGCACCCATTCAAACTTCCTACCTGCCCAAGCAGCAGCTCAGCCAGAACACAACCGGCAGACCAAATGTCAATAGCCATTGAGTACTCAGTTGCTCCAAATATGAGTTCTGGTGCTCTATAGTACCTGGAGCAGATGTACGATATATTTGGTTCCCCTTTTACCTGTCAAAAGAAATCATGCATCCCAATGAAAATCAAATCAAGCACTTAAACCTTTAACTGACCAAAGAAACTAAAGCTCGGTACATACCAAGACTTTTGCACTTCCAAAATCACATAATTTAACCTGGTGAGTATGTGGATTTACCTGCACCGTGAAAACAAAAGATCACATTAATAATTGACGAACCAATAACAGCAATAGAGAATTCAATTTGATTCATTGAAATATCTTTCCAACAAACAATGAAGGTAAGAAAAATGTATGCTTTTACTATTATGTTGCCAGCGCTTAACTAGGACTGTAAATAACAAGATTTCTCACCACTTCCCCAAATAACAAAGAATAATATACTTTTCTATTTGCCTGGAAAAACTTATGAAAGAACAATGCTGGACAAGACAGTTAGCAACATCTATAAACCTTTCAAAGCATAAGTAATCATACCAAAAGATTTTGGGGTTTAATGTCTCTATGACACACTCCAATTGAGTGATGGATGTATGACAACGCCCTGAAGATCTGCCAAATAAAGACAAGTAGTTAGTATCTTGCCATGTTATTCCACCCAAACAATTCTCCCAAGAAGATGTAATTGCCAGCATTAAGATGAGACCAGCTTCCATCAACCCAAAAGGAGAAATGAAAAATAGGAGAAAAATATAGGATTGAATGCATGGAGTTCCTGCTGTAGTAAAACCTTATCTCATTACCCCAAATGGTGAAACAATCACTGCATTCAGTATCATGACTACAAAGGAAACAAGTATTCTCACCTGATAGGCATAAAGTTTCACGTATATCATTGGCATCCTTTGATTCAATTTGTTGTAGTGTTTAATCACACGATGAACAGTTTCAGGAACGTACTCAAGAACCAGATTAAGGTAAAGCTCATCCTTTTCAGTAGTTGAAAAGAAGCAATGCTTTAAAGAGACAATATTAGGGTGGTCAAGAAGACGCATGGTTTGCAGTTCACGGTTCTTGTATCTCCTGTCTTGAAGGACTTTCTTTATGGCAACAGTTTCACCCGTCTCCAAACACTTTGCCTAACTCCAAATACAAAATAATAAATTATAGTTGTGATAATTGGTGACCATCAGGAAAAACACGAGTGTAATTGCATTGTCCCCATTCAACTTCTGCACCATACCTGAAAAACAATGCCAAAGGATCCATGGCCAACAACACGCTCTGCCATGTAGCTTATAGTCTGGAAAAAGAGTATAAGCTAGCATCAGAATAAAATACCATTGACCAAAAATATAATTGCAAGTGGATAAACTTGAGATGGTCTTAGCCTTCAGCTGATGCAAATGACACACACGCATGCACGCACACACTCATCCATATACAACTCATGGATAAAAGAAGATTTATATATCAAAACTCATCAAAAAACAAAGGTCCCATGCATAAACATACGATCATGGAAGGAAACCTTTCTCATCAATGAACAGAGACAAATAACTGAACACATGGGTAAGACCATCTCAAGAATATTTGATGCCAAATGTATAGTCAAGAATATTTTATGTGATACTAGATCTCAAGGGAAGAAGCCAACACCAGCACCTGCTTTGGCTGGCCATTTCTACCACCAATTGTTGTAACAATAATATGACCTGTCTCTGTGCCATTACCATCAACTACTGTTGCTTCCATTTCCTACAAATACAGGGAAACATATGAGTCTATACACCTATATTGAACCAGCAAACAAGAAGCAATGTAAGAAAAACCAATTGAGTATACAAATACAAGCACTCAACTCCATACTTACTCTGTCATCTCTAATCTTCATATCATTCATCTCCTCGGGTAATCTGTCCATGCCTACATTATGTGTGCCAGCTTCTCTCAAACTAGAAGTAGGTGCCACCCCCACAGAAGCCATTTGCTAAACCACAAATATATTATCCTGGTATCCTTACTGTTGCACCCCAGCAGAGCCGAACATTTGCCTGAAAAACCACCCCAACTGCCAGGTTAAAGTTGCACAACGTACATGACATTGCCCAGTTGAATGAACAGCAATAAGTCCGACATCAAGAATTCACATACCAACTCAACCAAAACCACGCATAAAATTGCCCCAACTATAGCCAATTTTATTAGTTTTCTTTTTGCACTTTTCAACTTCAAAAATTGTAACCCATATAAAAAACAAGACCAGGAAACGGGATAACTAGAACAATAGCTCTCAAAATTGTTGGTGAGATCTTAAATTAGCAGTCGAAAATTGGGGGAGAGATTCCAAGATTTTGGCCAAGAAAAACTCGGGTATTTCAATTTAAGTCGTCAGGCTCTCCAAAAAGAGAGGAAAAAAAAAAAAAGCAAAGAACAACATCGTGCGGACAAAGAAAGCCAATAAGGGGATTTTTAGCACCGCAAGCAGAATAAAGCCCACATCTTTTACCTCGCATAGTCAGCCCCTCTAACTTATTCCTAAAGATCAATTAATAATAATAAAGTATGAAAGCAACGATCTCACAAAAAGAAAAGATAGGAGAATTCATCCCCAAGATTTTGCAGACAATAAATTACGGCGAGATGAAAAAAAAAAAAAAAAGACATGAACGAAGGTCGATGACAAATAACAGAAAAACCCAAATTAACACACGCTAGAATTGAAAAGAAGAATACAACCCCCCACACCACCACCGCCACCACCCCCAACAATGCCAAGATCCAACCCATTATAATCCGATCTAGACCCCCACAGATTCCATATACCCAGAAAGAAAAACACATTATTCATCCGAATAAGGAAGTTAATAAAAATGACAACTTTGGGCGTACGCGGCGTCGGACGACAACATACATACCGATCAAACCAGAAAATTCTTCCTGTGTACGAGGAAGGAGACGCCGGAAACGATGCCGTTATGGGTAAAGATCAGAGAGTAGAAGAGAGAGAGAGGAGGGGATGGCAGTAGATTCCATCTCTGTGGGCTGGCTGGTTGGCTTGGTGGGTGGGTTATTTCCCGTTTATTGTATTCTAAAAGCTTTTTGGGCTTCTCTTTTTGTCTTGTTCATTTTTTATTTTGCTCTGTTTTGTGCGTGTATGTGTGTGCAGCGCCTCCCTCTCCATTTCTTTTTTTTCTTCTTCTTTTCTTTTTAAGAAAAACAATTTCTTTTATCTGTTTTTGTGCTTTGGTGACAGTCTATCTGGGGAGTACGGGTTGGCTCCTCTCTTTTGACCGTTCAAACTTTGTATTAAAATTGCTTTTATTTTTGTTACTTTATCGTTTAGGGGCATTTTAGATGATGGAATCTGATTTCTGACGGGATTCTCAATGGCACTCCCACTCAGTAATTGCCCTTTTTTTTTCTTTTTTTCTTGGAGTGGAGAGCGAAGAACTTCGGATGAAATGACACAATATTAAATATTAAATTTATTTTTTTAAAAAAAAAAAAAAAAGACTATGGAAATCATATAAGGTATGGTAGAGGTGCTCGTGTCAATTCCGGCAGTTCAACCATGCAATTGGTGGCATCATCAACTATAATAAAACTTGCAAACTGCAAAGCATATTCCTATCCCCCCCCCCACTAGATATTAGACATTGGACATGCTCCTCTCTCTCAAGCGAGTATGTATGTGAGAGAAAGAGACAAAGACAGAAAGAGGGCAGGGATAAATAAATTTTTTTTTAAAAAAAAAAAAAAAAAAAAACTGGCCTTGATGAATTGTGAGATTGACTACTCAAATTAGTATTTATTAAGAATCATTCAATCAAGAAATAAAAAAAATTGTAGACTAATTTTAAGCTGTTATTTATTATAGCTGCAATAAAGTATAATAGAAATTTGTTTTGAATTTTGATTTCTTGGTTACTCAATGGAGGGGTTCAAATAATGATCATTATTATTATTATTATTACTATTGGTACAGGTCTTACAAAGTGTGATGGTATGTTTGTACGAGTTGCATAGGTTGGATTTATAAACTTTCTTAGGGTTATTCGGTTAATTAGGGTGTCTCTCTGTAATTGATCTTTGTTTTGTTTCCAAACCAACAGCATGTACCTGTAAAAGAGTTTTAGGTGCCTGGCATCGCGATGGTTATTGCCAATTAAATGATTTTGGCTTCCTTTTGTGGAGGCGGGGCCCTTCTCTTCTCTCTCTCTCTCTCTCTCTCTCTCTATATCTCTCTCTATCTCTCTCTATCCCTCACTGGCCTTTCATCTTCATCTTCAACCTTTTCTATCCTTGTAGTTTTCACCAATAATTAATCAAAACCCTTGTCACTCCATCTCTATTTTCTACACAATTTCGATTATTTTCTCTTTTTGTTAACTTGCCGGCATCCAGGCGTCCACTTACTCTGTTCAAAGCCTCGCGTCTCCCTCCCCTGTTTTCAACTCTACTTTCAAGATCAGGCCTCTCGCCTCAATCCTTCACTCTTTTTAACACAAAATTCAAACGATCGCGCCGCATAAAAGAGTAAATTTTTTTTACTTTCGATCTTCTCATCTCCAGGGGTTTTGCTTCTCCCATCACTATTTTGATTACAATTCAAAAGATCCAATCCAAGCACCAAACCTAAGCTTCAAAGTCCATTATTGTTTGTGTTCTGTTAGATTCGCAGTTTCTCATGAGAAAGTAACATTTTGCTAGTTTTTGACTGATTTGGGGAATGAATCTTTCTACTACAAAAAAAAAAAAAAAAAACAATTCCAATATCACTTCTATCATTGAGTTGATCTTTGAGGATTAGAAAGATATTTTAGAATTTTTGTTCATTTGTACTTTTTAATTGCAGAGAAGGTGCGTGCTTTTGGTACATGGGGGCCCCAGGTCGTGATTTCTAATATAGTGCTGTGTTTGGCTCCATGATACAGTAAACGGATCAGAGACATCGCTCTCAATGTTTGTTTTCGTGCTTGGGAACTGGAAAAGGTGCAATTTTCCACAACCCAGTATCCAAATTGGGCTTTTCAAACACAGCTAGACATATCAAGTGCAGTAGCTTTCCTTTCAAATTGTTCACTTAGTGAAATTTAGTGTATAAGCAAATATCTTGTAGCTCTTTGAGATTAGATGCAGTTACTGAAGATTTTGATCTTGGAACTTACGAGTTATTCCTGCACGTGGTAATTAGTGCTCGATCTTACAAAAAGTAGGCTAATCAAAGTTAATACAGTTAAACCTTTTTTGTTGCCATATTCGAGGAGAAGCAAACTCATCTATGTTCTGTTTGTTTCCTGTTCACAGTTTATGCTGTTCAGCAGTATCAACTTGCTAAGTTGTGAAGCTGACAACAGCTATTATTGAACTGCCCTAAATGGCCGAAAGCCAGAATGCCAATGCCAAACCCCCAAATGGCAAGCCTTCAGGGGCTGTGAATCCTTATTCTATCAATTTGGACAGCTTCTCAAAGCGGTTGAAGACGTTATATTCACATTGGAATGCACACAACATTGACCTCTGGGGTGCTTCTGATGCTCTTTCCATAGCAACACCTCCAACTTCGGAGGATTTACGATACTTGAAGTCATCTGCACTGAATATTTGGTTGGTTGGCTATGAATTCCCAGAGACGATTATGCTCTTCCTGAAAAAGCAGATTCATATATTGTGTAGCCAGAAAAAGGCTTCTTTGCTTGGTGTTGTGAAGAAGTCTGCCAAGGAGGTTGCTGATGTGGAAGTCGTGATACATGTGAAGGCTAAAAATGATGATGGAAGCAGATTGATGGACGACATTTTTCTTGCTGTCCATGCACAGTCAAGCTCAAGTGGTCATGATACTCCTATCATTGGATACATAGCGAGAGAAAGTCCTGAAGGGAAGCTTCTGGAGGCATGGAATGAAAAGTTAAAGAATGCACGTTGTGAGTTAAGTGATGTGACAAATGGATTCTCAGACTTATTTGCCATAAAAGATGAGACAGAGTTAACAAATGTCAAGAAAGCTTCATTCTTAACTTCATCAGTGATGAAGCAGTTTGTAGTACCAAAGCTTGAAAAGGTCATTGATGAGGAGAAAAAAGTATCCCATTCTACCTTGATGGATGAAACAGAGAAGGCAATTTTGGAACCTGCAAGAATTAAGGTGAAGCTGAAGGCAGAGAATGTTGATATTTGTTATCCTCCTATTTTTCAGAGTGGAGGAGATTTTGATCTGAAACCAAGCGCTGCAAGCAATTATGAAAATCTTTACTATGACTCCACCAGTGTGATCATTTGTGCAATCGGTTCTCAATACAACAGTTACTGCTCAAATGTTGCCAGAACTTTTCTGCTTGATGCCAATCCCATGCAAAGCAAGACATATGAGGTACTTCTCAAGGCCCAGGAAGCAGCAATCGCTGCATTAAAGCCTGGGAACAAGGTCAGTGCTGTGTATCAAGCAGCACTCTCTGTGGTTGAGAAGGATGCGCCTGAATTAACTGCAAACTTGACAAAAACTGCGGGAACTGGAATTGGCCTTGAATTTCGTGAGTCTGGACTTAGTCTCAACGCCAAGAATGATCGGATATTGAAACCAGGAATGGTTTTCAATGTGTCACTTGGCTTTCAGAATTTACATACAAAGACTAACAACCCAAAGACCCAGAAATTTTCGGCATTACTTGCAGATACAGTGATAGTTGGGGAGAAGTTCCCAGAAGTGTTGACTTCAAAGAATTCTAAAGCTGTTAAGGATGTGGCATACTCATTCAATGAGGATGATGATGAAGAAGAAAAGCGGGCAAAAGTCAGACTTGATAAAGGAGGCGAAACTGCCTTCTCTAAGACTATCCTCAGGTCAGACAACCAGGAAATGACAAAAGAGGAGCTACGAAGGCAGCACCAGGCAGAACTTGCTCGCCAGAAGAATGAAGAGACTGCTAGGAGGCTTGCTGGTGCAGGTTCTGCTGCAGCAGATAACCGAGGTGCTATTAAGACAATTGGTGACTTGATAGCTTATAAGAATGTCAATGATCTAACCCCTCCAAGAGAATTGATGATCCAGATTGATCAGAAGAATGAAGCCATCCTGTTACCGATACACGGAAGCATGGTCCCTTTCCATGTTGCTACTGTGAAGAGTGTGTCCAGTCAGCAAGATAGTCACCGAACATGCTACATACGTATAATTTTCAATGTCCCTGGCACTCCTTTCAGTCCTCATGATGCAAACTCTCTCAAGTTTCAAGGTTCAATATACCTGAAAGAGGTATCTTTTCGCTCCAAGGACTCTAGACATATAAGTGAAGTGGTACAGCAGATCAAAGCCTTAAGGCGACAGGTTACCTCCAGAGAATCAGAGAGGGCCGAGAGGGCAACCTTGGTTACTCAGGAAAAGCTACAGCTTGCATCAGCCAAGTTCAAGCCAGTAAAATTATTTGATCTATGGATCCGTCCTGCTTTTGGTGGTCGTGGGAGAAAACTCACTGGTTCACTTGAAGCCCACACGAATGGGTTTCGCTATTCAACATCAAGGCCTGACGAGCGAGTTGATATTATGTATGGTAATATCAAGCATGCATTCTTCCAGCCAGCAGAGAAGGAAATGATCACTCTTCTGCACTTTCATTTGCATAACCACATAATGGTAGGGAACAAAAAGACCAAAGATGCCCAATTTTATATTGAGGTGATGGATGTGGTCCAGACAATCGGTGGTGGAAAGCGATCTGCCTATGACCCTGATGAAATTGAGGAAGAACAGCACGAAAAGGATAGGAAAAATAAAATAAACATGGACTTCCAGAGCTTTGTTAACCGGGTCAATGACGTGTGGGGCCAACCCCAGTTCAAAGCATTTGATCTGGAGTTTGACCAGCCCCTGAGAGAGCTTGGATTCCATGGGGTTCCCCACAAAGCCTCCGCTTTTATGGTCCCAACGTCGACCTGCTTGGTTGAACTGATAGAAACACCTTTTGTGGTGATTACCCTGAGTGAGATTGAGATAGTTAATCTTGAGAGAGTTGGTCTTGGGCAGAAGAATTTTGACATGACTATTGTGTTCAAGGACTTCAAGCGAGATGTGCTTCGGATAGACTCTATACCCTCCACGTCCCTGGATGGCATTAAGGAGTGGCTTAACACAACTGACCTCAAGTATTATGAGAGTAGACTAAACTTGAACTGGCGGCCAATATTGAAGACCATCACTGATGATCCGGAGAAATTCATTGAGGATGGTGGATGGGAATTTTTGAACCTGGAAGTCAGTGACTCAGATTCTGAGAACTCAGCAGAATCGGACCAAGGATATGAGCCTTCCGATGTACAGTCTGACTCGGGATCCGATGACGAGGACGATGACAGCGAGTCACTAGTGGAATCTGAAGACGACGAGGATGAGGAATCCGAAGAGTACTCGGAAGATGAAGGAAAGACATGGGAAGAGCTGGAGAGGGAAGCCAGTTATGCCGACAGAGAAAAGAGAGATGACTCGGACAGCGAGGAGGAGAGAAAGCGAAGGAAAATCAAGGCCCTTGGTAAGTCTCGAGTACCTGAAAGAAGAAATCCAGGTGGTGGTAGGCTTCCCCTTCCCAAGAGACCTAAGTTGAGGTGAAGAAAGGGCCGATGGTTTTACTTTCTGTAAAATATCTGTCTCTTATACACATCTAGATGTGTATAAGAGACAGGACCTAAGTTGAGGTGAAGAAAGGGCAGCTGGCTTTACTTTCTGTAAACTATATATCTATATATATATATATACACACACACACACACGTATGCTTCTTAGTCCAGCAAAACTGGTACATCTTTAATAGATGATGCTGCTGCTGCTGCTACTAGCAGCTACATTTATCTCTCTGGACTGAAATGCTTAGCGGATACAGCATGCGCTCTGCTACATCGGTGAGTGTCTGTACAAGGAAAAGGACTTGTGTTTCTGATCCATTCCGAGTTCTTGTTGTATTACTATCTTTGCATTGCATGAGGTTTTGTAACAACAAATTTGTACAATAAGAGAACAGGAACTTGTAAAAAATAGTGAATTTTGGAGTTAGCAAGCTTCATTGTCCCAAGAAAAGCCGGAATTGTTACCTTACTTCCCCACAACATGCTGACGACATATTTCCTTTCTCCAAACGCGTGTACAGCAGTAATTCGAGTTTCCTTTCTAATTGTTAAATGCGACGAGGCGGATTTGAAGAGCATTGACATCATTTGGTGGGCAAACGGTGACTTGAATCAAAAGAAGAGAGAGACAGAGAGGCTCCTTCACTTTTGTGCTAAAGAGTGAATCAGAATGCAGGCGAAAGGTATGACAATAGAACAGAATCCCACTTCCTCTTCTTCATCTCGCTTTCTGCTGCTACTAATAACTAAAATAAAATTTAACATCACATTAATCAATCTATACGTATATTATGAAATCGAGAGACAACTGTTAAAGATTTTCTTTTTAGGTCTTCACAATTTTTAATATTTTAATAATTAATTTATAATTTTTTTATCTTAATAAAATTATAATTTTAATATATATTTAATCTTCTTTTTCATATTATAAAATTACAAGTATACATAACCAATAATAATATTATTATTATTATTTTATAATTAGATTTCAACTAAGTTAAAAAAAAAAATCATTCAAAAAATTTATCTTTAAGATTAGTGTTATTTTTTTTAACTAAATTTTTTGTGATCAAATTTTTTAAAAGAGTTAGTACTTATATTTATTTTCATTATTATTAATTAATTCTATTATTTTAATTAATTTTTTATTACTTTAGTAAATTATATTATGAATTACATAACTCTTTTTTTGAACTCAATTGTTTAATTTAATTTTTTTTATTTTTCTAAAAATATATATACTCTCAAATTTATTTTTTATTTTTAATTTTTTGAAAAATCATATTTCAAATATATTTTTATTTTTTAATTCAAATAAAATATTATATATAAAAAATGAATATAATAAATAGGAGAGCCTAAAACTAAAATCATAATAAAGTGGCTGGCCAGCAAAATTAGAATAGGATATAAAAAATTCCCACGTTAAAAAAAAAAAAAAAAAAAAAAAAAAAAAAAAAAAAAAAAAAAAACACAAAAAAAAAAAAAAAAAAAAAAAAAAAAAAAAAAAAAAAAGTGGAAAACTCATCCCAATCACTTCTTACACAGCTTTCTTACCGTTTTGTAACGTCAGACTCACACTGCACACACCATTAAATTAAATTAAGCCCACTTTGTCCGTCAAGTTCATCCACTCCTTAACCTTACGGGAAAATATCGAATATGGTAGTGACAAAAAAAATAAACAAATAGAAGAAGAAGAAGAAGAAGAAGAAGAAGAAGAGGCAAATACTCTTTGTATGTACACAAAGATACTAGTGGACTTCCATCAGCCTTCAGCGCAAATCAAATGATGGGGAACTTCACTTTACCATTGATTGGGTCTGGACTGTGGATGTAATAGATATGCTTATTTTTTATTTATGCACTTAGAATTAATGAATTTGATGAAACTGACCATTAAGCAATTCGATGATCCCACCAAACAACCACATTCCCAATTAGTACTATTATTATTATTGCTGACAAAAAAAAAAAAAAAAGAAAAAAAAAAAAAGGAAAAAGGGGGGGGTGGGGTAGGTATTCATACTTGGTGTGGTGGTATTAGTTGACCCAAAGTTTCCATCAAGAGCACAGACAAAAAAGTTAATAATACGAAGTTAGAGTTCTTTTTTAAAACAAAAAAAAAAAATCATTTATTATTCTTTTCATTCATTTTTTTTTATAAAAAATATTCACCATCATCAGAATGTTGATAAATTTAAATGAATCTTTAATATTAAAAATTTAAAATTTTACATCTAAATACATCAACTCATTTTTATCAGAATCAACAGTAAAATTTAAATTTAAATTAATATAACTTTTAGCTGATAGATGGGATTCATTTTAATACAAAGGGATATATATATATGATAGGAGTCAGAATCTGAGAGACTCTCGACTCTCACCTACGCTGCATTCCAACGGCTCTTCCTCTGGCGAAGCTGCCACCAACCATAAAAGGGCTCACCAAAACGCTTTTGATCGTTGCGTTTTGGTAAGAGGTTGGTTGGTCCTTTCTTTAACATTTATATTTCTTACTCCTGGAGCGGTCACTGGTCTTGTCCGTCTCCGTCTTTCGTTTGGCTATCATACATAACATCTATATGATGTTTATTTATATTGAGATAGCCCGCTGATTCAAAGAAGAAGAAGGAGAAGAAGAAGATCTGGATATTGATTGATTCTAGGAACAAAAAGAAAGGGAGAAGATGGCCAGGAAGAAGATTAGAGAGTACGATTCCAAGAGACTCCTCAGGGAGCACCTCAAACGCCTCGCCTCCATCGACCTCCAGATCTACTCTGCTCAGGTCTCTCTCTGCCCGTTAAACTATACACATCTCTATAATTTTGAATTTGATCTTTTTTTTCTTCTTTTTTTTTTATGACATCTTCCTACCTTGATTATCTTTTGTCTTTCTTCTTTTGGAAAAAATTTTCACTTAAAATTTATAAAGATGGAATCTTTACGCTCATATTGGCAAGAACTCGACTTTCTTGATTGTATTTCATTGAAATGTTCATGGCTTTAGTCTGAGATTGTATCGACAATCGTTTCGGTTGCCGTCTTTCCGAGCCAATTATGGTCCCTTTCTTTTTCTCTTCTAGGCGATCATTCATTCTTTATCTTCCCGTTGCGATCTCCTTTGTCTACTATGGATTTGATTTTTAGAAGTTGTTAATCTAACTTTTTTTCTATTCCCCCCCCCTTGGCTGAAATTGTAATCTTTTAAGGCAAGGTAGCTACCTCTTTATAATCAAGGCTGTACCTGGGACAAGTAACTGATGAGTTAATTATGTTGCGAAGGTGACGCAATCTACGGATTTCACAGAACTAACAAACGAACAACCTTGGCTTTCGGCCACGAGATTGGTTGTCAAGCCTGATATGCTATTTGGAAAGCGTGGAAAGAGTGGTTTGGTAGCTTTGAATTTGGATCTAGCTCAAGTTGCTGAATTTGTGAAGGCACGCCTTGGTGTTGAGGTAATTGTTAATTAGTTTGAATGGGAAATCCCTCGTCAACATTGTTAAAGTTGTGCAACACTCATTTGCAAATTGAATTTTCTTTAGGTCGAGATGGGTGGCTACAAGGCACCTATAACTACTTTCATTGTCGAACCATTTGTTCCCCATGACCAAGAATTTTACCTCTCAATACTCTCTGAAAGACTTGGCTGCACCATTAGCTTTTCTGAATGTGGAGGTATTGAAATTGAAGAAAACTGGGATAAGGTATGGCTACATTTGTAATTGATACAAAATTTCTTGTTTATTTCTTCCCTCATATTTCTATTTTATGTTATCACTGGTCAGATAGCCAATTCATTAACTGACCCCGACTTCTGATGCATACAGGTCAAGAGCATATTTCTTCCCACTGAAAAGCCTGTGACATTAGATGCATGTGCTCCATTGATAGCTACACTTCCCTTGGAGGTGAACTTTTATCTTGTGTCACATATCATTCTATTTTATCTCTATTGTGCCTAGTGAATTCATGTCAGAAGTTACAAAGCAAAACAGAAAAAATTCAAAATTTCACTTGCATAATTGAGAATTGCTAATATCATCATTTATTGGTTTTTGTTCCTTTGTGCTTTATGTCTCCTGCATCCTTTCATTTTATCATTTGCTAATCCTACTTTTGAATTGCCTTAGATTCGAGGAAAAATTGGTGACTTCATAATGGGTGTCTTTTCTGTATTCCATGGTATGTACTGTCTATCATGCTTCTTGCTATATTTTCTTGAATTAGCAAATTGCATGACTGGTAAATAAATTTGGATTTAGTCTGAAGTTCTTCACTTTCGTGGCTGATTTGCTAAGGCAAATTTTCTTCATCTTGATGGTCTTCACTTCCAACTGGTTTGATATTCTTCATAGATCTCGACTTCAGTTTCCTAGAGATGAATCCATTTACCCTGGTGAATGGGGAACCATATCCACTGGATATGAGAGGAGAGTTGGATGACACTGCAGCCTTTAAGAACTTTAAAAAGTATATACTTGTTGACAATTATTCCTTTGGAAATTCTTGGTTGACATTGGAATTGCAATTTAAATATGTTAATTTGTTCTGTTTTGTCTGCATCCTTTTATGCATTCAGATGGGGTATTGTAGAGTTTCCACTGCCTTTTGGGAGGGTTCTGAGCCCAACTGAAAGCTTCATTCATTCACTTGATGAAAAGGTAATAGCAAGAATGTCATAGCCATACTTCTTATAATGCTTTGTCTTAGGTTTCTTCAATTATCTTGTCTAAGCATCTTTCCAAACATCCAACTGGAATTTGCTATTTAGACTATAGATTACATGAATTAATCAAAATCTTATGTTTACAGACAAGTGCATCTTTGAAATTCACTGTTTTGAATCCAAAAGGGCGCATCTGGACTATGGTAGCTGGTGGTGGAGCCAGTGTTATATATGCTGATACCGTATGTGCTCATATTACATCTTGTGGCTTCCCTGCCAAACAGGGCATTCATATAATTGTTCTAATTGTAAGACCTGTATTTGCCAATTTTACTTATGAACCTTTATTCTCTGCTTAACTAGGTTGGGGATCTGGGCTATGCATCAGAGCTGGGCAATTATGCTGAATATAGTGGTGCTCCAAATGAGGAGGAGGTTTTGCAATATGCAAGAGTCGTCCTTGATGTAAGAGCTATCAAAAGTTTGAACTTTTTCATTTTTGGTGTATCCATTGTGAAATATGCTGACTCCCGCTTGTCATGGAACAATAAATGACCTTGCAGTGTGCCACTACTGATCCTGATGGTCGTAAGAGAGCCCTGCTTATAGGAGGAGGCATTGCTAACTTCACTGATGTGGCTGCTACTTTCAATGGCATCATACGAGCGCTGAGGGAAAAGGTACGATCTAGTTGGACTAACTCTAACAGCCAAACTGCAGTTCAATAGTTTGGGTTGCCTAATTTACATTTAGCTTCTCCTTTTCTCCTTCCAATAGGAATCCAAATTAAAGGCAGCAAGAATGCACATCTATGTTAGAAGAGGTGGTCCAAACTATCAGACTGGTTTGGCGAAAATGCGCACTCTTGGAGAGGAACTTGGAATTCCTCTCCAGGTATGAAAAGAGTTTCTTTTTGTTTTGTTTTCTTTTTTTTGGGGCAGTGGAACTCCATCAAGCTTGCCAACCCTTTATCATTTGAGTAAATAAGCCTGTAAGCAGCTCAAGTTCATGCTGTTTGTTGGGGAAAAAAAAAGTTTCAAAAGCTTTTCTTCAGACACAGGATAGATTCACAAAAAAGGTTTCCCATCATAGAGTTTGAAAATTCTACTTTAGTCAAGGCCCCTTTGAGTGATAGACAGTTTTTGATCCTGAAATATCAATATTGTGGTGTATCCTAAAAGATTATGAAGTGGGAAATATAGTGAAGGTTCTAATGAGAAGTGGCTTTGTATTGTCATATTATATTAGAAGCTCGATTTTTAAGTTTCTTTTCTTTTCAGGTTTATGGCCCCGAGGCCACCATGACAGGCATCTGCAAGGAGGCAATTGATTGTGTTATGTCTACGGCATAGATTGACAAACCAACCTTTCTTTTATTTGTCAATTTGTATTGTGAAAATAACTTGGGAAAGGATCTGAAATAAAATAATTTGTTGTGAAGGCTTAAAGCCGGATGACATCATTGTCATGTTACGTCATATTTTATGATGCCCAATGATCCTGTCAATCACTTGGTTCGTCGAGAGTTGCAGATTAGTGAAATTTACTGAAATGACAAAGTTACGATGAATTTCGGCAGCCAGAGTACACTCTTCACTTGTCCCTGTATGTTTATACTCTTTTTTCTGTTTTCTGAACAAAATATTCATACTACACTGCCGAAACAAGTTACAGTGAATTTCAGCAGCCAGAATACTTATTGTAGGATATATTAGACGCACAAAAGAGTATGTTGCGCAATGTTTAGGAATTGACAAGGTACAGTGAATTTCAGCAGGCAGAATACGTATTGTGGGATATAATAGACGCACAAAAGAGTATGGTTCCCAATGTTTAGGAATTAGGATAGGGAGAAATCATTAATTACTAGGCGATAATGGGGGTCAAGAACAAGGAGTCGAGGTTTTGGCCATGTGTTTTGCCAAGCTCAGAGATTGAGAGATAAATGGTCCAAGCTTGGTTCGAATCGCGGCCTTCCGCTCTTCGAGGCTCTAACCACATGCGATATAACTTCGAACTTCAATTCCTGGAACTTAAAAATCTTGGTACAGCATCGGAAAGCAACTGAATCCCTCAGATTAGAGGTCCAGAATTCATACGACAGATGTCAGGTTGGACGCCTACCTCTCATTCTCACAACAGCAGACTGAGCACATGAAGTCAGTTGCTTTCAGTCAGTACTCTGTACGAGCTATGTATAGGCCCCAGAACCTACTCATTCTGTCCTAGCCACAGAGAGAGAGAGAGAGAGAGAGAGAGCTGTCTCTTATACACATCTAGATGTGTATAAGAGACAGGAGCACATGAAGTCAGTTGCTTTCAGTCAGTACTCTGTACGAGCTATGTATAGGCCCCAGAACCTACTCATTCCTGTCTCTTATACACATCTAGATGTGTATAAGAGACAGGTCCTAGCCACAGAGAGAGAGAGAGAGAGAGAGAGAGAGCTAGAAATTGAAATATTTATGCTCAAAATGCTATTAAAGGAAGGTATCAGTTTGTAGCCTTGTAGGTCTGGATTGTAATTATAAGGTGGCAGGATATGAAGATTGAATTTTATTGACTAAAATAGTGAAAGGTTATGGTCTTGCATTATGTGCATGCCCGTCATCTGCTTCTTGGTAGTTAAGATTCATAACTACAGTGAGCAGCACGGACACCAACCCAACTCTGCTATCGAAACATTCATTGTTTCCTTAGCTGAACTGGCCAATCTCTCTTCCTTATATACATCGGATGCCCCTTGTAATTTGCACTGCAATGAACAGCGAAGATTTCCAAATATTTTTACACAATCTGTGGTGGTGGTTATATGCTTACAGAGCTTATTGATAGCGATGGACCCCAAAAAGACTTTAATATTTTTCGTCACAGCATCAATTAGTGACTGCCACTGGTCTACGCAGTTTCCCATGTTATATTATGTTCCCATTCAAAGTAAATGGTTACGTAGACTGTCCTGGACAGGAAACTTTTGATACTATAAGACGGGTGGAGATGGCTGGGCTTTTCTCTCCACTGCAATCTAGTAATTGAGAAATCTAGAGAAGAAAAACAGTGATCAGATTTAAGGTGTTGAGAGAACTGTGCTGCTGACGAAGATGAGGAGAACTGCTAAGCTGCTGGTGACCCTCGTCATATGTCTGGGGGTCCTTGCCCGGGACGCCGAAGGAGGAAGGAGAGTCAAGGACAAGGAGAAGGTTGATCACCCACAGAACTTCTTGGGAAGCTTTGGTGGAACAGGAGGGATCGTCCCAACCCCATTTGGTCCTGCCATTGCCCTTGGACCATCAGGCTTTTGCTCCTTCCCTGGTATCGGCTGCGTTAGAGTCCAGCCCACAAATCCAGGTGGGGTCATCCGCTCGCCCCACGCACCGTGAAGTGAAAGAGACCTGGCCGACGCATGAGGGTTGTTGCTAGGGGGTGGACCTGGTAGTCCTTGCAGTGGGGATTTGGACTTGTGGTAGATTATTGACTACTTAACGACTAGCTTGGCAATTAGCATATCAATAAGTTAGTAGGTCTCGCTATTTGGGTAGGCGTGTGATGTTTAATTTGCGTGGTTCGAGTGGTGCAATGGGTCTCAAGGCATGGGATCTGTCTGTAGCAAATCGCTAGAATGAATTATATATAGTTTGGTCTTGCAGTTTAGTGAGGGACTGAAAAAGCAATATGGTTACCTCTTCCTTTGCGCTTTGGCTATTTACTACGAGAAAGTTAAAAATGTGGGGGAGGTCTTGATTTGGCTTTTACACAAATCACACATTAGTTTGTTTTTATATTCAGCTTAGCATAATGGTACATTTACGTGCTCTATGTCTCTCTATAACCTTGAAGATGGGGTGAAAGACAAGGCAGATCTTTAAGCGTATACTAGATTCTGTTCCTCTTGAATTTTAAAATTTAGGGTATGAACATTTTCTAAATCTAGCAGGAACTGATATCTTTTACAAATAAATGAAGAAGATTGTATTTGGGGGATTTAAATGTAAGAAAACTTCAAAGTGCCTAAGAAAAAGCCTCGGAGGTGGCCTTTCGCCTTCTGTCCTCCCGCCCTCCCCCCCCCCACCCCGGGCGGCTGGAAGGGTGGTGGCGCTGGGATGGAGTTGGGAGACTAATGGACACGGCAATGAGCCGGGGCAGACCTCAAAAGATGATCCGGTCTAGGTCATTCGATCTGCCCACCACCCCTGTTTCTCTCTCTCTCTCTCTCTCTCTCTCTCTTTTATATATATATATAATTAATTGTTATTGTTATTTAAATTTGTTTAAAATTAATATAGTGGATTAGTTTCGACAAACGATAACTAGCGGGGATAGCTCAGTTGGGAGAGCGTCAGACTGAAGATCTGAAGGTCGCGTGTTCGATCCACGCTCACCGCATCTAATTTTTTGCCTTTGGGTTTCTTTCTCCACGTATTCTATAAGAGGTCACCGTCGCCTACCCCTCCCGCCAACCCCTCCTCCTCTTCCTCGCCACCAGCCACCCCCTCTGCGTTCCAACTTCCAAAATGCCAAATAATTCCACTCCTCCTAAGCCATAATATTTTGCAGGTCAAAACCCCACCAAACCAAAGCTGACAAGGCTGCCCGAGTTTTGGTGGTAATCTCGCTCTGCTCTCCTGCCCTCTTCTCTCAACAACCCTAATCAATCCCAATCGTCCTTTTTTTTTCATTACTTTCTTTATCGTCTAATCCGATGCTTTGGACACAAACGAACGCCTGTCTATAAATGAATACGGAGTCCATGTGAACTTGTAAGAGTCACCACTCTCCAAAGACGCGAACGCCTTTCGTGCTAAAGGGGTCAACTTTATCTAAAATCTCTCTGCTGGGATTTACATTTTCGTTAGCAGGTTCATTTCCAATCGAAGTTTATGCTTGATTTATTTCTTTTCCTCGTGCTTTTTGTTTGCTTGTTTTCCGTTTTTCTTTGCACCCTTCTTGCTGTTTGTATAATATATATGTGATGTAGGATGAGCTTAAATTATCGCTGCAAGATCTGATTTTCATGCCCATATTATCTCCCTTCCTTTTCTTGATGAATGATTGGATATCGTCGGATTGCAGGGTATTGTTAGGTTAAATTCATTCATTTTGAATCCTAACTGATCTCGTCCCCTTTTTTTTTTTTTTTACCTTCCTTTTGTTGTCTTGTGGGGAGGGCGTATGGTTCGGCAGATTTGGTTTATTTGCCTCTATAAGAAAAATGGGATTGAATTTTCAAATAGTTTAAGACCCGAGTCATGATGGGATTTTGAAATTTTTGAGCAAGTGGTATTTTCTTATTCTTTCCGATGAATTTGCTGCCGAAGTTGGCGTCTTTGTATCAATCAAATGTTGGGCTATTTAGAATCAGAATCATGCAACCTTAACATTGTCTCCCTCAATTCATCTGTGTGCAGATCTCCTGCACCATTCATACATCCTTCATCCGAAACAATAGTCTAGTTATACTAGGCCCTGGGTGGGTCGCTTTTCTTGGTCCTTGTATTTCGTCAGATCTCAAATATCATCCTTCTTTGCTTTGCACGTAATCTGTTCGATGACGGGTTCTTATTTTCTTGCCATTTTTAACTTTGGCACCATAAATCCTCTATTTGACACTCTTGGATTGTTATTTCCCTTCAAATGTGATTTTATTCTTTTTAATTATGCTGAACTTTAAATGAGAGCATCTAGTGGATGCAATATCAACTATTGGACTAGATGGATTAAAACATCTAGTTTTTCCCACTCCTTGTCTGCTGGCACCACCCGTAAAGAATTTTAATTGGCGTTTGTGATTTTGTGCCCTGCAGACATCAAAATGGATACCTTTCTATTTACTTCCGAGTCTGTGAATGAGGACCATCCTGACAAACTCTGTGATCAAATCTCAGATGCAATTTTAGATGCTTGCCTTGAGCAAGATCCTGAAAGCAAAGTTGCTTGTGAGGCATGCACTAAAACCGACATGGTCATGGTATTTGGAGAAATCACAACCAAATCCATTGTAGATTATGAAATGATTGTGTGTGATACTTGCCATTTGATTGGTCTTGTTTCTGATGATGTAGGTCTTGATGCCGACAAGTGTAAGGTCCTGGTTAATATTGAGCAGCAGAGTCCTGATATTGCCCAAGGTGTTCATGGCCATCTTACCAAGCGCCCTGAGGAGATTGGTGTCGGTGACCAAGGTCACATGTTTGGCTATGCCACTGATGAAACCCCCGAGTTTATGCCCCTCAGCCATGTGCTTGCAACCAAGCTTGGTGGCCAGCTTACTGAAGTCTGCAAGAATGGCACCTGCCCTTGGTTGAGACCTGATGGCAAAACTCAAGTCACCGTCAGAGTACTATAATGACAAGGGTGCTATGGTTCCTATGTGAGTACATACCGTTCTCATTTCCACACAGCACAATGAGACAGTTACTAACGATAAGATTGCTGCTGACCTCAAAGATAATGTTATTAAACCTGTAATTCCAGATAAGTACATTGATGAGAAAACCAACTTCCATCTCAACCCATCTGGTCGATTTGTCATTGGTGGTCCACATGGTGATGCTGGACTGACTGGATGCAAAATCATCATTGATAGTTATGGTGGATGGGGAGCACATGTTGGTGGTGCTTTCTCTGGCAAGGATCCCACTAAGGTAGACAGGAGTGGAGCCTACATTGTTAGGCAGGCTGCTAAGAGTGTTGTTGCCAATGGGCTTTCCCACCGTTGCATTGTGCAGGTCTCTTATGCTATAGGTGTGCCAGAACCATTGTCTGTGTTTGTTGACACATATGGCAGTGGAAGGATCCCAGATAAGGAGATTCTCAAGATTGTAAAGGAAAATTTTGATTGCAGGCCTGGAATGATTGCCATCAGCCTGGATCTGAAGAGGAGTGGCAATGGTAGATTCTTGAAGACAGCAGCCTATGGTCACTTTGGAAGAGATGACCCAGACTTCACATGGGAGGTGGTGAAGCCTCTCAAATGGGAGAAGCCCCAGGCATTAGAATTACGAAATTGGAGTAATCAATAAGCTGGTCTTAATCAGAACAGTTTTTGGCTAGCGCTCCATTTGTTATCGTCTTTCTTTTGCCTCCTGTCTTTTTCTTTTTGGCCATAGAGGAATTTATGTTGAATCTTGCGTCCGAAGTTGATGAAAACCCGCAGAAAGGAAATGCCCTGATACCTCCATTAGATTCTCTTGAATATGAATTTAGGGACGAAGGGCCAGTCAACTGCAATAGAATTTGTTTGACCGTGAAATCCTGAAATGGGACTACCTTCCAATCTCCGCCATGCTTTATTGCTATGCCATTGGTTTCTGTAATTTTAATGGGAGTGGTTTAGCTTTGCGGACTGAGTCAAGCTGTGGAAATCTTGAACAAAAGCCAGAATTACTCTGGAAATTACTGGGTTTTAAGCCGCGCACGGTACTACTAGCGTACCATATTCGAACAAATGGACCACTTCCAGTGGGTCCAATCACATAATGTGAAGTCCACTTGCCGCAAATTCAGTTTTTTTTTTTTTTTTTTTTTTTTTGGGGCAGGACAGAACATGCTATCACGAGTTAAGGTATTTTTTTCTACGTAGAAGTTGGGTCGTTATATAAAGCTATTATGACTTGGACTATATAAGAGAACCCAACCAAATTTACAACAAAGTTAAGGTATTTCCCATAGCATCATCTTAATTGACCATAGAATTTATTGGTCATGACTTAATTGGCCTTCAGATATAGATTTTTTGGATCCACTGTGAAACCAAATAAAAATGGAAGTTCATGATTAGGGTCATCTTTTGGCTTCCTCTTACAAGGATGCTATGGGAAAATAAGGGAGAGAGGTAGGGGCGTAATCCGTTTGTTCTGGCTGCTGGGGATTTTATGTTGCGAAACAACTAGACCAAACATGGGCTCTACTGCAAAGCAGAAATTTCTTTCCGGAGTTCCATGGCAAAGCAGTCTTGTTTAATGCCACCATCAGCTAATCAGGAAAAGGCAACGAGAAGGGAGAATCAGGAAGTATCATTCAATCAAACAATCTTCAAGAGCTAACCACCAATTCTGTACAAAATGTGCATCACATGGGGCTCCTCAAAGCACCATTCCATACATTCACAACTCATCTTTCCATCTACCAAAGGAAAATGAGAAACAAAGAGAGAGGGAAAAGAAAAAGAACTAGAAGTGGAAAAGGATCAAGAGGGGAGGTGAGCAGCTTATATATGGTGGTAAAACCCAAGTACTACTAGGCGTGGAGAAAATTTGTGGGAATCAGCCCCTTAGTCTGACATCTTCACACTACCCAAAATGAATTCCGTGCCCATTCTTAATCATGTCTGCCTGCTCTCAGACCTTGAACCTGGATAATCGCTGCAATCAGTGTCAGAGTTCTCTCTTTGAGATTCAATCTCCATGCCAACTCCTCCTTGAGTTCTTCTTCTGCGGTCCTGAAAAATTGGAATTCCAACTCACAATTCAGTCGATTGAAATGTCTCTTGCTCTCAACACATATACACATTCTTCCAACAAAAATAACAAACACGTGGATATGTTCATGGTGCTGATCCTTCCTTGCTCAACTTGTTCTGTGAGATTGAAAGCAAGCAAGTTGATAGTATCCTTCTTGACTGAATGAGCTCATATTTCACCAGTCAAGCACCATCTAAAATCCAAATGATACAGGAAATGCCAGATGCATTCTATAACTAACCTCTCTTGGAATAGGATATTCCTCTGATTCCAGCATACGGACTACTTGGCCCATCTTAGGTCTTTTTTCTGAGTCTGGATCAACGCACCTCAAAGCCGTCAAGAGGGCTCGCTTTAGAGCCCTTGTGGATGGCCTTACCTCAATATTTGGATCGACAACTTCTTCTGATCGCCTGCTTCCAACCATCATCTTAAGCCAATCAACAAGATTCACCTGCAAGCAGGGTAATTTCCTGATCATGCAGCTTCAGACACTGTTAAACATGGAAGCAAAACATTTATGTGACTGCAATCAAATGCATTTAACTTAGACAAGGAATTTTCGAATTTTTCTTTTCAGTTACATTGTCAGAATAATCATGCACATTTTCAATCTTAGTAATGTCTTAAACAAGCGGGAAAAAAAGGGTAGAAACCACATCCCAGGAATAGCTGAAAACTCAATTAGTAGCAGGGTAACTTAAGAGTAATTTGCTTTTAGTTAATCAGGGCAGAACAGCCACAACCATTATAACTTATTATCCTCAGTCCATGAGAAAAGAAGCATACCAAGAAAGAGGCAAATATGAAAATTAACAATCTTTATGGCCAAAAAATAATGTAATGAATGAAAATGATAATAGAGTTACCACAAAAAATTGTTTTCAATTAATTGACCGGTATTCAGTAGCTACAGAAGTCAAAAATTCTGTTGCACTTGCTTCCTGCATACCTCATGAGCAGGGCGACCATAATCTACAGGATCTCTCCCTGTAATTGCTTCCAACAACAAAACCCCAAAGCTATAAACATCGCTTTTTTCATTTAAAAGGCCAGTATTTGCATATTCAGGAGCCACATATCTGTGAAATTTTAATTTGTGAGAAAAAGAAGGAAATGTTATTATACCTTCAATATCAAGAACTAAGATATACAAGTGAACAAAAAAAATTAGAAGAATCAACTTGAAGAATGTTTACCCAAATGTTCCCATAACTCTAGTGGTTACATGGCTTTTACCAGCTCCCAGCAACTTGGCCAAACCAAAATCAGAAACTTTGGCATTAAAATCATCACCAATTAGTATATTACTTGACTTAATATCTCGATGCACCACTTTTGGTTCAATGGCCTCATGCAAATAGGCAAGACTGCAAGCAACATGACAAGTCATAAAAGAAGCAGAGAGCCCATAAGGAGATGCAAGTCAATTGACTTACGCCTTAGCTGTGCCAAGGAGAACCCTCATGCGGGCCTCCCAAGTAAGATATCCATGCTGACGCATAGCTCCATGGAGCCACTGTTCAAGGTTTCCATTGTTGACATACTCATAAACCAACATCCTGTCATGATAGTTAAAATTGAGATCATACCACGATATGAAAGAGAGTATTCACATACTTAGACCACGAACAAAGGAATCATGCTGTCAAATAGTTAGTTGCATGGGTAACCAACTGCAACCGTAAACTACATCAGAATATATGTTGCATACAAAGATGGTACCTGTGTGTCCCCTCTATACAATAACCCAGAAGACGAACTAAATTCTTGTGGCGCACATGGCCAATAGCTTCAACTTCCACCCTAAACTCCTTTTCTGCTTGACCCCTGAAGAGAATTACAAAAGCTTAAACAGAAATGAACCAGAGGCAATGTGAACAAAGAAATCATACAATATTTTAGCAAGTTTTGTCAGGGAATTTTAAACTTACAAGTTGTTCAGTATCTTCTTTACTGCTACTGGAGTGCCATTTATCAGCTGTCCCCGATAAACAACTCCATATCCTCCCTCGCCAAGGACATTTTCTTTTGAAAACCTGTTAGTTGCTAGTTCAAGATCCCTCAGTGTAAACCAGTGACCCCAACCCAAGTGAGAGAATTCAGGCAGGCCGATTAGAGGAGAAGGAGCAGTAATGGGATAGGAGGATGAAGGTTTATACACGGTTACCGTGCCAGAACAGCCTTCTTCACCGGATACTAATCCACCATCTTTCTCCAAATGATGGAAAGAGCCTGACTGACTGCTATTGTCTCCATTCTTCAATTTCCCCATACCAAGATGGAGCAGGACCTTGTCTGATTCTTTTTCGCTGGACTTGTCGTGAATTGTTAGCAGAATCCCCTCACCAGGTACAAATTCATTTGTCGAAACTTGTTCCACCCTAACTTCCCCAATTTCCTTTGAAATTGTAGGGATTTGGCTAAGCGGAAGCTTGTTTCTATCTTTTCTTGACTTCTTACGTGAGGTTAAACAGAACAACACAGAGAGGATTATTATGATGAATAGAAAGACACAGATGCATATTACTTCCCAGACCTTGAGGTCAAAGAAGAAAGTTTTCTTGGATAGTCCCGTTTTAAGAGCACTCGCCATTTGTGGCAGGTACTGAAGCCTGCAAGAAAGGAAAAGGAGATCCAATGAAAAACTCAATTACACTAAAGCGGAATCTCACTTCTTGTATATGAACACAGTAATGTCCATCTCTAACTCCAACATTTCAACTGTAGTCGTCCTTTCGTCAGAAAACTATTGAAGTACAGTTGAGGACGTGAGAGGCTACGCAAAAGTATAATTCAGTAAAGAGAACATTTATACAGGCAATCAATCGAGGGGAAAATGAACAGATCAATAATGCAATTGAAAGAGAGCACCCCACAAAGGGAGAATCAAAATCTCCACTGATAAGGGGGATGCAACCATAAAATTAAAAAAAAAAAAAAACAAAATAAATCTTTATCTTGACAGTCAACGGAAATGAAAAGCAATGGCCAAAGCTTTAGTCTTTTTCACCTCTGCAATGAAGATCACCGCAGCAACCTTCAAAGTCTAGATCTTTGACTTTGAAACTTATTCTGACTCATGCCAACTCCTCAGACCCCAGATCTCAAGACGCAATGAACCCCAAAAGAAAAAAAAAAAAAAAAGTTGAGAGTAACGCATTTCCCAAGGGAGCCAAATAAACCCAGAGTTGTGTGTACATATGGTTTCCAGGTCTTGCCTGCCAGAGCCAATGTGCGCGGAAATCTAAGGTGGGGTGGAGCTTTCTCTGTACCTAAAGCCAAAAATGACAAGAAGTAAAGGCATTTTGTTACTGCTGGTTGCGGCAGAAAGACAAAAGCAGGCAATGAAAATGGGAAATGTAAGGGGAATGGGTGAATTCGGCAATGATGGTATATGGTAATGTTAGGGAAGAGAAGAAGGGATGGACTTATCGGTGGTGGGTGATGAGTTTAAGTGCCCTACATTACAACGCATCCACACATGTTGCTTACATACATTAAAAGAGAAGTCATGGAAATGTGCAAGCGTCTCCTTGGGATTTTTTCTCTTTGATTGATTGAATTTCTGTTTATGAAAGTTGACTTGCTGTCAGTTTTTTACTCCTTTTCTTCCGTAGGATTTGAGTTTTTTCTTTTCTTTTTTTTTTTTCTCCCTTAAAATTCGGTCCTTTATTGAGGAAGAGTGGCATTTGTCAAGAATATTAGCATATCAAGCATCAAACGATGTAATGAAATAGGTTATTATATTTGTTTTCTAGCTAAAGTACTTTTACTCTGTTCATGTTCGTTATTTGTACCCTTAATTTAATTGCCGTAACTGTTTGCATTCTTTTAATGTATTTAATTGGTCAAACATCCTCAATTAAGATATTACAAGTGATAAGACCCAAAAAAAAAAAAAAACATATAAGTGATGAGTGACGACGATTATGATGGTGAGAAGGCACTGTAATAAGCCCACTTCCCCATTCCAATTAGTGGGATTTGGAAAACCGATTCCCAGTATCAAATGTTGCCAGCTGTTTTGAATAGTCCTCCACCTCAAATTATAAATAAATAAATAAATAAACCTATTACAATTCCCAACTCCTAACGCTGCCACTGGCCATATTTCTTTCTTTCTTTCTTCCGTCGTCAATTTAAGATCTGGATCAAAAGCAAAGGTGTTTCTCAACTTACATATCTGTAGCATCAATCTCATGAAAGATGAAACTTGAAAGCCATCATCATGTGCCAAGGTAGTTTATGCATGCCACGTGCCCAGAAAATATGCCAAAAAAAAAAAAAAAAAATTCAATCAATAAAATTGCTAGACACCTCTACTGCGACGTGGATCGTTCTCAATTTATTTTTTTATTTTTTATTTTTTTTGGGGGGGGGGGGCGGCGGAGAGGGAAGGAGGGACATTTTGATCGTGATTCTTTGAATCACATTTAGAAACGTTGGATGAAATGACTGTGTTTTGTGTTTCGGGACCACCTGCAAGTTGTACACATGGAAAGTTTTGGATTTACCTGTTGGCGTAGCTTATAATTGAACGCTATCTTGATTTGATCAGTATCTTTACAGAGGAGAGAAATCAGAAAAGTATTCATTTACCTTTCAACGGTAAAAGCTGATGCAATTATTTCAGCTTTCTGGGTACAGACGTACCATGGCTCTGCCACAAGGCAGGAAGGAAGAAAAGTAAAAATGACAGAAGAGGTTTGGTCCAAAATTTCCACTGCGCACCCATATTTAATTATTAACCGATTATGGCGTAAGAAGAAGCTAAGGGTGAAAGAGAGTCATCATAGAGGCCCCATTTCCCTTGGATGAAATGTTCAGAGTTCTGACCAATAAGGCCCATCAAACAGATTCAAGTGGTCGCAAGAAACGAAGCCTTTCAGTTGGGAGAATGAATGAATGAATGAATTGAAAGCCAATGGACGGATTTCACCATCAAGATGTCGAGTCAATCAAACGAATTGATTTCCAATTTTCCATTTTCCACTTTTGAGGTTTAGACTACGGTTTTGTGTGAATGGCAGAGTAGTTCAGAGTAACCAGTTGGGAGTGGGGTTCCATTTTAATTTGAGATTCCCATGTAACAAGGGGTACGGGGAGAACCATTCCAGCATTCATGAATTTGAAAAGGCATTTTTCAAGAATGATCTTGTGCTGGCTATACTTAAGAGAACTCACACCGGTCCAAGTCAGCTAATGTTTTGATCTGCAACTATCAGTTAGTTATAGCTTTCTACTTCTCTCGTTAGGGGGAACCCCAGACTATTCATGATTTTTTATTTTATTTTTATTTTTTTGGATTTTTTGGTGTGGGGGGGGGGGGGGGAGAGAGAGAGAGAGAGCGGGGTGGAGTGGGTGGCAAATGGATGATTATTGGATCGACCCCCACCATGCGTAGGAGTAGTACGGGAATTGAATAATAAATAAAGTAAGCCAACGTTCAAGCACTTGCATTTCGGCGAAGGTCCGTATCTGCAGGGTAGAGATCAGATTGTCACCGTGGAGCCAAATTAAGCAAGCAGCAGGGGCCGAAGCTGGAGTCTGGGATTACAAGTCTGGGTTCATAAAAGATTACAAAATAAAAATAATAAAAATTCTATCTTTGAGAATACCCAGTAAGAGTATAAGCTGTCCTATTATTTATTATTATTATTATTCTTTTTTTTCATGTTCTGTTTTGTCCTCTTTACGACTAACCTCCAATGATTAGCCTAATTATAGAAAAAACAAATTTGATCTCATATTCGAATTCCTTTAAATATGTGGGCTATGATCCCGGCGGTCCTCCTAACAAACTAATTGTGTCTGATATTATATATCTGACTGGAATAAATGCTTGACCCCATTGATTGGAGGTGCCAAGATTGATGATGACGTGCGTTATCTTACCCATACATAATAAACACACAAGCTCACGTGCCTTGTCTTTTTCAATGGTTATACTTAACGGCTTTAGTCATCAGTTAATTCTTTCTGCAGACTCGTTGGGGGCTCATTGTCTCTGTAGCTTTGTGCTGTGAGTAACATAAATCCTAACAAATTACAGCTCCCCGGGGGGGGGGGTGTTGTGTTGGGGGAGTTCTACATGAACATATAATATTTATTCAGACACACAACATGGTTTATTATATTTGGTAGGGTATTCGTCTGCCTTCACGTAGCAGCATAAAAGTTTTGTTACTCGCATACCTCTATTTATTTATGTGTGTGTGTGTGTGTGTGTGTGTGTCTATTTATATCTGATAAGATAATATCACCGTGCATATGTTATTAATCATGTCCCTAAGGGGACCATTACAGAGCCTTTGGTTCCCCAGATTGCAAACTCACTCACTTTAGAGAGAGAGCTCTGCACGATGAAGTGTCAAAGTTTCATGTTTGGCTCCTCTCCTCTTAGAGGAATAACATAATCTTTTTCCTAGGACTATTCTGGTGGGGTATAAGAGCCAAATCTTCGGAAGAGATTGGGAGTTCAAAACTCTAATTCTCTCCCATTTTTACTAAATTTAATATTCATGCTCGACGTAGGAAATGGCATGCTCTTAATTATCATGTTAACATCACTTATCCAGAAAAATAAAAAATTAATAATAATCATCATCATGTTAATATCATTTAAAAGATTCACTTCAGTATACCAAAAACGAGAAGGCATTGGTTTCAAATTTGGTAATTGAAATCTAATCATTTTTTCATAGAGGAAAAAAAATATATATAAAATATATATATATATATATTATTTCATTTTTTTGGTTTTTGTCAAAAGGGACCACAAATACAATGCATGATAGAAAGGCTTGGTTGGGCGCACCGTGAAGAAGCCGTATGTAGAAGAAGAACATGCAGGTGGGGGTGCATCTACCCTCCTATGTGTACTGTTGACGGGAAAACTTGGTTGAGAGAGTTGACTTTTCACACCCATTGTAGATATATCTCTCTTCTTTCTCCTTCCTAGGTTACGGAACACGACTTATGTGCCAACCTCTACTCTACGCCACTCTTTACTCAATTCTCCGTCGGCCCCCGAGTCGTCTAATTGAATTTTATTTTGGTTTTAGTTCTCTTTTCAGTCACTTGGTGCGACAAGCCGATGTTTTCAGCCTTTTTTCACCCTAGACAGTCGTTCATGTGGGCTGCAAGTGCAACATTAGTAACTTCAGGACAAGGACAGGAAAATGTGGTGATTGATAACTGGTTTGTTGATGTTGACTGAATGGTGCACTTTTATTTATTTATTCATTTATTTTTTTGCTTAGAAAGTCTGCCGATGTGGGCACATCATATAATGTGTAACACTCTAATTGCCAGGCCAACTGACCAGAAAATCAACCGTGACATGCTAGCTAGATTAAAGCTAGCAAGCAAGAAGATGTTGAAAGAGCTGCATGCCTACCTTATATTTAGGGCATCATAATTAATTTCCTACATCTACAAAGGGTGTGGTGTTGTAATTAAAGCAACTTTAAACAACTTGGTTAGGTACGTAGAAAGTGAAATGGAGTTTTAACTGTTAATTTGATATTTTAGAAAATGAAACCAGGACTAATTGTGGTTCAGACGATTTGTATCCCAATCTGCAAAAGGATTACGATTGCATATTTGGATGTGCACTCCACTGTAGAAAGGGAGAAAAATATATATATATATATATATATATATATATATATATATATATATATATTTTAAAAAAAAAAAAAATCAAACTGAACTGCACAAAGCCTTCCTTGCTATTTTCTTTTTCTTTGTCGTCCTGTGAGGATGACTTGCAAGTGGGTTTTTTATTTTTTGCTAAGGCGTTAACTTGGGCGTGGAAGGGGAAACTGGACAGTCAGTTAGCTCATTAATCAGTAAATAATCACGATCCCTTCAAGATACTCAGTCAACTGCACTCTGAGTCTCCCCAGCCTAAGGCCATCGCTTTTTTCTCAAAGGGGAGTTTATTGGGTATAACATCTTTACCTTTTATAAAATTCATGATTTTTACTCTTTTTATTTATTTATTTAATATAAAATTTTTTTATTTTCTTTATTAGATTGAATTAATTTTGATATCATTATATTATGGAGTCATTATTTTTCTTCTATAAAAAAATTTTATTAGAATATACAATATTCACCCTTACAAAACTCAAACCTCTATTTCTATTCAATGCGATTTCATGGTACATTAATCTAATACGTGTCTATGCCTCTCTCTCTCTCTGTTTTTTTTTTTTTTTTTTTTTCTCCCCCCCCTGAAAATTGACACTTGGATGCCTTTAGCAAATACAAACAAGTAACAACCAAGGTATGAGGATCTCGGCGCATGCTTTTGTACGCCTAACCAATGGCACTAGTGATTAATGACTTAATATGGCATTATACAAAATCCATGCATAAATCAATTCGATAGGTGTTGCTAGTATGCATTGCATGCATCAAAGCGAGACGATGAAAAGATAAATTAATTGTAAACTGAAAATAAATAGAAATGACAATGACAAACAGAGAATGGGTAATGCGAAATGATTTTAGACGGTTAATGGAACATGGGAAACGTGTAGCATTGGATTGTAATTGATACGTTTTGGGAAACAAAAAAACAAATGTCGCCAAGGGCCCCTTGCGTGCCATCCCCATGCCCCATGCGCCGAATCAATTGCAGTAGATGAGAACATGCGTGTTAGTCACATATTAGAGGCGATGCTTTGCTCCTGCTTGGGCTGGGCAAATATGCAACTGAGCCTTACAATAAAGTTACAACTTGCGGGCTGCAGGCTCGTCGCGTCTATTCTAATACTAGCTAGTGCTGGGCTATAATAGTAAGTTGGGTTCATGAAATGAAGCATTGGAATAGATCATTCTAATCTTTACTTTTCAGCGGCGTAGGGCTTGGACTTGGACTTGGCCTTCCAAAATTAATTTTCTGCATTTTGAACTTTGTTCGAGAGTCAGAAAGCAAGCAACAGCAAGTGAGACGTTACAAAGACCAGAGAAGCCACCGCACCGCCTCATCAAAGTTGGATAAGAATTTCATGAACAGGTCCAAAAGTTTCCTAATTACCATGATAATAACACTTAAAAAGGCAACCCCGATCTAATCTTTGTGGTATCATATCCTAGCAGGATCCTTACCGTGCTCAGCTTATCGTCGAGAAAGCATTGTTTGACCCTAGAAATGGTGAACAACCCACTAAAGAAACAGAAAGTCAAGAAATTGGAAGAGCATTGCAACTAATTAAGCCCGACAAAAGAAATCGAAGGCAGTGGCTGGGGAGGAGTAGGCTGTGGAGAGCACTTTGGAGGCAATGAATGCGTTGGCTGCTTCGGTATAATGGATCCCATCCCAACTCACAAATCGAGACCCCTCCTCCTCGCACACCTTGTATCCAGGCTGACCGCATTTCACCCTTATGTTGTAATTGTACGGAGGTCCTCCATTTCCGCAACACGCCATCAGCGGACTTGCAAAGCCTGCATGTATGAGTAGAGGAGAGTTTACACGGCTCAACTCAACCGTCGATCAAACGGAAAGACAACCCAATTCACTCGCTTTCTCCAATCCAAAGCAAAGGTTCTCGAACTTACCGTATTTGGGAGAGTTGGCAATGAGATCATACTTGATCGAGTACATATCCACGTAAACAACACTTGCATCAGTCAATTGAGACTTCATCCTCTGGCATAAGCCGCGCAGCCCTTGGTTGAACAATTTTGCAGCCTCATTGTAACTTGATATGCATCCGTAGGGATCCAAATCCCTCTTCTGGACTGATGCAAGTTTCTGAGGAAGACAACCTAACGGCCCCGTGTTGTGTATCCAGAATTTCCTGGCCCCACCTTGACTGTACAGAACCTACGCAGTTGAAATATGCATTAGCACGTTAAGTTATGAATTAGGACTTTCAGTTTTAGTCAGCAAAACCTGCCGGTTTCCTTTTAAAGGGCAGCATCCTTTTGCTCACCCTCATGGCATTCTCAATTTCCAGAATAACGGAGGGAATCCTTTGGACCACTCGTGGATAAGATAGATTTTTGGCAAATGAATCGGAAATGTCGTTCTGCCCAATGTCAATGATGTAAAGTGCGTTCCGGAATCCCTCCTCGTTGATCAAATCTGGGGAACCTACAAAAGTCCCATTAATCCGTTTTGCTTTCTTAATCAATAGCGATAACAAGCGAACCCAATTATTGTTTTTGTAACTAGCCGGAAAAAAAAAAAAAAAAAAACTAGACATTGTAATGGAAACGAGAACTGCTAAATCATTACCAGAAGCGACGAGTTCAAGAGAGCGAGCTTTGAAATGGAGGAACTGCAAGACTTGGATGTTCAGTGAAAAGGGAAGAAACTTTGGGAGGGTGGAGGAACCCACGATCGCAAAGTTGGCACCATTCGTGAACTTGGAACTCGCCAGTGAGTCCAGATACGGCCTTAGGAGACTAGCATTCACGCTTTGGCCTGCAGTGCACAAATAAATAAATAAATATATATATATATATATATATCCAATTAAAAACTTTATTATACTACATGGTATCCATTCATATGGTACGCAACTTTGGATACTAAGTATCCCAGTGAGTGCTTGTCTAATTGAGCCCTTTTTTTTTTTTTTTTTTTGTCTTTTCAGATTTTGATGATAATATTGTGTTAATTATCACATGCCGATAACTTGTGTAGATGCGATAATAATAATCACATAGGCAGATGGACAGGCATCATAAAATGGAAAGCCGAAAAGGTCCTACCCCCCCACCCCCACCACCACCACCACCACCACCACCACCACCACCTGGCTAATAAAGGCTTAAGAGAAAAACACATTGCATTTTGGGTGTTTTTTTGGGACCATAAAATAACAAGACAAGAAATTGGATGGAAATCTGGACCCAACGTGCCCCCAGCCCCACCTCAAGCTGGCCCACTTCTATCTATCAACCAGTACACAGACTTCGAGTGATGACCGAAATCTATGGCCTCAACAAATAGGCATCCGTGATCTAGGCCGTCCAATGCGCATACTTGTTTCTTTCGCCCACATTAACAAATAATAATAATAATAATAAAATGCAAAAAGAGAAAAGCTAGAGAAACGGGAGTAGTACAGAGGAAGTCGATGAGGAGGCGTCCATCAGACAATCTGCCGGTTGATTTGCGAAAGAAGGAACGGCCATTGGGGAGATTGACGGAGAAGCCAAGGCCGGCGACGAGTCCACCGGTGTCGGAGTTGGAGTCTCCAAAGTTGAAAATGACTGGTGGCTTCTTGCAATGGGAAGCAACTGAAGAAGCACTGGTCAGCAATGGAACCGTAACTCCAAGAAGAAGAAGAAGAAGAAGAAGACGACGAATAAGATGACGATGAAGGGAAGTCAAGTGGGTGTGGGACAAGGAGATGACATTGCCAAGAAGTGGTGAGAGAGAATAGTGGTGATGGGAAGCCATTAGCAAATAATAATAATAATGATAATAATTAGTAGGGAAGGGACTCTGGCAGAATAGACCTATATCTTACATACTCGTCTAGTATTAATAGAGAGAGAGAGAGAGAGAGAGAGAGAGAGAGAGAGAGAGAGGAAGTAAACCAAATGAAAATGTGCCTTTTTTCTTTTTTGGAACAAAAAATGTGATTTTTTAAAACCAATTGGTCTTGGTCGCTCCCTCTGTAGTAGTACCATTTAAAAGTGCTTGGTTGTTTGTTAATATCAATAAGCCGTATGGCATTTGGCAACTTGAGAGTCCCTTTTTTTAGGCTTTGGGCTCCGAATGCCATGTGTTTTCCTGGTCTTGGGCATCTAGCATGATGTGCCTGTGTTCACACATTAACCCACTTCTGGGGTTGTTTTTTTTTTTTTTTCTTTTTCCCCTCTCCTCAACGAACATCAAGGCATTATTAACTCAAATGAATCGGCCGAATGGGCAAGGCATTAATTCAATCCATCGTTTTTAATGTGTTATTGTCATCAAGTGCATGTCGTTTTCTCTTCTCTCTCGGGAGTTGAGAGGTAATCCAATGCAATAAGATAAATACATACATGGACAATGATGATGAGTTTTGTTTCAGGTGACTGTTTCTCACGTTAAGATTGTGAAAAGGACGGGAGCCCAAGGGGCGATAGAATAGTGAAAGCAACAATTACCCAGGTCTCTTGGACCCATCAAGTTATGGGCTTAAGCCTTGCAGGGCTCTGCTCCTCTGGCCTATATCCATCACAATTAAATTTAACTATCTTCAAGAAATGTCCATATGGAGTGATACGAGCTGAGGCCGTGAGACTGTAATTACAACAATCAAAAAGTCTTATTGTAATGCAAAACATTAAATATAATAATATCCCACTTTTAATTAGTTACACGGAGTCTTGTTGATTTATACGCTAAACTAAAAATGAAAAAAAAAATTAAAAAAATAAAATAAAATTGTTAGGATTGCCTGGATGAAGCTGTGAAATTTTTCTGTAATCAGGCAATATATATATATATATATGTGTGTGTGTGTGGTTGCTTGTTCTTTGAAGGATTCACGAGGAGTGGTAGATTCCTTTTCAACTTGGATAAAGACTTTTTTAACATTTGGGATTTGAATCGATGACATCATTGAACGTTCTATAGCTTCCCAAAAACGGACAGTTTGAAGCCATAAAAACAGCTAAAAAGCACAAGAAGAAAAACCGAATGGGGTAGTTCTCTTCCCTCAAGTTAAGTAGATGCAGACGCCTTGTCTTAAGGCCCCGAATACTTAACTCAACCTCCGGAGAGAGAATAATTTAAGGGTTTTCGTTAAATAATAGAGCATCGATGATTAATTACTGATTGACAAGAAGTAACACGGACAACTATAAAAAGCTTCCAAATGAAGGAAGTTCTAAAAGAAATTGTTATTTATCGCTCTGGACTTTTCTACTTCTGCTCTGGACTTTGGTCTTCCATTTGCGTTTTTATTTATCGCTCGAACATTTACTCGATGCTTTTGCCTTTTTAATTTTATAATTTTATAGCGATGATTAAAGAAAGTTTTCTTTGTTATTATTATTATTTATTTTTAACTGTACCGAAATGCAAATTTCTTTCTCGTTTGACCATGGAATCAGTGACTATCCTCTAATGGTTTTTTGTGGGAAAAGGATGTACAACACGCAAACTTTGGGGAAGAATGGTCATATTTTGAGCAGGATGATGCTTTTGAGTTGCTAGAGGATAGCATGTGAAAGGTCCAAGGGGGGGATGGACAAGTAAGAATACAAAAAGCATGCCACTTTCCAATAACATGTGTTTACAGAAACATGAAGAAGGTGACAGAGGGTTGTTCGGGAAGGAAGGTAACTATGGTTACAATTGTTCCTTTAAACACTGAGGGGAACTTATATTTTATTCTGGGCTCTTTTGTTTACTTGGACCGTGTTGTTGATTTAGGGTCATCGTCCATCTCGTTACCTTTGAAACTTTTAGTTACGTAGAAGATTTTATTTAATGAAGTCTGCTGATTTACATCTTCTGCCGATTCACTAGAACAAATGTGTTATGTCTTCTCCACTTGGTGGATATCTTACACTTGAAGCAACTATTTGTTATGTCTTCTCTCCTTTTCTCCATAACCAAAATTCTAGGAGCCTTTTTGTCGCCCCTTGAGTTTCAATTCGGGTGCATCTCCTAACATAGGGGCTAGGCCTACTTTGAACATGATCAACAATATCTTTTGACGTGTAAATCATTCTTTTCGAAGAGAAATTAATTAATTATTTTTTTTTTCTTCTACGCTTTCCCACGTGCTTGACAGAAATGTTATTGTCAAATTACGTACTGTGGCTCAGGAGATCTCCGTTGCGGGCTCTGAAGGAGCATCTAGACGAATACAATTTGGCCAAGGAAGCTGTGTTTGATCCGTTCTTCAGTGACTTGTTTATGTTCCCATGTGGATGAGCTGGACAGCAGGATGCACAGATTGACTAAGACGAGGAACAAACTAACCATGGGCCTTTGCTTCTTTTATGTACGGTGGATGTTAGATCAGAGATTTTTCATTCCTTTTGGTTAGATAGGGTCTTTGATGCAGCAAAGGCCGAATAGCATCACAGGGTCACAGAAAGTTGCACTGATGAAAGTGGCCCCTTATTTTCAGTGAATTAACACCGTCTTTTCCATCTCTATCATTTGCATTTTGTACATCTTGAAAGCAACCCATAAGTTCGTATATTTAGCATGACATGTTTCTGAAATTATCGACAAACACAAGGTGTTGAACGTTGAATGCTTTAGCGGGGAATGACTTGACGAGATGTAGTGATCGACGACGATCCTGTCTGTCTGTCTGTCTGTCCGTGATCTTGGGTTTTCTGCTTTCGGCTGCGGCCTAGTCAGACAAGGTGCTTTTTGACGGCTCGATTTTGAAAGGTAAGAAGCACAGTAGATTACTCCACGTGGGTTTGTCCCCACTCGCCGGAATATACTATATTATGATGAGGTGGGAGACAGGCAAATCCACAACTTTACCTCCTTAAAAAGTATGATTTGCTTGTGCATTGTGTTTTTGGAGAAAGCAATGTAGATCTATTTCTTTTCAAATTGTCTGAAAATGTTACTTGAAGAAAATGAATGCATGTGAAAGAAAATGTTTTTGGATCATTGATTGGGTCCAGCACCACAAAACAATCAGTGTCATTGAGCTCTCTTTCTTATGTTTATAGCTAATTGATGTGCATTTTTAGTCAGAGAGCTAATCAATGGATTTAGGCTTCATCTTAATAAAGTAGTGATGGTTATCCTTCTTTTTGTTTAACGTCTTCTGCTTACTTTCACATTTTCCAAAGGCATGCCATTTTAGCTTCAAAGCCTTCCATTTCCATTTTTAGTTTGTTCAATCAAATTTAAACCTTTTAACCGCTCCCTTTCAATGGGATAGGATAGGATGGGTTAATGGATGCTGACACCAAAAGACAGTCACCGTTTGGATCAGTTCCTACTAAAGGAAATTCTTTTACTTTCCCTTTTGTATTCGCACTCTTTAATTTATTTTCGATAAAAAAAAAAAAAAAGTCAAAATCAAAATCAAAATACAATACATATGTAGCAAACAAACCATATGACTGATTGTAAGCAAACATGCTACAAATTTTATGGATAAAGATTGCAACTTTATAAAAGAAGAAATATGGATTCCTTATCTTGATACTGTAGTTGTTTATCCCATTATTCAAAGCATTAGGCCACACAGCACAACAAGTACAAGTAAAAGAAAAAAAAAAAATTAAATTGAGCATGACTCGGTCACTCTTCAATCGCAATAGCAGTCCGCAAGTTTGCGACTTTTGCAAAGTCCATCCTTCCGGACAAAGTAGAAAGTAACCTCTTTGTCTAATTCACATCATTACACGCAAGATGGAGATGCATCTCTTTATTCGTCTTCCTTTCTGCTTTTTTATTTTTTATTTATTTGCTTGACCTTTTTCTTCCATTGTGCTTTTTTCCGTCTTCTCTTTCTCTTTTCTCTGTTGGAAAGCTTTCATACCAATTCTCTGTGTGAAGTGCAATGTCTTTTAAGCACCCCCCAACCCATCTTGTGATTATGGTATTAAAAATCTGAATCGGGATCCCTTCCTTAAAATTGGAGAAAACCTCTCACTGCACTAATAATGACCATACTTTCTACCAACCGCCTCCTCTTACTCTTCTTGTCCCTGCTCAGTGCTTGCTCTTCTGGTGAGCAACTCTTACTTCTTCACTATACTGCTCTTTTTTTCCTCTTTCCTGAAAATTCTACGGAAAAGAGAGCCCAATTGTTGACGTTCTTGGTTACTGAGAATCATACTATGTTTATATAGAGAAATTCATGCTTCCCTCTATTCATGTTAACTAAAAACCTCACATTAAGTTTGTAAACCCTGGATGCACTGTGCTATGGGTTCCTATGCATTCTTTCTTCATCCTGATTATATTTTCATGTAGTTGAAATTATTTGAAGGTTTGCACGTCATATCACTTTCTTCTATTATGTTTGTTGCAGGAACTCTGGTGGGTTTCTCATGTGATGCCAGAGGACGCGCCGCAGCTTCACCACTTAACAGAAAGGTGTCACTCTTCATGCTAAACAAGGTCTCTTCATCTTGTATACATGTTGCTGTGGCAGATCACAGGGTTTTGAATAGTCTTCACTACTCTGGCATGTCACTAGATTTTTTCTTACATGAACGAGTTGTTCCTCATTTTATAAATTCTAAAGCATCTGCTATTTCATGGATGAAAACCCATGTTGTGCCCTTCCTACCCCGTGTAAACACCAAAAGCATCACACTTAGGGAAAGCAACAACTTGTCGCGGCTTTTATCTACCTTAAAATTAATCCACTCGGCCATCGGTGTTTATCATTTCGAGAGTAAACTTAAGGTTTCAGTGGCATTTTCACTGCCTTTTTTAGAGAAATTGAATAGGACTCAAGAAAGAGGTCTGCATAAGATACTTGGATTTATTAGGAGTACTGGGTCCTTTGTCACTGTAGAAGTCGGTGCTAATGCTGATGGGGGATTAGGTTCTCTTCAACCGAGGATCCAAAAAGCTACATTTGCTACTTCAGTGCTTCCCTGCCATGATATCCCCATAGTTATGGTATTCAGAAGCGCAGTTGTCCCTAATGCAAAAGAAGCAGATGAGTTCTTAGACAAGGTTTCGAAATCTTTAGAAAAATCTCGGGGCGCAGGCCAGGTGGCCGAATTATATGCAGGGGTATCTCCCATTGGAAGTTCTGTTGAAAGAGAGTTTAGAATGGATGGTGAACAAAGGTTTTCTTCTTCGCGTAGAAAACTCCAAAGCAAATTCAAAACTCTTTTCCATGATGTGATCAACCCACCAACAACAGTTTTGCCAACAGCACCAGTATCAACACCTCCCACGCCAACAGTGGTGACTGTCCCTCCCACTAGCCCCGTCGCTATCACACCTGTTTCAAACCCCTCTGCCACGCCGCTCACCGTTCCCCCTGCAAATCCTTCCGTCAATCCACCAGCAACAAGCACCAATCCAGTCACAACTCCAACTGTAACAGTTCCAGGGGCACAGCCAATAACTAACCCCGTTACAACATATCCAGCCCCGGCAGGAAATGTTCCAGTTACAACACCAGTCACAAATCCAGTATCACCCCCTGAAACGACAAATGCTCCAGCAATCCCTGGACAAAGCTGGTGCGTGGCCAAGAGTGGAGCGTTACAAACTGCTCTTCAGGCAGCCCTGGATTATGCCTGTGGAAAGGGAGCCGCTGATTGTTCACAGATCCAGCAGGGTGGGAGTTGCTACAATCCGAATAATCTTCAAAACCATGCCTCTTATGCGTTCAATAGCTATTATCAGAAGAATCCTTCGCAGTCCGGCTGTGATTTTGGAGGGGCAGCAACTATAGTGAATGTGAATCCAAGTAAGAAACTGATCAATTCAGTGATGTATTTTCTGATGTTATTTGAATGTTCAAATCCATGACTCATAACATTTGGACAGGCGTGGGTTCCTGCATTTATCCATCATCCTCGTCCTCAGCATCATCGTTGCCAACACCACCAACTTCATCTACAAATCCGGCAACAGCATCACCGTCGCCTGGGTCAGGGGCGTCCAGGTGAAATCCACATTTTCATGGCTTTGAAACTCTCCAACGCTCGAAATAAACGTAGTCTAAAATTTCATGCTTTTGGCAGCACTGGTACTCCACCATCAATGTTCAACTCAAGCGACCCTGCCTCAGGCAGCACAACGGTTTTTGGGTCTGAAGCTCCTCCTGGTGTCAACAGTTCCACTTCTGGATCAGCAACTGAGAAACCATTCGCTGGCTGCTTTGTACTGCTAAAATCCTTTGTTATAGGAGTGATTGCCTTCAACGTGTAGAAGTCATTTTTGTCATGTAAATGAGTCAAATGGAAGATGGCATTGTCCCAAGAAGATGAAGAGCTTCGGCAGTTTCAAGTTCTGTACAGAACCACCATCTTTGGAGGCAGGCAGGGAAAAGAAACAAAAGGTAAGTTCCTCGGGCCCATATTCTAAAAGCTGCATGCCCGCATGGTTCTACAAGGTGGATGCTTATATGCTGCAGGTAGAATCTAATGGCCAGAGAAAAACAATAAATATAATATATATATATATATATATATATATAGTTGCGTGTTCCAACTTCAACATCAGGATGCTGTCTGCTATATCTTCCAACAGTAAATAATTCGGATTTTCAATATTATGTAATCACTTTTAATCCAACTATTAATTTGCAACAAAAGGTTACTGGTAATTGATGGCGTCATCAACCGTGCTCACTAGTTTGTCCGGTGGAAAACTAGTCTTTCAAAAGCATATGCCACTGGCTGATTAAAATTGTAATGCTTGCAAAGTATTAGAATGTATTGTATCCTTCCTTCCTTATGTACACTTTTTGTTAACTGGAGTTTGAAACACGCCAAGAAACATGGTTGCACAATATCTATCATAATGCACTTTATCTAAAGCAATGAAACCTCCCAAGACTAATTTCATTTCTCCGAGTACATTTAGCCAAATTACCATAGACTAGGTCTAGCACGAATACAAATAAAGCAAAATGTAGTTTCACGTACAAAGAACAAAAAGGTACTCTTCAACTAGGGCTATAGGTACTCTACAAATAATGCTTCTCCAACTTGAAAATACACGGGCATTTACATCGCAGGTGAACAATTTTAACCATTTCACCGCTTTGAAAACACCACCAATATCAGCATTGACATGGAAACTACAACCTTGAAGCCAGAGGTTTCCCAAAAATTCCGCTTTTCATTATTACCCAGAGAAACATGTTGTGCTGCCAACTCTTCGCGCAGTTCTTTCAATGCTTTGTCTCGACGCTCGCCCATCTTTAAAGATGATGAAAACGGAAGGGCAAGAGAAAAACATACCGAAGTTAAAAGGAAAAAGTAGACAAGAAAGAAAAGGGGGGAAGGGATTCTGCATGCAGCTTGGTTTTATGTTACATATTGCTTGCATTGCTCAACAAAATTCACCACCCAAATGCTATGCTGAGACATATTCCCTCTAGGAGCATGATAAAGCATACAGTTTCTTGCATTTAACTATTCACATACAATATGATGTGATGTAGAGCAATCGATTCATTGGAATCTCAAACTCCAAGAAGGTCAATTAAGGCCATTGACAAAAGACCATACCCTCCAGTGTAATTTGCAAGGATGATGAGTCCCTGAAACCAGACACAGAAAGGAGTCTGGCACATGGCAGCTAATCCCACCATACTCCTCTAGAAATAAGAGTAAAGACATAAAGAAATTACCCTTTGGAGCTTCCGTGTCTGAGCACGAGCTTCCTGAAGACAGAATTCTAACTTCAACACCCTCTTTTTCAGATCCTGATCAGTCCGGCGCTGCTTCTCTAACTGCCAAACAGGAAGAATCTCATAATTACACGATTTCATGGACCATATAGAGAATTCAAATTCTGAAAAGAAACAATTGAAAATCTAAAAGTCAGTTCAGAAAGTGTGCACCTGAGATTCCAATTCCTTAGTTTTCAACTTCCAGTGTGCAGACATAATTCTAATTTCGTCTTTCAATTTGGCTATTTCTTCGTCCTTTGCAGTCAAAAGCCTATTGATCTTCTCAAAGTTCTTTGGAGAGACCTCATCTAATAATTTTCTTAATTCACAATCTTTGCTTCTAGCCCGGGTCATAGCTTGCATGATTTCATGCTCAATTCTCATAACTTCATCTTTCAATTGCTTTTGTGAAGATTCCCTCGCTTTGAGGTCTCTTTGTAAATTGTCTAACTGCTCTCCCAGCCTGGTCACACGATCCTCATGTTCTTTTAATGAACTATTCTTGTCATCTAGTTCCTTTAGGAGTGCTGAACACTGAAGCTGTGCTGATTGCGCTGATGCAGCACTTGCATCTGCAGTTGCTTTAGTGGCTGCAAGCTGGGATCTGAGTCCATCCAATTCCTTCAGGTACTGGCCCATGAATAAATTACAATGAAATTAGATTAATAAAATTGAAAAGCCTGCCAATGATGATCAAGCGCTTTAAAGTGTTGGAGTTTTAGTGCTCCAACAATGCATGAATAACTTGATATCCTACTTTTATATAAAGATTGATGGAAAATGCTATCTTGTGTGTATAACTTGATATTATAATTATGCACCATCAACCCCACACCAACCCTCAAGCACTTGCTCTTTTTCTGGTTCAGGTAATAATAGTACATCTTATTTAGGTTGTTTCTATTTAATAACCTGCTAACTACCAACAAATGATAATATAAATACTTAAAAGACCTTGCCAGTTTTATCTCATACAACTTTTGTTTTTTTTCAAGAGAATGAGGGAGTCAAAGGTAAGGAAGAGACTAGTTCAAGCCTTCGGTTGAAATCAAATCAACGTCACTACATAAAGTCATTTAATTAAGGGGCTTGATTTGGTATAATGCAAGCATAGCTCACAACAGATAATAACAGGGAACTAAATTGAATACAGTGATTAATCCAAGGGCAATTTTCAAGTTTTTGTAAGAATATAACGAGTTGCCTACTTATCAAAATAAAAGAAAAAAAAAATGGGTTACATCAATTTGCCCATCCAAAACCAAAGGATATTATTACCAATTCAAGATTTATAATTACACTGTCACTAACTGTTGTTAACACTAATATAAGCTCACGTAAATGGGATAGCTACCACTGGTTTCGTTGAATTTAATAGGTTGCGCACAAAATCAGTGTGATGATTTCCCTGCAGTATGAGGACCTCAGAGGTTGGGCAGGCAGCAAAAGTATAAAAGCATCAACACTTAAGATACTATGAAAAGAGAAACCATCCCTTCCTAAGAGCCATTTCCCACGCGCAACACACGGAAAAAGGTTGTTTGAGGCTTCTAAGTGGGGCTGGGTTGGGGGGGGGGACAAACAATGCCAAATAAAAACAATGAAGGAACTTTTTCTCCCATGGGCTTCGCCACAAAACAAATAGGAAAAATCGAAGTACTATTTCTGAACAAGAAAAGACAAGGTATGCTCCATACGAACTGAAACGCACAAAAATAGCAACATTGCCGGTTGAATCCAAGAACCAAATTAACACTTTATTAGTAAATCATGATCGAGTTTCAGATCATAAAGCCAATATATATATATATCAATTTAATAAAAGACGGTGACGCCAAAGGTACCTTCTCAGAAGTTGAAGCTGAAGACTGAAGCTGGCAATTTCTCTCCTCCAACGTATTCTGCAATCTACAAATCTGCTCTTCCATGTTTTTTGCCTTGTTTTCGGCTTCCTGCCATATCAAAAGCAACCCAGACCGGTAAAAAAAAAATAAAAATTCCCTCAAGATAATGGGTAATTGGTTTTGTGTGGGGACGTGGAAATGTAAAAGACCCCCACAATCTAAAAATGGAAAAAGGAGAAGAGGAGAAAGACAGAATGATTTAAAGCTTTTGACGAACTCAAACAAAAAGAACCAAACCCCACCCCCCTCTCCACCCAAAAAAAGAAAAAAACACATGCCTGTCTCGTAATCGTCTCCTTAGCAAATGATTGCTCCTTAGATGCAAGACGGCTGCGTACTTCCTTCAACTCTGCAGCTAAAGAAACCACGTTCCGCCTAAAACTCTGCTTCTTCTCGTTTAAATCCTTTAACAATGGATCAATCTCCCCGACTGGGACCGCCAGAGAAGTTGGTGTCGGCAGATTCGAAGGTGGTGGTTGCCCCGAAATTGACATCAGAGACAGACGGATTCCACCCAACGGTAACTTCTTAATCTTTATGACACAAATTCACACACACACACACACACACACACACTGAAGAACTGAAAAGCCCAATAAATATTTGTGTAGGCGATGCAGCGCCTTAAGGTGAAAGCTATGGTGGTCTTGGTTTTTTTTGGGTATCTGCATAAAGTCCAAAATTGTAAATTAATTATTGCCACGACATAGCAAAAACACAAAACAAAAAGGAAGAAAGAAAGAAAACGGTAACTTTGAAAGGGAAATCGGGAGGGACAGTTTTTTGAGGATTTGGAAACGAATTGGGATGGAAAGTCAAACGTAGTAATTGCGGAGAGAGAAATACGGTAGACGTAAAGGGATCCGTCCTTTTCAAGGAATAAATAAATGAACGTGAAGGGTGCTGGTAATTAAAGAAAGAAAGGAGAAGGGAGAAAGGGGAAAGGGGAAGGGTGGGGAGGGTCTTTTTAGTCACATAGAAGAAGAAGAAGAAACATTGTTACGATGGGGGATGGGGGATGGCTACTGGTAATTAAAGTTTCAAGCTTTAGGCCGATTTGAAGCAACCGAGCCTCCATTAGTTTTGTGTGAAAGCCTCCAAAATTCCAAGGAAAAGCGAGTGAAGACATAAAAGCATCCCCAGCGTTATCGAACATGTTATAGATGCAGAGAATTTCAAAACCAAGGACACAGAGACAGGAGTTACTCCAAACACACTGGGAGAACAGCACTGAAAACGTTTCCTTCCTCAACAAATAGGTTTTCTTAAAGAGAAGGAAAAACCGACATGAAAGACAGAGAGAGAGAGAGAGAGTAACAAAAGCAAAGCTTACAGCAACAGTCACGCCACCACTACCAGCAGCAGTAGAGAGGAAGAAGATTGAATTCAATTATGGAGAAAGACAGAGCCGGGGGGGGGGGGGTCGTGTTTGTTTTATGTGACTAGTTCATAATGTAACGCACTCACTCACGGACTCGCAATATTGTCCCACGGCGGAGATTTAGGGGCCATCAGACGGCTAAGAAATGGGAGGAGAGGGGTCATGAGAGACGCAATGTTTTGGGTCCTTTTCTTTTTTGTCCTTCAGAGAGAGAGAGAGAGAGAGAGAGAGACCCGGTGAGGGAGGGGGGGAGAGTCGCTGTTATTACGCAACACAGAGAGACACGGAGAGGGATTTTTTGAGGTTGAGTTTGCGGTCGGTTTGAGGTTCGGATTTTTTTTGAGTTTGGTATGGGTTTGTTGCCGAGCCTGGGGTTCGCAAAACCGGAACAAAATCCGAAGCTAATAAAAGTGTTTGTGTGTAGATGTTAGATTCCACCCTCCCTCCACCTGACTTTTGACTTGAGCGCGGCAAATCTAAAATTTTCAGCCATTGCACCTTTTCGATTTCGCCGCGTGGGCCATCTTACCGGCCGTAGGATACAAACTCTGCTCTCCGCTACGAGGTGCCACCACGTGATAAAAAGGGGCATTGATATCTTCATTTTCATTTCATTTGTTGTTGTTTTTTTTTTTTTTTTTTTTTTTTTTTTTTTTTTTTTTTGGGTTGGTTTTGTTGGTTGTTTTTTTTTTTTTTTTTTTTTTTTTTTTTTTTTTTTTTTTTTTTTTTTTTTTTGTTGTGGTTTTGGGGAGGAGGGGAACATCATGCTTGCTTGCTTCGTGGATTGGTTTGGTCGGTGTACAATTTTTTTTTTTATTTAAAACTTCATCTTAAATCAACTTTAAAAATCTTTGATTAAAAAAAAAAATTGAAATAATTTAATTCATTACTGAACAAAATACATTCAATTACTAGTTGGGATTTATTTCAATAATGTTGGAAGAAAGGAAAGATTGGTTTGGGTTTAAGATAAGTGCCAAAGCAAAAAATAAAAAATAAAAATGAGAGCTGTTTTTACTTACATGAGTTGCTTAATCTTTCTTTTCTTTTTCTGCATGAATTAATTTATTTATAGATTATTACCAATAGCAGCGGCAGCAATAGTAGTCAGATCACGATGATGATTTATTTTTATTAATTAATTGAAAACTCGTGGATTTTATTAATTGAGAACAGCTGGGCTCTATGTAGCCCAAACCGGCGGCAACTGGTTGGGGCAGGTGACGGAAACCCCAGGGCCCAGTCCAGTAATGGAACATCATTCACGTCTCTCTCTCTCTCTCTCTCTCTCTCTCTCTCTCCAACTTCATGTCCGCGTCTCTCCTCTTGTTTCTTTCACTCCTTCGCTCCGCTTTCTTTTGCTTTCGCCAATGCCATACTGCCTTCCTTCTTCCTTCTTCCTTCTCGCAGGTCAGTCGCTGCTCTCCATAGCCATATCTGATTGAAATCTTATGTTCTTTTTTCTTATTATTATTATTTTTATTTTTATTTTCCCATCTGCTTTGGGCATGATTTTTTGCGATGCTTATACCTCGTTTTGGATTGGATTGCATTCGAAAGTGGTCCGTGACTTCAAATGCTCTTTCCTTTAACATTTTCGAGGAGAATTCCCAGATGGTTAATCGTAAAAGCGTCCGTTTCTTCTATTTCTTGTGCTAATACTATCCCTGAAATCCGCTCAAACATACCTAACCCCGTTGATGCTGATTTTGAATCAAAGATTCGATCTTTGAGGACTACCAAGATATACCCAGATTTATTAATCGAGGTTTTGCAGAGCACCCCTGATATTCACTCTGCTCTTAAGTTATTCAAATGGGCATCCCTTGAAAACCGGTTCCACCACACCGCCCACACCTACTATTGGATGATTATGAAGCTGGGCATGGCCGGAGTTCTCCGGGAAATGGAAGGTCTTTGTCATATTATGGTCAAAGCTGGATGCCCCGGCACAGAACGGGCTCTTATGTCGTTGGTTTATTCTTTTGTTAGACATCGTAGGCTAAATGAAGCAGCGCGGGTTCTTGTAATTATGAGTTCATGCGGTCACGTTCCTTCTGTTGATGTATTTAACGTTGTACTGGGTGCCCTTGTGGAGGAGAAGAGGGGATTTCCAGACGTGGTCTTTGTTTATAAGGAGATGGTCAAAGCTGGACTGGCACCTACGGTTGTTACTCTGAACTATATGCTGCAGGTTCTGTTTGATGCTGGAAGGGTTGACTCCGCTTTAGATCAGTATCGGAGAATGGGCAAGAAAGGGTGTAAGCCTACTAGTAGGACTTTTGAGGTTGTTATAAAAGGCCTTGTTACCAAAAACCGAGTTGATGATTCCATTACCATTTTGAGGGAAATGATAGAACTCCAATGTCAGCTGGAGTTGAGTTTTTATACTTCTACCATACCTTTGTTTTGTAAGGAAAATAAACTGGAAGAGGGGATTAGGTTGTTTAGGATGATGAAAGCCTCAAATTTGGTGCCGGATTCACTTGTTTATGAGGCTTTGATACAGTGTATGTGCGACAATCATTTTTTGGATCATGCTGTAAAAGTTGTTGAAGAGATGATAGGAAGGGGTTTGATACCGGATGATGCTGTTTTGGTAGATCTGGTAAATGGCTTTTGTAAAGTAGGACTAATTAATGATGCTATTAAACTGTTGGAAGGCAACCATGTCCTTCAAGCTTCTCCATACAACGCATTGCTTCGAGGTTGTTGTGAAGCTGGTGAATTTTCTCTTGCCAAAGGTCTGATTGGGAAGCTGTCTCAAAAGAATATAGCAGATTGCGAGTCTTGGAATATTCTCATCAGATGGCTTTGCCAGAAAGGGAAGCTGAGAAAGGCATATGAACTTCTTGGCAGAATGACCATTACTTCATTGGTTCCTGACTCTACCACATTCTCTGCACTTGTTCTGGGTAACTGTCGGTTAGGCAGGTATGAAGATGCTTGGAAACTTTTTCTTCAACTTCGTCCCAAAGGCTGGGATTTAGATGCCCTTTCATATTCTGAGCTAGTTGAAGGCCTTTGCAAGGCAGAAAGGTTTCTCCAGGCTGTTAAATTGTTCTGCTACATGTCTGAGAATGGATGCTCACTTCATCCATCTTCCTTTAATGTGCTAATCAAGGGTCTTTACAATGCAGGATTGGTTAATGTAGCAGTGAAATTGCGATTTTTGGGTTATAGGTCTGATACCTATTGTGCTAAGGACACTGACCACTGCATTATGCTTGGGTTATCTGAATCAGACAATGCAAAAAGTCTGTTGGTGTTTTTCTCAAAACTGTTGGTTGAGGGTCGCAAGCTTGATGCAGAAGTATACTGCATTCTGATAAGAAGCATGGCTGCCCAGAAGCAGCTAAAGAATTGTGCTTTGTTTTTTAATAGGATGGTCGATGAGGGCCTAATTCCTGATTCGAGCACACTAAATATGGTTGTGTCAAATTTGGCAAATAATTCGAGGTTATCTTTGGTTTCGACTACCATTGATAGACTCGTTTGTAGTTGCGAAATTCAAGATTCTGTCATGTACAACACACTGGTTAATGGTTTCTGGAAGGAGGGCAATAAAAATGAGGCCCGTAGACTGTTGGATTTAATGTTGGAGAAGGGCTGGGTCCCTGATGCTACGACTCATCGATTGTTGATTGGTTCTGTCAAGAGGGAGGAAACAGGTGAGCGAGCTTTGACACGTGAAAACATCCCCATCAAGGACTACATAAGCAAAATACTTGACGAGGGCTTGGGACAAAATATAGATATTAGCTCTGCAAATAAGGCAGTTTCCACATGAAACCAGTAGTGGCATGGCAACCTGTGACCCTGACGAGGAGGAAGAAGAAGAAGAAGATTAGCTGTCTCTTATACACATCTAGATGTGTATAAGAGACAGGGGCTTGGGACAAAATATAGATACTGTCTCTTATACACATCTAGATGTGTATAAGAGACAGGGACTACATAAGCAAAATACTTGACGAGGGCTTGGGACAAAATATAGATATTAGCTCTGCAAATAAGGCTGTTTCCACATGAAACCAGTAGTGGCATGGCAACCTGTTACCCTGACGAGGAGGAAGAAGAAGAAGATTAGCGTCCGCAATTCAATTTTATAAGGAAAAGGCGAGTTTTGGAGCACCGGAATTCGCTGAGACTTCTTTATACTTGTCTCCTTCGAGGGATTATACTTGTCTCCATAACGTCTCCTCTATTTACATCTTTTGGCTATGAGAAGAGGTGGGGGGAGGGGGCACTAATGCAGCGTCCATGTAATCTGTTTTACGTTCCTAGGTTCTTCTAATCTTTATGTAATCTGACATGACATCCATTGTTCAGTGCCCTTAAATATAGCTTTTGCGAGCTAATTTCATTAATTGATAAAAGATCATTAGAGCCGAATGAAATGTGTTTTTCTCTTCCAACTTTTCTCCTCCGTTCATTGGCTTATATTCTCCCTCTCCGCAGATCCTCCCTTTGAACCCAACAGCTAGGCCTCGTATTGAAATGCCTTACCCGGTCTTCTTTATCCCTTGCATTGACATGGACAGAAATGTGGTCTTAAAAGAAACCTCCGCATTAACATGAATGCCCCGTGGTTCTCTGCATTACATTCATTTTTCATTAGACGTTACCATTGGCTAGTGTTGTAGCGTCTCTGAAGAGTGTGGGGACTCAACAGAGGCAAGTGCTCCGTCATGGTGCCCTCCCACCCAATTTCAAGCAAAATCCAACTTCTCAGTTCTGCAAATAAACGGATACATAATGTCTAAGTAGAGAACAAGACCCATAAGGTTCAAACAGCCAACAAATCGATTCCCCGACTGGGGTAGATGGGGGTGGAAACTCGAATCATTGCCTCCGCCCCTTCTCCGCCTCCTTTGAAAAGAAACCGTTAGCACAAGTGAAGGTGGATGCAGTTTTATAAGTGAAAGAGTACCGGGGCAAGATGAGTGGGTTCCTTGAATCCCATGTTCTTTCCAAAAAATTGATACGGATGTAAGAATACTATGGTCTGGAGAAAGTAAACACAACCGAAAGAGAAAAGTTAGCTATCATATATCATGAATTTATGATCATTGAGCGAGAGTGCGAGTGAGCCCACTACATAAACAACAGGTAAGGCAACCAGTTGAAACGAGAGATGAGAGACGAGCAAATCCTCCCCCCCCCCCCCCCCCCTAGAAAAAAAAAACATGCGCGCACACAATAACGCAATCAAAAAGTGTCTTCCGCTAAGTGTGTGTGACCCAAAGCAAAAATTTAAGCCAATTTGTGCTGCGAACAACGCATCTGCATCAATATTGGATAGAAAGATGATCAATTCATATTACTATGTGAACAATAGTCTTCAATGCAGACACAAGAAACACGGTACCTTTTGGTATTTAACTTGGCAAGTTGGGGGTCGAGGAGGTATCGGGAAGGGAGCTGCTTTCTTGTTTAACATTATTCTTGTCGTTGTCGGGCTTGCCGTCGTCTAAACCGCTATTGGAACGAGCAGGCAATGTATTGCCCTTGTCATTCTCGTTCCCGTTCCCGTTCCCATGATCATGATGATGTTGGTGTTGGTGGGGATGATGATGATGATAATTGGGGGGAGAGCCAACAGCCACTCCGACTTTGATGGAATTGTTCCCAGATCCTGAAACCACCTCGACGGAGTCCACCACCGCGTCTTTCTTGAGCAGCTTGTCCCTGTTGACGAGGAAAGAGACGTGTTCCAAGGCCTCCCTAGCCCTCTTCCGGCAAAGCGCAGCCTCCCTCACCCTCCTCTCGGCCTCCGCCCTAGCCACGATAACAGCCTTGGCCATGGACGCCGACGCAATGCTAGCCGCGCACAGGAGCACGGCGGACATTTTCTTATCAACAATGCCCCTGGTGGTAGGGGTAGTGGCGGCGGCGGCGGCGTCGTTTTTGAGGGGACGAAAAAAGGTGAAATGATCGTTGTTGGGGCGGGAGCAAGGAGGGCAGAGGAATGGGGAGGGAGGATGGGGAGGGGCGCAGTGGGAGTGAGTAAAGGAGGAGCAGTTGGCGCAGGAGAGGCGTTTAGAGGGAGGCGGCGGAGTGGAGTCGTAGAAGGTGAAGCAGGATGGGCAGAATGAGGCGGGGTGGAGGCGGAGGACGCAGGAGGTGCAGAGACGGCGGTAGATGCCTCGAAGACGCACGTGATGGACAACCCATATGTCTTTGGCGTCGCAGTTGCCGCATTCTCCGCCGACGGTGGTGGTGGTTCCTGGGCTTGATTTGGGAATCGAATTCATATTCATTTGCATTTGCATAGAAAGTAATATACAATAGTAGAGTACCAGCAGGCACACACACACACACACACACACACAGAGACAGAGACAGAGACAGAGAGATAAGTTTTAGTCGGAGAAACTGTCGTTGTTTTCTTTTTCTAGGGTTTTTCGGCTTATACTCGAGATAACGAAGAAGAAGAGAAAAAAGAAGAAGAAGAAGGGCAGCTAGCAAGCGGAAGGAAAATGATTAGCGAAGGGTTTATTATTTATTAAATTAAAAGTTTATTTATGTGACTTCTCCCTCTCTCTCCAAGTTTATTTCAAAAATCCAATTGACCCTCGCTACTCCACCACCACCACTACTACTACTACTAATAATAATAATAATAATAATAATAATAATAATAATAATAATAATAATAATAATAATAATAATAATAATAATAATAATAATAATAATAATAATAATAATGCTTATTTGCCTTACTGCTGGCGTGATTTCTTCTTTTTGTTTTCATTTAGAGGCACCACCCGCAACGACTTGACATATATATATTTCCACGTTTCTTAAATTATGTTTATTTCGTTTTTATTTTTTCCATAAATCTTTCATACCTCTGTACCGTTAATAGTTTTGGCTTATTTAACTATCAACTACTTGATATTGATTCAAATTCTATGTCATTAATAACACAAAAATACTTTTAAATTTTTTCTAAAAATTAAAAAATAAAAACGTAGAAAAACTTTTGAAATTCAAAAAAATATATATGAATTTTAAAATTCTTATAAAAAGTGAACTATTTCAAAAAAGAAAAATTTTCAAAATTCTCCCCTCTCTATTTATTTATTTATTTATTTTTTGTTTTCTGTCTTTATCATATCATTATCTACTTGTAATCTAAAAATATAATATTTTTGAATTCTCTTTTGTTATCATTCCACCTCCACAACCTAAGATAAATTACGTTTTCTCTCTCTCTATATATATATCTTATAAATAAGGTGCAACAACAATTCGCACGCTCAGAAATTATAAGATATATGTGTGTGTGTGTGTGTGTGTATCCCATGAGTAGCATAGCAGCCATCAATCAAATTGGACGTCAAGTATAAACATGTTACCACATTGAATTTTAGTCTAGTAAAAAAAAAAAAAATGAAAACCAAGTTTAAATGCAAAAATGGACGTATATGAACGGACAATCGTAACAAGTTGCCTAAAAGTGGCAGATCAAAAGAATAAAAGCATGTGGGCGTACCTTCAGAAATAAAGACAAACGGATGTAGAAGATCAGAAAGCCCGCCGACTCGACTCGGCTGGTTAACCAACCAAGAGCTTTAAGAACATACACCAGGCCTACCAAGTTGGCGGCCTTAAGAAGAAGATGCGGGAACCCAAACTGTTTAGGTTGAACTCCCAGTACCCGAGTGCCTTAACAAACGCTATCTCTTAAGACGGAAAGCTGCGTTCCCAGGCTCCCACGCCAATATCCATAGCTCCAGCTTAACATTAGTCGGGGGGACACTATTCAAACCCAGCTGCTCCGACGACCCAATCTATTGACTAAAGCGGGTAATAACGCCACCCGAGTCCTTTTTATTTTAGTTTAGTATGGGCATGGCCTAATCCCAAATTAATAAAGATATATATATATATTTTAAATATATATATATATATATATATATATATATATATATATATACACACACGCACGCACGCACGCACATCTGACTTGAATTCAAAGAAAGTCGACCTCAAGCTCAAAATATTAAAATAATCAGTGACTTATAGACAGAGAGAAAGAAAGGAGCGATGGACTGAAAAATGGAGACACCAGCCAGCCTCTGCATATTGGAGGTCTTGCATGCAAACATGCCTTTATAGACGTATGCTCACAACTTAATAGGCATTACAAAGATAGCTAATCTATCAGAGGACATACCAGCAGCCAGATTCAGAGTTTGGACTTCAGAAGGCTTGGGTGATGGCATTCCTTCCAAGAACAATTGTAGATGTTTCCCATGTATATCATCATATTTCTTCTTCAGGCCAACTTGCATGTTATTACTGTCAATAAAATTTGGAATTGACTTCTAATTACAGATGATATCGTGCAATTTTTAAAATCAAAAGGCTTGTCCGAGTTATGAATTCCTAAATGTTTGGAAATGGAATGCGTCAATCTGAGACAATAGAATATTCACGAGTAAAAGCCAAAAAGCATCTAGGAGAAAAGGCGAGGGTCTTCCAACTGAATTCGCAAAGGATCAATACTGATTCAAAATGACATACGACACCCCCCCCCCCCCCCCCGCCCGCGGCGCAGGAGTCCTATTGTCAACTATATAATTAAAGGTATTGGAACCAATGAAAACATCACTTTTGCAGTTATCCTATGGACTGAAATGACATTAAGATCCCAACACAAGTTTGGGAGGAACTCTCAAAAGAAATGGCAATAGCAATTCCCAGAAGGCAAAAGTACACAACCTCTCGCGCAGTATCATTAGAAAAGTCTATTCCTTCACCAACCTGCCAAAAATACACAAAACAAAAAGGATGTGTTATTTTAAATGTGCAAATTGGCCTTAACAAAGATAAATTGGCCCAGTTATTCCCGACAGCTAAAAAAACTGTAAGCTTCTATCTTTGCAAACAAAAGCAGCATATTCGATGGACTTGAATTGTATACGAAACATTGCTTTCAAAATCTGATGCTTGGTTTTTTCACTTTAGTTTCAATTGATGCCTGCATTACAGATTGATATACCATGCTTATAATAAGCAGTTGATAATTTCCTAAGAAGCCTTACAAATGGTAAGCAAGGACTTTGGTTCATCCCAACACAAAACAGTATATCTCTTCACCCACCTTTTTCCCCCAAAGTCCCCGCACGTAATTCTTGTGTAACATGTGTGATCAGAAAACAAACTTACCCATGGCTGCCTATGGTATGTGAAGCACTGACCTGGAATGTTTGTCATTCAAAATAGACAATCAACAAAAGTACTTGGTGTACACAATAGGGACCCAAGGATCAAACTATAACAGGAAGGAATGTTCACAAATTCCACGCTCTGATCCAATTGTGCGTTGGGATCCTGATGAATCCCTAAATTATAACATTTTTGGTGAATCCGAAAGTTGTTTATCCAGAGTATGAAGAGAACCAAATTGTAATGTTTGGCATGAAAACAAATTATCAACAAGAGCACTTGGATGTACCCTTATGAAGTCTTGGATATCAACGGACAGCAGGGAAGCAAGTTCTACAAAATCCATGCCTCAATCACTAATCATGTGTTGTTATCATTCCTTGAACATTTGGACAAGCAGAACATGATCCCCAAATCACAAGATTAATGCTGAAGCCAAAATTTGTTTGCCCAAACTCAAGCACAAGAGCTTTCAAAAGGTCCTCAGTCTTAAACAAAACAACTTGATCTGAAAGACAACCTTTTGACTTTTGCATACCATCATAAAATAAAACATGGCCAAAGAAGTTCCATCTCATGCACCTGTTCGGTTTTGCAGCCGCTATCTTGAATTTAACTCTCTCTGTGAAAATTCCAATTATTGAAATAAAAGATAATGTTGTACTTAGGGAAGATACAAAAATAAACAACACATGTCACATCCTTGAAAAAAAAAAATTGAGAGGCCAGCCAAAATGGATTTGATATCCTCGTATCTAATTCCATAATGATTTCTAACTATTTGAGAAATTAAATCATAAGTACTTGGTACTCGGGGAGAAAAGCAACTCCTTTCTTGAGTTTGTGGACATACCCAATTTTCTTTTTCTTTCTTCCCACCACAGGTACATAGTCTAGAGAAAACAATTCACAGTCATCCTGCAGAGCAAAGTAAAAGTCTGCTTCCTCCTCTTGGCTCTGTTCCAAGCATCCATCTATAAGATTACAGAGACAAATTTAAGCACAAAGATCTCAAGGGATAGGGCGTCAGGTAGATCATATTATCTTGACCATAAGATAAAAATGCCAAAAACATGTAACCAGAATGTGAAAATGCTGAAAAAATTGCAGACATAAGAACTTAATGGTAATCCAAAAGGAATGACTATTATATGTTCAATTACACCAACAGGTCTCAAAATAAGGAGGTTAGCACCTTGCTCAAAAGAATTTTAGGAGCCAACTTCTATGAAACGATCCTTTTCCAGTAATTTTGTCTTTAAGGGAATCAATCATTTCTTTTCTGAATTGATGCCTGCTGCCACTAATCATGGTTATTTTTCTACAGCATTTTGAAGTAGTGAAGGAGACTGTCAACTTGCAGGTCTGAGCATACAGAGGAAGAGCAAAGCGTTTCAGAAATGTGACTCTCATCTGTAGACAAAATCAAGGTAAGATTCCATCTGGTTACGAGCATAGGAGAGGAATTCTAATGTGATATACTGGGGCTTAAAATGATAACAAAAGAAGCTAGCATTAATAGACGATTAAACATAAGCCTTATCAACAACGAGAAAATTTCTTGCATTTTTTAGAGATCATTGACCTGTTTCATGCCAATTGGTTAGACAGATTTTCCATCCATCCATAACTTAGGGAAGACATGAGGAAGCCCTTCCTTCAATAATTTCCTCACTGCATCCTTCAGATTTAAATTAGTATTTTATCCATATAAGTAAGTACATTCCTTCATGTATAATAAAAAAAAATGATTGCTAAAAGCACAAGAAAGCTGGAAGACATACCTCTTTACTGTTTTCTGACTTGCATTCACAGCATAAGAGAAGACAATGAATCTGCAACCTCTGAGTTCCAAGCTTTGTTGATGTTGAGTTTCATTTGCATTTGTGCAATAATGTGTCGGAGGAACCTTAAAAAACGCAAAAGGAAGATATAATGAATCTATTGACCCCTATTTTTTATAAAAAAAAATAAAAGGAAAAAGAAAAGGAAAAAAAAAAATCTTCCAAGAGTGATTTCAACCAAAAATAAGAAAAGTCTTGACAAGCAAGCACAATTATAAAGATATGAAAAGAGGGAGGAAACTAAAAAGAAAAGGTAAAGAAACATATAATCTAACCAATCTTAACCAAAGAGAAAGTGCAAAACAAATAAACTGCATAAATACTAGAGAGCAGAGATGATTAAAATCTCTTTCGTCTCACTATAATGGATAGAACCCAACCTGAATGGCGTTGTCCCTGGAATAAGTAAAAGAAAATAATTCTGGCCAAAAAAACGAGTAAGGAAAAGAAACAGAATGGAAAACTGGAAAGCTGAGATTAATCTCAATTTCTTACTGTAAGATTTGAGTTACTGATTTCCGTTGTTGGGAAAGAAAAACTAATGAACCTGCCAAGGTAATGACAATCTTTACGACCGCTGAGAGTCCAACAGAGGGAGGAGAGGGAATTTCCGGTAAAGTGATGTTGGCAGTTTGGTTAACAAAGCAGCCCCCGTTGAACCCAATAATCAAAAGAGAGATGTTTCGTACTTAAAAAAAAAAAAAACTAAGAGAGAGAGAGAGAGAAAGCTTGGGATAGGTTTTCAGTTAAAGACTTTTAAGTGCTCTCTGTCTACATGGGAATTGGCATTTCAATAAATTCAGATTAAGTCCAACACATGAAGAAGTTGTCATTGATAGGAAGAGAAGGAGCGACATACCCACCATGGCGAAAAGCAACAGAGTTATTATTTATTATTAAAATAATAATAATAATAATAATAATGTTTCTGGGAGAAGATGTACATTGCAAAAAGGAAAAGGGATGCCCGCTTGGACATTGAGAACCAGGTAGTACCGGAGGAGTGTTGAATACGCTGGCAATGAGAAAACCCCCCCCCCTCTTCTTACATACCCCAAACGTTCTCGAGTCTTTATTCTTTAAGTGGTCATCCAAGCGGCAATTTTTGCAAGACAACTGCGGCCATTGTCAATCAGCTTCTCTCGTCTTGTTCTAGTTTGACGTCAATCGATAAAACTGCTATGGTGGTGGTGGTGGTGGTGGTTTCCACGCGAGACAAATTGGGCCTCATTCACATAATTAGGAACATCGTTTTCGTTATCCCCAAGTCTTAACCAAATAATTTCTTTCATCTTTTCTTTTCTTTTCCTTTCCTTTTTCCTCGTTGACCGTATGCACAAGGCACCAAAGAGCATCAACATTATAATCACCTGTCATTGGCAAATGCAAAGGCAATCAATTTCACTTCAGGCGGTACCAGACAACCCACATTTTGATGCCAAGGGGCATTGGCCACTAGGAGCTAACAACACAACCAATATACCCTTTGCCTGTCAAAGAATTAGAAGCAAAATTTCGTCTTATACCGCACTTTGGAAACAATGACAGCCTCCTCTCCAGGACACATTTGGCCTAGCCTAGGTCATCGTCTGCAATTATTCTCAATTGTGCACCTTAGTTATAAAGTAGGTCTTGCTTCTTTGCGAGATTGAAAAATCACAAGCATGCAAATATAAGCAAATATCTTCATGAGGAATAAAATTGTCATCCGCTAAAGTTCAAACCATTGACGCTACTACCACTATGCGTTACATTCGAGCAACAACTTTGTGTGTGCACCTCAATCCATTTGCAATCTGTAGTTTGTTTCTCAACTCATATTCGTTGTGGGGTCATAGGACCAAAACCATGATCAATAGCCAGGCATTAATGTCGGTTATTCATTAGAAGACGACTTCTGTGATGCCTCGTTGACCTACAAGGACACAAGAATTTTGGTCAAAAGCAACCTATGAAGATAAATCAAACTGACATGGTGTTCCACAAATTTCACAAGAGCCAGCATGCAAAGTCATGCTTTTTCCAACGCTAAGAAAATTTCTTCAATACATTCTACAGCGAGTCTGATGTCTCGACTGACTATTTGCAATTTTACTAAAGCAAAATATGGTAAGTGACCATGACTCCAGGATAGAGAGAATTAATGACAAATTTGCATGGTCCAGCCGATATTGTGGTTTGATAACAAAGGGCAGGAAGCTCTTCCTCAATTAAATTGGAATTTGTGTTGAAGTTTGAGGCCATTGATTTGTCTGCTTCTCGCCATTTTAACCAGAATTCCATCACTTATTGACAGGACCAAGGACATGCACTTTATATCTACACCCCTAATTACACTGATGTGAAAAACCCTTGTTCCCTGAATTGATTGTCTTGTCAAACAAAAGACTTGGCATCCGTATAACAAGATCTTAGCTTTTGGAGACATGCAATGACATAATGACCGTAAAGTAAACGAGACGAATCAAGGAACGAGAGGAGAATGAGGCAGAGGGTCATTTGGGAAACGTGACACAAGCAACAACTGACACAATATCCTTTGGCATCTCATTTTGCGAATGAATTAGAAGTAATCTACCATTTTTTTGGTCATGGATTTCAGTCAGGTAAGCTTTTATAAAGTTTCCTACCAATATCTGACCGCGTGTGTTTTGGGGGGGGGGGGGAGGCGCAAAGATAATGCGCAGTTTTCTACTATAAAAGATGGATGTGTTTTATCTGCTTATCACATTACCAGACCAGTACTCGGCATCAAAGGTGTCCATCCCCTCTTACAGTGTACTTTTGTAGGTGTGTTCTATATACAGTGAATCAGGAAATTTAAGGGACAGTGAAGTGATAATAAGCTCCAAGACCAAAAGCAATGCAAATCAAATAATTTTCTTCAGTGTTATGCATAAATAAGCTGCCAGGTGCATCGACAATAGCAGTATAATATTGAATCACCAAATCAAGAGCATAAATGCCTGATAAAATGAATCATAAATGAAGTTTACAAATGAAGTTTACAGGAATTCTAAAGAGTATAAGAAGCGTAAAGACAATGTGGATGAGAAAATACAAGACATACCTCTTCAGTCAGGACTCAGGAGAGAGACGCGCAAGTGAAGCCGTGGGTAACAAGTTGGTTAATGGCATCTCTAAACTTGTAATAATCGTCAACTTTATTGTAAACTTGATGAGAGATCCGGGCATATCCGGTAACAGCAACCTCCTCATCTCTTAGAGGCCTAAAATATATAGGGACCTCGACCTTGAAATGATCCCTCAGCTGCGTCCTCAACTTCAAACAATCGGAGTCGCTGGTGATACCCAGACAAGGAGGTAACCCAACCATGATCATGCTCGAGCACATGTCGGGAGGGCAGCCGAGATGAGTCCCCCAGGCTTTTGATAACATGTCCCCCATCTCCACCACAGCTTCGTGATTCCTCCTCTTGATCCCCTCAATCCCATCGGAAAACTTGTGGGCAAATTCCAAGACAGAAGGAACCACCAGCTGGGCACTGTAGTCCCTAGTCCCAATCCAAGCACTCTCTATGGCCAACCCATTACCATACTCGTGGGACACCACAGGGTGATGCAAGTCGCCATTGGACTTGTTACTGGATTTTCTGCAGTACAAAAAGGCCACAGAAGGCGGGCAGAATAACCATTTGTGCAAATTGCTGGTGTAAAAGTCAGCACCAATCTGTTTCATGTCAACGTCCACGCAGCCAATCCCATGAGCGGCGTCCACAAAAACCTGGTCAACCCCTTCCTCTCTACAAATGGCGACCAAGTCCTTGACTGGAATCACCACACTGGGCATGGAAGTGACGTGATCAATCACAGCCAACCTGACTCTGCACCCATCGGTCTTGCCCCTTTCCAGGGCCTTACGGAACTCGGTAATGATCTCGTCGTTGGATTTGACGGGGAACGGCAATTGGACCTCAATCACTCGGCCGCCCGCACGAGTGACATAGGCTTCGACGGACTTCTTGATGGCCCCGTAAGCGTAGTGAAGCATGACGGCGACGTCTCCTTTGCTGAACTTGCCTTCAGCGAAGGACCAGGCGGAGTGCTGGAGGACGATAGCGGCGGCGGTGGTGGCATTGTCGACGAGGGAGATTTCATCGACGTGGTCGGCGTTGACGAGGTCCTTGATGAGGGAACGGGAGCGGAGGATGGAGGGCTTGAGGTGGTTGAAGTAGAAGTCGTCGGGCTGGCGGAGGAACTGAAGCTGCCAGTGGCGTTGGGCGGAAATGACGGACTGGGGGCAGCTGCCGAAGCTGCCGTTGTTGATGCGGGCGACGGAGGGGTCGTGGTGGGAGAATTCCGATTCGATTTGGGAAGGGGTGAGGAAGGAAGAAGAAAGCTTGGGCCTTTTGGCCACGATGGGGGTGGCGTCGCCGTTCATGGCGCGATCCGCATGGGATTGGGAGGTCGTCGTCAGATGATTATTTCTTGAGACTCCCTTTTTGTTTTTTTTTTTTTTTCAATTGCAATTAATGAAAGGAAGAATCAAATTGAGACTCGGACCCAATTCAATTGAATTGAAGGGTTTATTTAGTTAAGGCATCAGGTTGGGGGGTAGGGGTGTCAGCGATGGAGATGCAGACGGAGACGGAAGGGGGGGTGGAGGAAAGAGGAAAGTGCCCAACAAACAAACAAACGAAAAGCTTTATTAAAATGAATGAATTAATGATATCCCATAACAATGACGATGAATTGAAGGACGACATTGGATGAATGAATGAATGAATGGTAATCAAATCAAAAGAGTTATCAATCACATTGTAGTTTTATGCTCTATGACATGGACACGGTGATGACGCCATGAATAAATTGTGTGGCAGGCAGCTGACAAATGCTATTCAATAGTCAACTGCAGTGTTTGGCTTTAGTTTGGAGTTTGGACTGTTTCTTTCTTCTTCTTCTTCTTTTTTTCCTTTAATCATCCGAAAACCCAACAAAAAAAAAAAAAAAAAAAAAAAAGAAGAAAGTTTGGACTGTGTTTTTGGTACTCCAGTTTGGAGTTTGGACAAAAACGGAGGTCGACTCCATCGGTACTTTATGCATCTAATCTTATGCTGGCGCTGCTCAACTTAGTAACAGACTGGGGTTAGAGGCGGTAACTATCATGTTAATGTGCGTTTGGTTGGCTCCATCCATAACGGTTCATCCAGGTGAAGGGTAAATCCATATTCCTGCAAGGGCTAGATGGCAAGACACTTCTTATTCCCCACTATTGCAAACCCAACCCCCCGGGGCCAAAATCCCTAGATTTTATTTTATTTTGAAAAAAAAAAAAAAGGAATCAAGAGAGTGGGAGACAAAGGCTCTGTGCCAAGAAGCTCTTTGTCTATTGTTTCTTCAGGTCAATTTGACACTGCGGTGCTCAAATGCCGTCTGGAAGCAAAACACAACCTTTTTAATATTGTAATCCCTAGCCAATGTGCACATAAGTAATTAGAAAAAAAAAAAAAAAAAAGGGCCTATCGCACAGTTTACTTTCCATTGAGAAACACGTATTATATATATATATATTATATAGAGTTGACTTGGTATTCATTCGACTAATGTAAAGAAACTAACGCAAAAGAAACCCCCCTAAATTCGGGACCTATCGGAAAACTTAAAAAAACAATCCCCATTCCCAGTTAAAAGTTTTAGCTCGCAGGGATTAGACGGCGGAACGGAGACTCTTTAACCTTTGATACACGTGAGTGATGATGAAATCAAGATGTCATCTCCCTCTGCAATGAATGTTGAAAATTAGAGTATTTTTTTATTCTCCGCATCACCACCATTCATGAATTGCCGAATCAAGTTGTCTCAATACGCAACATTTAATATTGTCTGAGTGAGTGGGTTTCCTTTCTTCAACCTTACCTGCAACAAGCCTAAACCCGAGGAAGCCTCTTCTTAAACTGGATATTGAATCTCGAATCTGAGATCCTCAATTCTGAATTTTTATTTTATTTTCTCTTTTATTTTTTTTTTTAAAAAAAAAAAGAGAGAGAGAGAGAGAGAGAGAGAGACTCCGAATCAACTATCTTGAACGATGAACGAAGTTTCATGCATCGTATGGACTACACAGAGCCTGTTGGTGGGAAGAACCAGCCCGACAGAGCCTATTAGACATTTGAACCCAATAATTGTGTTGACCAGCCCTATTTTCTTGAATTTCGAAGCATTCAAGGGCTAGAATGAGCATTAGATTAAGTATGCTAATAAGTCTAGTTTGTCTAATTATCAAGGGCTACTAAAAAAAAAAATGGTAAAAGAACATTAAAAAAATCAGAAGAAAAATTGTGGAAAAAAGCGATTGACAGCAAAGCGTATTAATTTGATTCCGCAATAATGAATAGTCTATATATATTTTGACCACTGGCCGATGATGTTAGTAGAAAGCGGAAAGTGGGCTGGCTTTTTGGACTTTGTCCTCCTCCTCCTCCCATTACTATTACTATTACTATTACTATTACTACTACTACTATTATTATTATTAACTGATGGAATACTTGGGTTGGATTAGTAAGCCCAGTCTGGGGTCAGGCCCATCATTTGAAAAGTTTTAGGGGGCCCGTTAGCCTCTGAAAATACTGGTTTCTTCCTCTCTCTTTTTTTTTTTTTCCCCCTCTCTCTCCCTTCTCTTTTACGAGTATTTGGGTTTTTGATAAATAAAAAAATAAAATAAAATAATATATATATATATATATATAAACATTTAATCGGGATCATATGTTTAATTGCTTAATGCTCATGTGATAGGACAATTTGTTCCGATCGCTCTACTTTCTCCCTTGAACCTTCCAGGAAACTTCGCACTTGGGCCTTTGGATAACCACCTTCAGTGAATTCCTTTGTTATTGTCTCTAACCTTGTATTCATTTATGTGGATGCCGACAAGACAACGCTGCTGCAGCTGGACTTGTTGGGCTCCTCTTCCTTAAGGATCCTACTGCTGCTGCTGCTACTATTACTACTACTAGTAGCCACTTTGCTTCCATCTCCCTGCAACTTGGAGCTTTTAATTTTCGCCGGCAATTATCCTCATCATCATTAGAAGAAGAGTAAAGCAGTAGAAATCTATCTCTTGCTGTTTGTAGACCGCACCACCCACATCCCACCTCTTCTCTTCGCTTTCTTTCTCATCTAGGCAGCAATTACAGGTCTCCCCTCCCGCCCAGCATCCTTTCTTGTATATATGACGATGCATAATATAATATAACATGTATATCTGTCTGTTATTCTTGAACATCGACGTCATGATCCCTGCAAATTAAAATTACTGAACATGCGTGTATATTCATGAGGAGTCTTTGGTTTGTAAAGTAAAGTTAAAAAAATCTTTTTGGTTTTGTCTGAAGCAGCCTCTTTCTGCGTACATGCGTTCTTTCTCCAATATATAGTGTTATATGATATGTTGCTCTCACAACTTCTTCGACAAATCAACGACATCATGTTCGTGTACAAGTCTTTGTTCATACATAAGGATGTTGCAATTAATTAAAGTACGTTACTTGGCGCTTGGACGCCAGGTCTCAGCTTGATCACGAAGTAGCTGCTGCTGCCTTCATTTCTGTTTCCCCCTGCTTTATGCTGCTTTCTCTCTTACTATATTTATGGGAAAGATATGACCGTTGTTGCCTGAAGATCCCTAGTTAATTATCATCCAGCTACTTATTTAATTAGGTCAACTAATGTTCGTATGTTGCTATGTTATATTCATGTCAGCTGTTCTCCACGGAATAAGAATGTTTTTGTAATTCTGAATTTGAATGTAATGGTTGTTCGGTCTTCTAATTTTATGGTAGTTCGTTGTCCTATTATGATTTCAAGTTCTCCATTTGATGCTATGATAGTTCCTACTCCTATTAAGCAATAGAATACATACAAGTCTTTGTTCTCTCTTACTATATTGGGCAATCTTTTATTTTTTTTTTCCTTTTTTTCCCTTGAGAAGGATTACTCTAATCCACTGCTGCTACTCATCCGTATTTTGACTTTTTTCCCCATTTTCTTTAGTAAATGGAAACAATTATCCCTCCTATGCATATTCTTTGGATCGTTTGTCCCCCTTCTGCTTCTAGCACTGCCTGTACATTTCACACTCTTTGTATGTTGTCCTAGCTAGGAATTTTAACCACCTCAACATGGAAAGTAGAAGGATTCACCTAGTGGCTTTCTGTTTGTGGGCTCTGATTTGCTTGCTGCTCCCTACAAGCTCTACTGGGCTTGTCAGAATAGCTTTGAGGAAGCGCCGTCTGGATATTCATGACATCAATGCTGCCAGAATTGCAAGACAGCGCAAGGCAAAGTTTGGACAGGGTGCAAACACCCTGCTTCGTGATTTCGGTGATCCAGATATTATAGACACAGTACCACTTAAAAACTATCTGGACGCTCAGTATGTTGGAGAAATTGGCATTGGCTCACCCCCACAGAAATTCACTGTCATCTTTGACACTGGAAGTTCCAACCTTTGGGTACCCTCATCAAAATGCTACTTCTCTGTGAGTTATAATACTGAGTTTTGTTGTCTCTCATGACCATTCCTCATAACGCAAGCACTATTGACCAGAAACTATTGGCAGATTGCCTGCTATTTTCATTCCAGGTACAAGTCAGGCCGGTCCAGCACATACAAGGAGATTGGTAATTATGATATTGGTTCTTAGATTTCTGCTGTCATCTGTATCATGATACTCTAACTACAGGATATTGTGAAAATTGGTTCTTGTGTATGTAACCTAAATCAGTTGTTTCAAATCACAATTCAGGAAAGTCTTGTGAAATAGATTATGGGTCAGGATCAATTTCTGGTTTCTTCAGCCAAGATAATGCCAACGTTGGGAATCTTGTGGTCAAGGATCAGGTATGTTCTTGTCCCATTGTTAAATATCTCATGAAAATCACTTGTATTCTGTCTGCAGTAATGGGCATGTAACTTTTTCATTCATGACAGGTGTTTATCGAGGCAACCAGAGAAGGAAGTCTCTCATTTGTATTGGCCAAGTTTGATGGAATACTTGGCCTCGGGTTTCAGGAAATCTCAGTTGGGGATGCTGTCCCATTGTGGTATGTTTCTGTCAGTCCTCTAGATATAGAAAGTGTACTAATTCACCCTGGCGTCCTTCTTTGCTTCCCCAGTGCCTTAGTTAGACTCATTGAGAATGATAAGAATACAGGTACAACATGGTGCAACAAGGCCTCGTGGATGAGGAGGTCTTCTCATTCTGGCTAAACAGGGATCCGAAGGCCAGAGAGGGTGGTGAGATTGTTTTTGGTGGAGTTGATCCTAAGCATTATAAGGGGAAACACACCTATGTTCCAGTTACCAGAAAAGGTTATTGGCAGGTAAAAGGAACCATTCCTGTCGTATGAGCCCTTGTTATAAAAATTGGGGAAACTGACTTTTAATGAATATTTTTCCCATTTTCAGTTTGATATGGGAGATTTTCTAATTGGGAACCATTCCACAGGTGATTCATTCAACTTAACCTATTTGCATGGCTACTTCACTTACGCTTTCATCATCAAGAAAGCCCTTATGATCATAGAATAAAATACTAATGTGGATATTCACTGCTATAGTAACCGATGTCTTTTACTCTTCAGTAATTCCTTCTTGCAATGCACCGTTTAAATTTCTAATTTAGGCAACTAATGAAATTCATACTTTGCTCCTAATTAGTTTCCAAGGTAGTCATTCAGCTTGCGAGTAGATTTTTTTCTCTTTAGAAAATGTGTTGGAATTTTTGTAGTAAACCTCTGCCTCCAGATCCTTGCTGAAATTTCTACTGAAATAATGTGCTTTATCAATTACTCAGGTGTTTGTAAAGGAGGTTGTGCTGCAATTGTGGACTCAGGGACATCCTTGCTTGTGGGCCCAACAGTATGTTCTTTCATTTCTTTGTTTTTTGTTGTTTTAGATGATCTTTCCTTCTCAAAGGACAATAGCTTGTGAACTGTACTACTCTTGGTGTGTATGTGATGCTTGTTTCAAAGACACTAATTGGCCTGATTTGCAGCCTATTGTGACTGAAATCAATCATGCCATTGGAGCTGAAGGTTTTGTGAGTGCTGAGTGTAAGGAAGTAGTTTCTCAATATGGAGACCTGATATGGGAACTCTTAATATCAGGGGTGCGTTTGTTTATAAAATCAGTCTTCTTTTAACTGCCCACTCATGAACCACCTTATTCTTTTCCAAAAGCTGATTAAAGGAAATTATGCTGTGGTTTTCAGGTGCAACCAGGCAAAGTATGTTCCCAACTTGGTTTGTGCACTTTTGGGCCTCAGTGCACAAGGTAAGCAAGTATATTTGCTTCTATGGTCTACTTAATTCAATTGCAAATTCACATCCTAAGGCCCTGGGTTTGATTAGTTCCCATGCATCCCAGTAAATTTTATGCAACAAAAATTTCATGTGAAATACAGAATGGAAATGGATGTTGAACAAAATTCGCTCAAAAAGTTAATTCTGATAGGTCTAAGCATACTATAGGTAAGGTTCGATGAACAGTCACAGCTGATTGAACCGATTCTGTGCAGCTCAGGGATAAAGTCGGTAGTGGATAGGGAAAACATGGAGAAATCATCAGCTAAGGATGATGTTCTTTGTACTGCTTGTGAGATGCTTGTTATTTGGGTTCAAAACCAACTAAAACAAAGCACAGCCAAGGATGCAGCACTCAGCTATGTGACCAGAGTGAGTATTCAGAAACTCCACCTAAGGGCAGCAGCCAGCACCGCCCAAATCCATGTTGTGTCATAAGTCCAAATTTTTGGTTTTGATCCTTTACAGTTATGCGAGAGCATACCAAGTCCAATGGGAGAGTCAGTCATCGATTGTGGTAGCATTTCAAGTATGCCAAATATTGCATTTACCATCGATGATAAACTTTTCAGCCTTACTCCAGAGCAGGTTAGATGTTTTACGATTCATTTGCCATTTTACCCCTTTTTCTGATGTGGACTCTCATGTTATAATTACTGTAGCTTGACAAGATGCCAGGAATTGAACAAATGAGTTAGTAAGTAATTGCTACACTTTCACCACATGGACCAAAACCAGTATTTATCTTTGGACAATGTCAATGGTAGCCAAGTTTTGCTACATGCAATGAGTGAAAGTTGTCTATTTTGTCAATTTTATTGGTCATGAGAGCCAAAACACCAAAACTTATGTTTTATAGTTCAACATATATTGAATATTAAAGAGAAATTATCTTTTCTGAAAGCACAATTTTAATTTGCAGTATGTTATGAAAACTGGGGAAGGCGCCACTGCAGTATGTATCAGTGGATTTATGGCACTGGATGTGCCTCCTCCAAGGGGGCCTCTGTGGTATTGTACCTTGGACTTGCTTTTCAAGTCTCATATTCATTCACACGAAGCTTTTCTTTCCTTTTTTTCATTTGTGTCTATCGTTTTGAATTATGTTTCCCTTTCCTTTGTGAAAAAATTGTGTGTTCGTGTGCGTGCAGGATTCTTGGAGATGTCTTCATGGGAGCGTATCACACTGTGTTTGACTATGGTCATCTTGAACTGGGGTTTGCTGAAGCTGTCTAGCTCTGTGCCTTTTCACAAGGCATTAACGTTTATATAATTAGCAGTAGCTGTCAGGCCAAGTGGTGCTTGAGGTGAATATGAACGGGATAAAAGGATTGTTAGTGTCTGTATCCCTTTGTGAACAAAGGTAAAGTAAATTAGTTTGTAAGGACATGTAGTCCTGTACCATACGCATGTATTCAGAAATTTTCCTAAATGCCTAGCGTTTGTAAGCGGAAGATATCGTTTTAACAGGACTTTCTGTGGCTACACGTAGTAGAAAATGAGCCAGGGAGGTGTGATATTAGACTGATGTCCCTGATCTCTTTCACTAAGGTTTCTGATTGTGTCAACCATGCCATCAAAGAGTCGAAGAATCACTGAAAGAGTTCTATTGTAGAGATAAAATAAAAAAAAAGATGGACGAGCCGATCATAAACGATAACAACTGTGATGGGCTCCATGTTCAATTTCCCTTTCATTTTTCGTGTATGCGTAACTTTCTTATCGATGAAAGCAATGAACTTGATAAACTTATTTTTGTAGTAGGCTCGGAAATTGACAAATAGCAAAGAAGAAAGGAAATTATTTCTTCTCTTCTAATTTTTACTCTAAAAATAGAGCTTTTTCATTTTCCAAAACTGGTAAAAAAAAAAAAAAGGTGTTCCTTGGAAACTGCAAATGAGAATCAGGCAATCAAATAACAATACCAATAGTAAAATATGTGCAACAAAAGGGATCAGATAGAGGAAAGTTTTAATTAATTAATAACCCCACGATTTCAATTTAGACATTTTTTCGTTCTCTCCTTCCTGCATGCCTATGCATGGTTCGGGAAAGTTTATGACGGTCAGGCGGACAAATCATGAGCAATAAGTCTATGTAAACAATGCAGAACCCTCTCGTTAGAAATTTTTCTAGTTGCGTTCCAGAATTCCATTGCCCAATCCGTTTGCATTTAATGTAGTTGCATTTCCATACGTAGGGTAGGGTAGGGCAGGGTAGAGTAGAGTAGAGACAAGCATTATATAAAGTGATGTACTTTATGAGTGCTGGTTTTAAAACCCCCATCATCAGTGTGATACAAGTTTTTCCTCAATAAGATATTTATAATCCCTCCTCTATAGTAGTAGCTAGCTAGGGACTACTTTTCTAATATAAGCTAAAGGTGGCCAGAGATGAAGCTTCACGTGAAATCGCAACATAGATTAGATACTCAAGAATTCAAGCATTAATACTAATCAGTTAAAACCTTTTGATAAGGCCCCACTTAGATCATGATCATCTTCTTTCGAAATAAAACAATCTTTCCCCATATATGTTAACCAAATATTAACAACAAAAAATAATAATTTCAATCCTAAGTTTATGATGGTGGGAAACTGGGGTTTATTAAAATCAAATTACACAAATTCTTCTCTCTCGTTATCTCGTTTTTGTTGTCCACTAAATCCGTTGTGAGACCTCAAACATATATTGTATTAGTTAATTAACAGATAGACAGACGAAATAATTAAAGTAGCATATGCGGTAGCCACGTTGCATACAGCAAGAAAGCACTTCATCCGAGGGAATTAGAAACCGTCTATAATCTAATGAAAATAATTAAAGGAAAAGATTTCATAGGAAAGCTCCGTTCCGTGCACTTTCGTACACCACCGAGTGCGTGGATGCCAAATTAAACTCCGGCTCTCTACAATTTGGGGTTGGAAGATACCACCTTCAAGCTGGACAGCTCGCATGTGCTACGTTTGTGATTGATGGAAGGGATCTATGTCAATCGTCTTTTCGAGAAACTAAATAATAAAGACGTTCTTTTTTTTGGAGCCACAGGCGATTAAACCAGTATTACTTGCCACGTATATAAAAAGAAGAAGAAGAAGAAGAAGAAAAAAAAAAAAAAAAAAGAGTAATTAAATTGTCTTAATTCGCTGGTTAAACATTTTAATTATTGTAGGCATGGGCATGGGCATGCGCCTAGGGCGATATATATATATATATTCATGGTGGCATGCAGCTGGCTTCGCAGTACTTTACTAATTTAATACTCGGATAGAAGTTTTTGTGTGTGTGTGTGTGTGTGTGTGTGTGCAAAGAACTTAATTGTATATACATATTCTAAGGGTGGGCAACACAACTCTGGGTTTATAACGGAAATCCCTATACCTTAGTAGTACCTTACCACCAAACCAAGTGCATATAAACCAGTCACCTTTTGACCGTGCGTGCATGCATGCATATTATAATTCCTTTCTCATTTGCTTTTTATTATAACTATTATTATAACTTTGGTGTTAATTAAGGATTTTTCTTTCCATTACTATATATACTACTTATATTATATGGCAAAACAAAACAGCTATTGCATGTTTAACTAATTGTCCATGAGTAACTTAATCCTCAATCTTTAACATAAATGAGAAAAAAACGTATCCTTTTTAGGCTCTGGACACGTCAAAATCAAAATTGTAATCCAAAAAATTTAATTATATATGGACTTTGTAGAGGTTACGCTAATCCACAATCCAGTCCACACAAATTCCCATAAAAAAAAAGTCTACTATAACTGGGTGTGCGCCCACTGATCTCGTTGGAGCAAATCAATGGAATAATTGCAATGCTAAAATGCCAACGGCATCTTGAGGAACCGACCCTACAACCCTTAGCAAACTTATAAAAATAAAACCATTTCATTAAACAACTCTATAAGAAATTATAGAATAGAGTGAGCATGCAAAATATGAAGAATTTTAATTTCTGTCAATCAGAAGTATTCAAAATATCGTAGGGAAAGCTAACCAAAGAAGGAAATTTTGAAGAGCTTGAGTAACGTTTAAAAGAAACAAGGTGGTAAAAGAAGAATGTAAAAAAGCAACGAGATGAGTTGATTAGTAATTATTCATTGGATCTAAAACAAACATATATATATATATATATATATATATATATATATATATATATTAAAATAAAAATAAAAATCTTTTACTGATGGGGTAGAAAGTTTACGCACGCAAATAATAGTAATCTATTTGTAGAATCTAGGTAACTTTGTGTGGAGACACATACCAGGAAGCAGAGCTAGTCGCGTCAATATATCTATATAATTAATAAAATAAATGAGTAGAAATATACAAAGCTTTAGACTTTTTAGTTATTAAATAGGTCTTATATAAGAGAAGAAGCATCAGCAGTTAAAATGATATTAACTTGTGCCCTGATATTCGCTATAGTGCCTCTTTCTTGTACCCAGCGATTCTTCCTAAATAGTTTGGTGGATTCTCACGTCCAGGATAATATAATCAGCCATTGTTTTCCAAGTAAATAGTGCAAGAAATATTAATTGACGACATCAGTCACAGGCATCCATCTCTTTTTTTTATTTATTAATTTTTCTATCTACTTTGGAATTTGTTCTTGCTAGGAAATTAAATACACAATTAATTCGGTAGGCTTTAGAGAAAAATAACAAAAAGAAAAAAGAATAGAGAGAGAGAGGCATGCACCAAATTATAAAGACTCAATTAATTGATGATTGATGAGTTGAAGGTGTAAAATGCACTCTTCTTGTGAGAAGGAAGAAAGCAGGAGCAAAAGAAAGACAAGACAAGACAAGACAAGAGAGAAGAAGGGTTGGGAGCGATTGATGGCCGATCAACCAATGGTAAATGTAAATGCCACAATCGTAGGTTAGCATGTAGGGGGTGAATAATAATGGAACTTGCGGACCACAATACATGTGCCTTTGTCCCCCCCCCCCTCCCCCCCCCCCCCCCCCCCCCCCCCCCCCCCCCCCCAAAAGAACAAAGTTTAAGTTTTGCCACCAACAACATATACATATTATTACACAGCAGTGGCCCTTTGATTTCTAGACTATGCCCATATATTTGTTCCCGTCCATCCAATCCAATATGTAATCAGTCTTCCTATTCAAATCTTTGAATTCCAAAGATTCTCAACCTGACCGCAAAGTTTTGATTTTTTTTGATTTTTTTTTTTTTTGCATATATACCTCCCCATCCCATCCCATCCCATCCCATCTCCACCATAAATATCTAGCGCACCTAATTGCGTGCCACATAAAACAAAACCCAAAAACACGAAGGTAGTCACCCACACCCCACCATCAGACCGTAAAAATATAAGGTCTTTTTTTCTTTGCTTTCTTTCTATATAAATATATAGAAGGGAACACGCCTCAGCATAAATACGCCCAGCTAGCAAGTGATCCAAGAGAGAGCCGGAGAGGGAAAGGGAACCAAAGAAACCATTAATAATTAAGGATACAATTATGGGTGGCGGTGGCAGCTATGCTAACAGGCACAATTTGAAGAAGTCCTTATTCTCCGTATTCAACTTTTCCAAGTCTTCAGCCAGGGGGAGGAATCGAAGGGCGGACGAGTACTACGGCAGCTGGGACGAAGCAACCAGCGCGCGAAAGGTGTGGCCCAGCGACGAGGACAAGGGCGGCAGATGGGTTGCTGATCCTCGCATCGATACCAAAGCTTCGGCTTTCATTGCCCATTTCCATGCCACTCGCTTCTCTGAACCCGAGCGCCAAATTTTCCAGCAGGCTGCTGCAGCAGGAAAGGCCTGACCGCCTCCCGTCCAGCTCATCACCACCCTTTCACGAGAGCTTACCAATTTATTTAGTCTTTCCATCTCATTCGGCTCTCCCATCCTATCTCATCTCATCGCCTTTATATTGTCATTGGTCGCGCACAGCCTAGCACTGCTTGTTTCTGCAATCTCTTGCACGTTTCAGTCTATTAATTATTTGCTCGAATGTGTTGTTGTGGCTTGGGGAACTTAGAACGTAGTTTGCTGCTAATTAGTCCTAGCTAAGAAATAAAGGATTAATATATATTTTTGTTCATCATGTTGTTGCACATGTCAATATAATTAATTAATGAATATTAGTATCACTTGTTTTATTATTGTCTTCTTCTTCTTCTTCTTCTCCAGCACTCCTTGTTCATTCTTCTATTCTATGCACAGTACTCGTGTGTTTTCTGGGGCAAATATCTTTTTTAGTTTACATTTTTATTTTATTTTATTTTATCCGATCCAAATGGAAACAACTACAAGCAAGTTTGTCGAAATAGTAAGTGTGAATTGAGACTAAAATGTCCCACGTCGAAAAGTAAATGGAGTTATAAAATAAGTTATCACTAATTAGGATCCATAACCCAACAACATCAGTAAGAAGTAAACTTGTAAAACTTTATTTTTGAGACTATAAAATGTCCCACATTGAAGGTAAATGTTTCCATTTTGGTGAGTTCGGTGTTATGAATTGCTTGTGTCTACAATGCACTCCTATCTCTGATAGGAAACACCAAGTGACTGCAGGAGTTCTAAACCGTTGTCAAAATTTGCACTTTGAAAAAATTAAAAAATATATATAAAAAGAAAATTTCATATATATTTTTATAGGGCTTTTAAGGTTGGAGGCTTTGGAACTACTAACTGGAAACAAGCGGTGCAATTTTATATCAAACATGTTCAACCAGCAGCAATAATTTTCTTGGATGAGCCCCTGAGTTCCAAGTTATACATCTTTAGTCTTTCCATTTGCATAGGGAGATAGTGAATGGAATAATCAGAAGTGATTGGCTAGTGCATTTTAGGTCTTTTAACTCTGGAAGCTGACAAATTCCCAAGAAGAGGGGTTGTGGTTTATTCAGCACCCTCATTATTTTACAATCAATGTACAGAGTATATGCTTCACAGACCAATGCCAAAAGGCTGCCAAGAATTTTCATATTATTCATCATGATATTTAACCAGAAATTTCTTTCTTTCTTTCTTTCTTTTTGGATAATTTTTTTTTTTTTTTTGATATTTTGGGACTCGTACGTGATTTTTGAGAGACCAGGAATATCAGGTTGATCTCCTGGATTAAAAACATCCACCGAAAAGCACCAAGTAAGTAAAGACATTAATATAACAGTGCATGGATCGGGCATCTTTTGACTTCCACTTGTTATGAGTGAGAATACAGGATCTTGAACTCTAGGTACTGAGCTTTACCTGAGGTCCCATCTCGAGGTCATTGATTTTCGGTTGCAAGGGAATCATGCCATATTAGCAAATACATTTTCTCTCGAATTTCACTGTATCAGTTGTACTTTCCATTGTTGGTTGAACAACATATGCTTTAGTTTTTCAGCCTTGTTCCATGTCTTTATTCTGCCAGTTTCACATATCCTTTCTCATTATTGGACGAATTGAAAGTTTTTTTTTTTTTTTTCCCTTCTCTTTTCAGAGGTAAGCGCGTGTGTATATATATTATATTATATTATTTTATTTCTTTTGAGATATATATTTATATTTATATATTTTAGTGAAACTTGTCAAAATCTCGTTTTTCTTAAAGTCTACGATCCGACTCTCAAATTTTGACTCTTATTATTTAGATATTTAAAATTTTAAATATTAATATATATTTTTTGTATACAAATGAATTTATCATAACATGGATGTAAAGATTTGAAACATCCAACTTTTCCTCCTCAAGTCCAGCAGACTAAAAACTCCGAAGGTTGCCTTGTTTTGTAATTGTTCTTGCCAACTCCTAAAAGAAATGAAATTTTGAAGGAAAAATCAAAATGATGGCAGACATTTTCCCTATATCAATTGAATTTGGCAATTTGTTTTCATCCTCCTCAAGCATGATTTCCCCTCTTTTAAACGTCATTTAAGCGAAAATGTTATACGGCAAAGTGAAAAAAGAAGCTACTGTGAACGGCCAGGCTGGAATAGGGTAGTATTTACCTTTACAGCTGGTGACCATTAAGATTAGTGAAAGTTCCACTTTTTGCCAGATCCCCTGTCCCTCGGAGACACTTTTGATGGTTCAACCATTAATGTGCTGCCTCCAACCTATCATTCTAAACCCTCCATATTTTATCTCTTGTAGTCCAACACACCATGTTGCTTTTGTCTTCTTCTTCTTTTCCTCTTTTTCTCGGTTCGCTCTGAGCTTTCTTTCCCTCCTACTTTTCATATTTATATCAAAACGCTTTTTCTTCCAAGAATCTTGAATTACTTTATTAACGAGTGTTAACTACGCTAGAAAATTTCCCTTAAGAAGGCAGCATTATGTACAGGGAAATTCGAGATTGCCTCACGTGTTTAGTTCTAACGTGAGTGGAGCGCCAGTCATCTGCGTGCACTTGGAAAGAATTAATCCTGTTTAATTACCATATAAGTATAAGCTATATATATATATATAAACCTGCTGTTCCCTACGTCAATTGCCCCATATGACAACTTTTACTAGCCAATCTTGAGGTCGACGACACAATTTGAAGCTACTTTTGTATTGCTCTGCCAATACAAGTCCCTTGTTAATTATGATTGGAACAAGGGACTGAGATATCCCAGCCTGGAGTTGCCGCATCCCTATGCCAATGAGTTCACTAACTTCGATTTTCTGATATTGTTGTTGTTGATGTTATTATATTATTAGATGAGTCCAAAAAGACCAACTGTGGTTTTGTCTCTTAGCCCTTGTGTCCAACTCCGTGTAATGAATTCCACGATAACTCGAAATACCGAGGGCCAAAGTTTTACTAGTCTAATCTTTGGAAGTCGTCTTAAGCCAATAGCTCTATTCTTTCACCTTTCAATTGTAGGAAGAAGAAGAAGAAGAAAAAAAAATAAAAATAAAAAAGTAGAATAACCAATTTTAGCATTAATAGTATGTGTTCACTCAGAATATTCTGATGAGTAATGTATATAATCATTACTTGTCTTCAAAAATAGAAAGAAAGAAAGAAAGAAAGAAAAAAAGTTGGATTACCATATAAGTAAATAATACTATCTGTTGAGTTTCCTCAAAAAGAGATAAAAGAAAAAAGAGAGAGAAAAAAAAAAACTCTATTTGTTGAGAGGTGATCAGCCCACTGCGTGCTGTGTCCTACTCATATATTTTGAGTACCAAAAAAGATGTAATTAAATTACCATACTAAGATCTACAGTAGAGTTGCAGTGCAAAATTTCGAAACAGATATATTAAAATAAAATTAACTACACAAATACCCGTGTGCCCAGGAGTGCACGCGGCCATTTCTACTACTTCAAAATTATCTCTTTGCTTTTTCTTTCTTCCACATGTATAAAGAAAGGGATTGGAATGATACTTTCCAGCCTCTGTAATATATGTCCGTGAAATCAGTAATAAAGATGACAGTCTCTTATATATGCAGTGGGTTTGCCAAACATGTTGAAACCCACTGCGACTTGAGAAAGTTTTTTGAAGATTTGCCTCAACTTTGTCAAAACGATAATTGGAATCCTACGCGATATATACATAAATCTCCCAGCCGATTGAATTAAAATAGAAAGAAGCGATAACTATTTAATCTTTGTGAAATCGGCTCTCCCAAGTGTTAATTCGTATAAAAGGGATTTCTAGGAGAGTGTTATTATTACATTAAATGCCCTGGCACAGTTGTTGATGTGGCGAGACTTGCGTAAGGTTCCATGTCACCCCCTCATCTCTGTTTCCGTCCGTTTGGTCCCATTGCGTAACAGTTTCCTTTCCAAGGATATTTTATCCATGGAAACTTAGGTTTAAAAATGTTGCCCATTGTCATTAGATCTTCAATTCACTCTCTAGAAGAGGTTGACATATTTGCAAAGAGGTAAGTTAACGTATATCTTTTATATATATATATATATATATAGAACCCAGAGATAAAAGTTTGTCTAAGCATTAGACAGAACATCTAACCTTTGGTTTAAGACATCTTTTTTTAGGTATAAACTGTAAACCGTATATTAGCGCATGGATTCAGACGGGGAATAGAAAAGCAAACACAATACGACTGTGTCACAATAAATAAAAAATCTTCATTAAATAATTTTTCCAGAGAAAGAAAGAAAGGAAAAGGAAAAAATAAAGAAAGAAAGATCTGTGTTTAAACATGAACATGATGATGATCAAATAGACAGCAGGAAATCAAGGCACCAAACCAAATGAACCAACAGGATTAATACTAATCCCTGCCCAATCCCACGAGCAAATCACCTATAGCTAGCTGTTTGTCTTTTAAGGGAAAAAGGCATTTGACCAGAGAGCACTGTGATTGGGATCCCCAAAGGGCAGAATCATCTCATCCCCACCAAAGCCCATATGGTCTTGTGGTTTCATAAGATCCATGAACCAGGGCTGCCTCTGCATCTGCATGCTCTCCATGTTGATGTTAACGTCGGAGAAAGCGGATCTCTGCAGATCTGCAGCATGCTGGTGCTGCTGGCCATGGGATGGTGCATGCATATTATGCTGTCCTCCAGCAGCAGAAGCAGCAGCAGTACCAGTACCAGTACCAGTACCAGTACCAGTACCAGCACCAGCACCAGCACCAGCACCAACAATAAGGGCCGCAGGTGATGACGACGACGATGATGCCGCAGCTGCTCCTACTTCAGCCCCTTTGTTGTTTTTGAGAGCGTCTATTCTCTTGTCAATCGCCTTCAGGTGCTGCTCGATCAACCAGTTAAGATCGCTGAGGTCCATCAGGTTGAAGTGGTACAACAAGGCCTTTCCAGTCAGGCTCTGGAACATGGCATGGGTCACCTCCTTCTCCCGGTTGTCCTTCTTCTGTTTCTTGAGCTGCTCGCTGGATTTCGCAATCCTTTGCCTCAGAAAAGTCTCCTGGTTAACCATCTTCTTGCTTTGTTCCATCTCGGGCATTTTCCTGAAGAGGGACAGCACGCGTTGGACCCCCATGGGAGAGGGCCAAACCTCTGGTTGGGAGTCATAAGGACTATAAATAATTGCACAGGCTTCGATCCCACACAGGGTGCTTAGCTCGCTGACTTTCTTCATTAGACCCTTCTTCCTTTTCTTGAAGGTTGCTTTCCTTGCTGAATCATTAGCAATGTAGGCAAGCTTCACCTTCTTTCTAGTCATGGTTGTGAAAATAAGATGAGCAAATAAGAAACTTTTGAAGCCTTATTGCCTGGATATACTCTCAACACCTCCCCCCTCCCCCCTAAAATAACATCTTCTATATATAGGCGCCCAGAGAGATACATGTATTAAGGGAGATGATTTTCTTCTTAACGACTTACTCGCTGGACATTTAATTATGATATTTGGGCAAGTAATATAATGGGACGTTCATTTTTAGTATAAACAGCTAATCATATCATCAAATATAAAATGGATTGTTATAAACATTTAATCCCTTTTTTTCTTTTTCTTTTTCTTTTTCTTTTTTGATGAGTGAATGACTTTGAATCATATTGTTAATAGACTAAAATGCGAGAGATACTAAAAATTTGATTGGAACATTTTTTTTTTTTTGGGTGGGGGGGGGGGTTTCTATTATATATGGCATTAACTTGTGTAGTATGTATGTGATGTAGAGTAGTAATTATTATTATTTTTATAAGTTTCGCATGTCCATCTAAATTCATAGTTAAACGACTGTTGGTTGGAAAAGAAAAAAATATGTTTCAAATCACTCAAGAATCTTGGTTAATTCTCGGTGTATCTAATATTATTCATACTAACATGTATCAGAAAAAATAAAATAAAATAATAATCCTTATCTATTAGGGCGTATTGGTGATTGGGGGTATTAGTTAATGGTTTGGGACAATTTAAACTTGATGGTAGGTATGAGTTGTTGTTGGTTTCTTTCCTATCTTTCTATACAACAAACATAATTGTGAGTGAATAATAACTGTTGATTTTTCTTAGCACCTATACTTACCTGACGCTTATTCAAACATTCAAGTCTTGTATTCAAGCCTCACCCTTCACATAGTAGAAAGAATATCAATGTTATTTATTTTGTTCTTATGGAACAATCAAGGCAAGAAAGACAGCTGTTCCTGTCGTCTGGGAAAATAAAAAAATTATAATAATAAAAAAAAGAAATATTTTAATGTTTAGTAATTTTGTTGATACATTAGGCCATAATATTAATGAAAATGTCATACGGATAAGATTCTTCTTTGACAATTCAAAACATGTGCAAAAACATAATGCATATTGTTGGATAATTTAGTGTACTTTTCATTTGAAATAAAGAACTTTGATTCGCCGTTTTGTCATGATAACTGATATAAAGGGAAATGATCCATCTCGCAACATACTTCACATCACAAAATTTTATTTTATTTTATTTTGTTTTGTGTGTGTGTGTGTGTGTGTGTGTGTGTGTGTGTGTGTGTGTGTGTGTGTGTGTGTGTGAATTCATACACTGGAATTGTGTTAATTTTTTTTCAAATTTTCAACCATTACGCGAATCCTATTCACGTCGAGTGTTATCGCATGCAGCATTTGCCTTAATATAAATTCTCACATTTGCCTATTATTATTAAATATCATGACCAATTAGTGAAGATGATTTAAATTAAAATGAGGTTTGAGGAAGGAGAGATCGCCATGAATTTGTTAACATAAATCAAATAGCAATCACGTGCACAAAAGTAGTTAGAAAATACTTTCTTCTTGATCAACTATTATTAGTTACTCTTATTCAGCAATCAGCAGGAATGAAAACAACAACAACAACAACAACAACAACAATAATAATAATAATAATAATAAGGGTGTTATTATTATTATTATTATTTTTATTTTTGGATTGAAAAATTATTCTATAGTTGGTCGGGATAACCCATATATTATTAGGGGAAACTTGTTAGTCCCATAAGTGAAAGGCACGGGAGCGTGTGATCATGAACAATAACTTTTTTAACTAAAAATACTAAATCTAAAACAAAATACATTAAACCTTTAAAAATTATATACAAAATGATTAATTAAATAATACTAAATGGTGATGAAATGTATTGAGTATTTCTTTAGTTGCGAAAAAAAATAAATATACTAAATATGAAACCAAATATATTGAATGTTTTCCGATTAGAAAAAAAAAAAAGAAAAAAGAAAAAAAAGAAAGAGAGAGAGAGATTTCTGTTCATGAGGGAGCTTCTCCGTACCCAGTAATCATGAAGCCACCCAGTCATACTCAAGTTACGAACGTTTTCCTTGACAATTTATGGTTTTATTAGGCAAGTCTCTATATGTAATATAACACCGTCATGAGACTCCCAATACAGAAGATATTTGCATTAATGCAGCCAAAAATTAGCCAATATGCACCAAGGTACCGACGCTAGTCTATATATATATATATATATATATATATATATTAAAAAGAAAAAGAAAACGGTAAAGCTCAAATTCAAAGGGGCCTTGTTTGGAAGAATTAGAAGAGCAAAAGAATTTATAAGTGCATGGGCCTTAATAGGCATTATATTATATTCAGCCCTATACTAAAAATAGTTTAGTTAGTTAGGCAGGCCCATAAATAAATATATATATGATATGATTAAATACGTTGAGGCAGGCAGACTGCGGCAGTGCTCTCTCCCTAATACAAAAAGGGCTCTGAAGCTCTGGTCCCCTCCTCAGGGTGAGTTGAGTGAGTCTGAACTCTGAACTTAGATTGATTGTGAGATTAGATAGAGAGAAATAAATAAAACTCGAAATTTTCCCTTTGGGACCCGATGAGCAACAAGTACAGCAGTGACTGTATAACGTGATCAAATCCCCCTGCCTCTCCGTTGCATTTTGTCACCCACTTAGCCTTGTACTCCCAACGACCTGTGCATCACTAGCAATTCACTTGACTGAAATGTTAGTTTAGCCTTCCCCGAGAGCTAGAATCTTACTATCAAAAGATAGAAAGATGTACACAAAAAAATTTAGAGAACTTGGAGAAATACACTCTTACTTGTTTGGTTGCCTTCAAGTGAAGTCCCTAAGGCTATATATAGTCATCCACATTCTCAATGGATGGTTAGGATATATTTGATCCAACGGTCCTTATTCTCATTTTAGAGTATTCTTACTCTTTACAAGAAAATAAGAAAATTATCTACAAAATTCTAAAGACTTCTACCTTATTCTAAAGTAAACCTCTTTAAATGACTCAATTTTGAGTCGAATCACTTGACCCGTAACATTCTCCCCCACTCAATTTGGCAACGCCCTCGTCGCGTCCCTCTTATATGCTTCGATCACATCAACATTGTTCCACAATGTTAGCTCGTGTTCCCAACTCGCCTTGTTATCAGGCAACCCTTTCCATTTAACAAAGTATTCGACATAACTCGGATGGGGTGCCTCTCTTGGGAATGACGTGATATGCCAATATCTCTTCCACGTCACGATCTGACATGGTTGTTATGGCTGTAGGTGCCCTCTTTGTTTTGCCCCGACTCGGCTCCTCTTTGTCAAGATGGTTAGACTTTAGCAAACTCACATGGAATACTGGATGCATCCTGAGGTGTGACAGTAAGGTCAAGCAGTAAGCTAGTTTGCCAATCCTCTACTCTATTGGGAAGGGGCCTTCGTAACGCCTTACCAGACCCTTATGCACCTTAGCAAACCTTCGGCTTTGATGGGAAAGAAGTTTCACCATCACCAAATCTCCTTCCTCAAACTCCAAGTGTCTCCTCTTGGCATTGACTTATTTCTTCATCCGTTTAGTAGCCTTGACCAAGTGTGCCCGTGCCATGTCAGACTTCTCATGCCAACTCTTGGCAAACTTGAATGCAGCAGGACTAGACCCTTTGTAGCCAACCGTCAATGTGTGTGGAGTCATTGGTTGTAATCTTGTAGCAACCTTGAATGAACTAACCCCAGTTGACTCGCTTCTTTGCAAATTGTATGAGAATTGGGCTATGTCAAGCAACTTAGTCCAATCGCTCTGGTTGACACTTACATAATGCCTTAAGAATAACTCTAACAAGGCATTCACCCTCTCTGTTTGACCGTCCGTTTGAGGATGAAAACTTGTGGAGAAATTGAGCTCCGATCTCATCAACTTGAATAAGTTCATCCATAATCTTCCAGTGAAGCGAGTGTCTCGGTCGCTAACAATCGTCTTCGGAATGCCCCAATATTTCACCACGTACTTGAAAAATAGGCGTGCTGCATCTTCAGCTGTAAACTTTGAGGGTACGGGAATGAACACCCCATACTTGCTAAAGCGGTCTACTACTACCATGATGTTGGTACATCCATCCGACTTCGGTAGACACGTGATGAAATCCATTGAAATACTCTCCCATGGCTTCTCTGGAATAGGTAGGGGCTCCAACAATCTTGACGGTTGGTGTTGCTCCACCTTATCTTGTTGGCATACCAAGTACGTCTTTACGTAGAGCTCAATGTCATCTCGCATTTGTGGCCAATAATATGCTTGCTCTACAAGTGTCAACGTACGACGTATGCCCGGATGTCCTGCTCATTTTGAGTCATGACACTCCTTGATAATTGCTTTCTTCAATCCTTGCCACCTTGGCACATAAACTCTATTACCTTTGGTAGTGAGCAATCCATCTTTAAGCCAAAACCGGCGTGTCTTCCCGCTATTTCCCAATTACTTTAAACTTTTGGCTTGTGGGTCATGCTTCAATCCCTTCTTCACTTGTTCAACCAAAGGAAAGTTTGGACTTGTGGTGACAGCTAATTCGGCCTTCCTACTCAATGCATCAGCCACCAAATTATCCTTACCCGGCTTATACTCCATCACAAAGTCGAATTCTGCCAAGAAAGCTTGTCACCTCACTTGCTTGGCTTCAACTTCTTTTGATTGAGGAAGTAACTTGTGGCAATATTGTCTGTCTTCACTACGAACCTAGACCCCAACAAGTAATGCCTCCAAGTTCGTAGGCAATGTACCACTGCAGTCATCTTATTCTCTTGGACTGTATAACGACGTTCAGTTTCATTCAACTTACGACTTTCATATGCGATGAGATGACCTTCCTGCATTAAAATGCCACCAATTGCAAAATCTGAAGCGTTAGCCTGTACCTCATACGGTTTGGTGTGGTTGGGAAGAGCCAACACTGGCTCATTAGCTACTGCTTGCTTGAGCACCTCAAATGCTCTTTGGCATTTGTCATCCCAACTCCATGTTCTATTTTTCTTTAACAAATCAGTGAGTGGAGTTGCAACAGAGGAGTAGCCCTTTATAAATCTTCTGTAATAATTGACGAGACCTAAGAAGGATCGTAACTCAGTCACCTTCTTAGGTGATTCCCAATTATGGATGGTATGCACCTTGGATTTGTCCATCAGTAGTTTGCCTCCGCCGACAACGTGCCTTAAGAATGTGACCTCTCGTTGAGCAGAGACACATTTCTCCTTCTTCACATATAATTCGTGTTCCCTTAGTACTTGGAAAACTTGTCGTAGATGTCTAATATGCTCGTCCAATGTCTTACTATAGACAACGATATCATCCAGATATACTACGACAAATTTATCCAAAAATGGCTCGAAAACTCGATTCATAAGGGTGCAGAATGTGGTAGGGGCATTAGTTAGTCCAAATGACATAACCAAGAACTCAAAAGAGCCATACCTCGTAACGCAAGCGGTTTTGGGCTTATCTCCTTCTGCAACCCTCACTTGGTAGTACCCCGATCTCAAGTTCAGGTTTGTGAACCACCGTGCTTCACCTAGTTGATCGAACAAATCAGCTATTGATGGAATGAGATACTTGTTCTTCACAGTTATTTTGTTGAGTGCTCGATAATCGACACACAATCGAAGCGACCCATCATGCTTCTTTTGGAAAAGCACAGGTGCACCATATGGAGCTTTTAACGGTTGAATGTAACCCGCATCCAACAGCTCCTTTAGTTGTCTTCTGAGTTCCTCTAACTTAGGGGG